>CM060312.1:55295404-55325404 GCA_030674185.1 Monoplex corrugatus | reverse complement strand
AGTAGCGGTACAGGTAACACTCACACTTAATGACTTTCTGACTCCACCGCCAGGCAGGTAAACAAAAAAAAAGAAAAAAAAAAGATGAAACTGTTCTAAACGAACATACACAAACAATACAACGTAAGAGAGAGACAGATGAATTGGGGGGAAGGGGGGGGGGGAGTGATGATGGATGCAAGATTTATTACACGTGACCAGACAGCATACCTCTTCTGTCCAAAATGAAGTTTTGAATAAAGGTAAAGGTTGTATCACATTAACCCTGACGTCGTACGGAGTATGGTGGTAGAGACCTCAACTTTTCTCGGGGCCAGCATTATGAGGTTGGCGCATATCTTTCTGAAAAATTGATTTGGTTCAGTTTTTACGTCAGGTGATATGACCGACGGGGACAGCCATCCCAGGGAAGTGGGGGAAGGGGGACTTATCTAATCCTACACTGACACCACCAGAACAACAATGATGTTAACATGGGACAGTGAGAAGGCCAGTTTCAATGTAGAGCACCCCGGAATCGAACCCACAACCATAAACATGTGAATCCGACGCTAAACCAACTGAGCTACTGAGGCCCGCCTTGGACACGTCTTCTCTCCCTCGCTGCTTTATCTTCCCCAACTTTGAACAGGGTTAGGTATCAATACACAGCTGAAGAACTTGAGGCCAACACACACCAACTGTTCATCTCTGGTTAGATTCGCATCCTTGCGTCAGTTTGGAAGGTTTGATCTGTCCCTCTATGTCAGACATGCCTTGAAATAAGAGTACCCAGCAGTAAAATAGCCATTGTTAGTGTACAAAACAACCAAATAGCTCATATCGTGAATGGTGCACTTCCACATTATGGTGCACCAAGCAAAATATTTTTACATCCCTACTTAGGCACTTCAGAGAACCTCTATAACTGTTTCACAAATATTGTATGCCACATGCACGCTTCTGTCATTTTGAACATTTTGCTATCTGGAGACCAATCCTTTCAGGAACAAATAAACATCTTTCCAGACTTCCAAGACTTCCACCCTCCTGTCGGTAGTTTTCTTTCCACTTTCATTACTGTCATTTGAGTATCTTCCGAAAATTGTGGAAGCCCCTCACTCACAGTCGTGTTGGTTTCTTCTGTTGCTGTTTCTGTGTAACATTAAGAAGCCCAACACACATACACACACACACACACACACACACACACACAACACACACACACAACACACACACACACACACACACACACACACACACACACACACACACACACACACACACACACACACACACAAGGTTGTTAGCCTGGAGGACCATGGATTGTGTTTTATCAGGTCACTACTCTTCGACTTGTTGGAGGCTTCAACAGCAAATAACTAGGGGTCCCTGAGACACATAAGCCCCACTTCCTTCCCTCCCCCATTCCCACCACGATAAAGCGGAGATCCCTGGGCACCTGTTTTACAGCTGATAACCCTGGGCACCTGTTTTACAGCTGATAACCCTGGGCACCTGTTTTACAGCTGGTATAAGTGGGAAATAATATTATCGTTTACCATAAACGTGAAACAGGAACTTGGTCTCAGTCAGGACTGTACTTTTTCCGGATATTCTAAAATTAACAAATCCACAATCGACTATGATACAGTACAAATACAAGGGAAAAAATTCAAATTTTTCACAGAAAAAAGTCCCTGTGCGTGCATCATAATCTCCAACTGCGCGCACCGGTTGCGGAGACATGCACATGTCCTATTTGTCCCAACTTTATGTGACCACAGCAACAAGATAGCAAGTATGGCTTTATCATTCTTTGTTTCTTCGCGGACCCGCTGCAGGACATCTTCTTAAGCGGCTTATTGCAACAGCCCATGATGCATCCCCCTCTCCATTCCCCACTGCAACCCTCCTCCCTCCTCTCTCTCCCTCTCTTCCTCCCTCCTCTCCCATTTGTCTCGTTTGTTTCACTGCTACTCGCCGGCGTCAACGTCTGGTCCGATCTTCATCTTGCCATCTTAAAGAAAATCTATCACTATTTTATGACTAATGTACAGACGTGTTAAACAGACATAACATCTTTGATTGATTAAGTGTGTAACACAAATAACAAACGCAAGTCTCTTAACTGCCTTTTTGCTGTATGAAAGATTAATGTAGACGTGCGTGTAATGACTTGGAACTGATAAGTTTTAAAGTACATTTACTCATTTACAAATGGTTTAAGACATACGTACACTGACACAGGAACAAAGTCAACTATCGTGATCACCAAGGGTCTACAACATTCAAGGAAACGCCAATAAATATTTTAAAATGATAAGATCTATGCAGATGCAGGCTCACATACTTTTACAGGTCTGTCATCAAGCTGATCAAGGTACAGTCACAAACTGTAAAGTCATCTATATTATCTGATCTACGTGATTATTACCTTAACACAACTTATATCTCTTTATTCAAGTCATAAAATATTCTACACACAATGGCCAGACATAATCAATTGGCACAATGTCCACAGACTGATCAGTATGGTCTACAAGAACGTCGCAAGAGCTGTGTGAACGGGTCACAGTGTCGTGACCAAAGAGATTTAGTGATCAATGTTCCCCACGCTGTGCCGTCTGATCCCCTACCGGCAGTCTCGTGATGGGATGAAAACAATAGCTCTGATCTTTGACGTCCCTATCTCATCCCGATATATACAGATAAAACACAATACCTATGCAGGTGGTTCCCATAACTGGTCTAAACGTAGGTTAACTGCTTGAATGCAAAAGAAGAAAAGTGTTCTGGCATACCGTATGTGCACACGCGCGCATATTAATGCATAACTTCGCAAATCAAATGAGTTAACATGAGTTTGTCGACTTTTCCAAACACAGATCACATATATGATCGAGTACAAATGGACATTAAAATGCTTGAACTTATACATAAACAAGTGTTCTTCGACGATTTATGCATGTGATTTTACTGCATTTTAAAAAGACATCTTTTTAAACCCCAGTAAAGACTTAAACGGGAATTTTAGAAATACTTTCAATTACTGAAAATAAAAAAAGTACGGGGGGGGGGGGGGGGGATGGGAGGGGGAAGAGATGAAAATAACACAAGAGACAATTTCCTTTTAAAGAAGGCATACATACCCGATCAAGGAGAGTAAATTTTACGAACGACAAACACGGTCACATCCTTCGTAGACACTCGATTTGTGTGACAAACTTGTTTGATACTTTGGAAACTTCCATCGTTACGGGTTTTTTTAAGATGAGGAGGCAAGCTTAACTAAAATATCCGAAAGAGCTACAGATAAATAGAAAAACCCTTGCTCACAAACGTATATATTTTGGGTCACAGTGACAATAATGTGAAGCCACGTTACATAAATTTCTGCAAAATCACAATGGGACAGCTCCATGATACAAACTGAAAGGTAGGTTTAACTCACAGACACATATACCGACATTCGCAAAGACGTGTAAACACAGCCTCCCTACGACTGACTTGAAATACGCTTTAAAAGCAGTTTTAAACATATCAGTTAGTCAGTAACTTGTGACTAATAACTGACGTACCTTTTTGACCTGTTGCGGAGATGGTAGAGAAGATGAAAGAATAGGGAAACGATATCAAAGAAGTAATGAAAAGTAAACATGTGGAGAGGAATGGATGGACGCAGAGACTACCGGGAAAAGAAAATAACATAGTCCACGTCTATGTGAGCTTGCTTTACATCACCACAGGCTATAAGCTGTTTGGTTCATTAAACAGGTGACACTCTACACTGTGTATTCACAGTCATACGACGGTGACACAGCAGTGTATATCCATGCTTATCTGATCTTCCTGTGTTATCAGTAAAATGAACTCCCCATTCCTTTGAAATACTGAACACCCATAGTATTCTAACAAAGAATCCCTATTCCACTCGTGTCGCCAGAATTTTCAAATAAACGTTCACTTCTGAACAGTGACCAATCATAAAATACGAAGGAAAAAAAAAACAGGACAGTTTCAACTTACTGACACCTTCAAAATAATGATTAATACAAGAGGCCAACTTTCCTTCAAAACGACGATTAATACGTTGAGTGCCCATTTTCAAATTCAGACACGTCAGACACCAGATAACTGAAATATACCAATCAATGACCAGCAATGATAAAAGACGAGACTAGGACACAAACTCCTTGAAGGTCCACACTATCAAGAGCTTCGTGGTTATCAGCTTGTCTCGACAGTTTCAGCAAAATACATTTTGCTTTCAGCAAAGATAGAATCTTATGCATCAGAAACTTTCCGTACTTCTCACTGGTTGCGAGACAAAACGTTGTTTTCAGAACCTTGTCTTGTACCGCATGCCTCCTGCCGTGACCTGGAAGTCAAGTGCACGTAGCAGATAACAGGTCAACAGGCACTTCCGGGCCTGCACTCAGGGCCATGCATGAGGCGCTGAATAAGAATCTGTCTTTATGCGCTGTGACGCAAACAAAAAAGGTTTCTGAGTTTTGACAGGCGCGTGTTGCCAACTTTTTCATGAAGTAAAAGCAAATGTCAAAATTTATTTCCAGCAGCCTTCCTCCACCACCCACCCATGCAACCTCTCTCTCTCTCTCTCTCTCTCTCTCTCTCTCTCTCTCTCTCTCCCTCTATCTCTTCTCTTTCTTTCTTCTCTCTCTCTCCCTCCCCGCTTTTGCCTTTCCCACCTATTCTTTCGGTCTATTATTCCCTAAATGTACCTCTTCCCGTTTTATTTTCAAAGAAGAAAAGAAACTGTCACCAGTTTGTGAAATATGTCAAACTGAAAATGTAGGCTCAATAACAGTTAATTGACTGCTTATTCTGTATTTTCCAAACTAGGTCTTAATTGACTGTTTACAGCATATTTTCCGAACTCTCCGGCACCAGTTCAATTAAGCTTTTATCAAAAACAAATTCTCAGGGCAGCTATAACTGTTCGTTCGTTCGTTCGGCGTTTTAGATCAGCACCAATCTCAGGTCACATGGCCGACCGGGATAACTGTCCCAGAAAGTGGGGGAAATGGAAAGTCAACCTCTACCAGCAACCAAGGATATCCACAGCTTTAAACGTTGACTCAGAAGCCAGCTTCAAGCGCTGACTCAGATATAAATGTCTATATTTCGCCCCAAAAAGCAATACGAGACAGTTCTAATTGAAAACAAACACAGAGATGTAACCCCTTAATTTATAAGACAGACAATAAAACAAGATACAATAAAAAAAATTAAAAAAATGAAACAATTGCCTTTTGCTAAAAAGCACATTATACGATCTAACGTTTTAGAAAAAATCTGAAATTTACACGATAAATACAAAAAAAAGTTTTATTCATTAAACTAGAACACAAAGTTTTAATGGGCTAAACTTTCAATAAACAAAACACACGCACAAACATGCCCACCCTATCCACCCACACACGCACAAGCGCAGAGAGAGAGAAACACACACACACACACACACACACACACACACACACACACACACACACACACACACACACACACACACACACACACACACCAACTCACTCACTCACTCACTCACTCACAGAAAAAACAGAGAGAGAGACAGAGACAAAGAGAGAGACAGAAACAGAGAGAAAGGGAGAGAGAAGAGAGAGGGAGAGAGGGAGACGGAGAGTATAGAAAGAAATGTCAAAGTTTATAGAGATTTCGAACAAACAAATTAAAAAATAAAACTTTCTGGCTAAAGGAAGCTTTACTGCTGCAGTTACTTCCTTAGCAATAATGGGAAAAGCTCTTTCCCTTCCCCCTCTCTTCCACGCACACACACACACACACACATACACACACACACACGCACGCACGAATGCACGCACACACACACACACACACAAATACAGCTCACGGATACTCAGAGAAAAGAGCTCTTATCACACACACACACACACACACACACACACACACACACACACACACACAACACACACACACACAACACAAACACACACACACACACAACACACATACACACACAGAGCTTTCTCTCTCTCTCTCTCTCTCTCTCTCTCTCACACACACACACACACACACACACACACACACACACACACACACACACACACACACACACACATACACACACTTGGCTAAGGCGCGCACACACACGCACACACACTTGGCTTACACACGTCCGACGCATTTCCTCCATTCTACCTCCCTGTTCACATCTCATCCTACCCTGCTGCGGTCTCAGACCTGGGTCATACTTTACGACATTTCTTCTGCAGAAATACCGTAAGCATATTCCTTAAAATCAACTAACTTTGCACGTATTTACATTACTTTATTGTAGAATCTTACAGAACAACAACAGATTCAAAACAGAATGTACTAAACATACGAAAATCGTGTATTGACATCATTTCATTCTGAAAAAAAAATGTGAACAGATGTTAAAAGAAATAACATAAGAACAATCCTGAAAGATTACGAACATACTAGGGCATCTCGGCCTGTTGAGAACACTTGAAAATCTTAATAAAATGGAATCCATCACTCCCCCATTTTATTATTGTCGATATAAAAGTGGGTGTGTGTGTGTGTGTGTGTGTGTGTGTTGTGTGTGTGTGTGTGTGTGTGTGTGTGTGTGTTGTGTGTGTGTGTGTGTGTTGTATGTATGTTTGTGTGTGTGTGTGTTTGTGTGTGTTTGTGTGTGTGTGTTTGTGTTGTATGTGTGTATGTGTTGTGTATCTGTGTGTATGTTGTGTGTGTATGTGTTTGTGTGCGTGTGTGTGTGTGTGTGTATGTGTGTGTGTGCATGCGTGTGAGTGTGTGTGTGCGTGTGTGTGCGTGTGTGTGCGTATGTGTCTGTGTGATCAATTTTAAAACAGGAAGAGATTCCGCTCGCAGAGATCTTTTATTTTTTAGTCTGACTTGCATTTCCATATGCAGGGAAAAAAAACCACCACCAACAGAATTCCATGATGTCAAGGTGATCAAGCTGATTGACCAGCCTTCATCACGACCGCATCGAATTTGAGTGCAGTCACCTGTAACAAATTGGTGCTGCTTTATTGACAAACATACCATCCCGTTGCAGTTCCACTCAAAGAACCGCAAATAATGCCACAGTACACGACCAGCCCAACAAGATATAAAAGGCAGATAATGAACTTGGCCATTATCAGAAAAACTGAGGAGGCGGACGACAGAAAGGCAAATGGTTTGTGCGTGTGCGTGTGTGCGCGCGCGCGCGCGTGTGTATGTGTGTGTGTGTGTGTGTGTGTGTGTGTGTTTGTGTTTGTTTGTGTGTGTGTCTGTCTGTGTGTGTTTGTGCTGTGTATATATGTGTGTGTGTATGTTTGTGTAAGTGTGTGTGGAGAGAGCGAGAGGGAGAGAGAGAGAGAGAGAGAATTTGACAATTTGATGATTTGTGTGTGTTTGTGTATGTGTGTAAGTGTGTGTGAAAAGAGAGAGGGGGGAGACAGAGAGAAAGAATAGAGAGGGGGAGAGAGAAAGGGAGAGAGACAGACAGACAGAGATAGACAGACAGAGAGAGAATTTGACAATTTGATGACTTAATGTCTATTTATGCATTCCGCCCAAACATGACAGTCCTCACGCAAAAAAAAAAAAAATGTATATATATATATATATTCAGTTACAGGTATGTTGACTACGACATGACAAGTTGTACCATAACGTATGTCAAATAATAATCAGATCGCTTATTTAGATGATCAAATTCGTTTTGTATTTAACGCAACTAAACAACCTACTTACAAGTATGGAAGGAGGCATGCAAGTGCGCACGATTCACCTCCGCACACCCACTCACCCATACTCCCACACTATCTACAGGCAACGACAAGAAATAATCATATTCTTAATATCTGTACAAATTTAAGTCCACTTAAACAAGGAATAGTGCAGTACTTCTGCCGAGATATTTAAACAATTTATCGTTTATAACAAAAATGTCAAACTAGTTGTCAAAATGAACACATGTATGTCTATTGTTGATCAAGCTTCAATTTTTCTTGTTGATCAAGCTTCAATTTTCCTTATTTCAAAGCGTCAAACACACATTTTCCTCAAGAAAACCAATATTGTCATCATCCGATCAACCAGGAAAACAGCTCGTTCATATCTGCTTTGTGAGAATAGAACTAAGTGTGTTTGGCATTGCTTTCCATATCCAAGTGACAGTTTTGTTTAAAATTAACAATGGGGCTGTCTTTAACCCTTTGACTCCCGCACTCTCTCCATCCGCTTCCTGCATTGACCACAAAGTAAAAGCTTCACCCTTTGACTCCCTCACCCTTTCGACCAGCTAACTGCAGGTGGATAGGGTAAGGGAGTCAAAGAGTTACGTTTCTGCAGTTGGAGGACAGTTGAGGGAGTCAAAGGGTTAAATTTAGCCACAAAATCAGCGCCTTGGTTCAACCAAACAATATCAAAACCATTTTCCGATGGTATTTTCTTTATTTGTATATTTAAATTTCCTAGACTGATATTGTAATAACAACACTTCATATGCATGACTGCGTAGTCTTGCTATTGGTGACATACGTTTTAGACACCATTCTATACATTTAACATTATTTATTACCCTGAGGACATCTTCCCATTTTTCCATTAGTAAATTTATTTGAGGCATGTAGCAGTACACCAATAAATCTTTTTACAGCATGAATATGAACTTTCTCAATTCCGCACGTTTCACCTGAGGGGAGAGAGAGAGAGAGAGAGAGGAGAGAGGAGAGAGAGAGAGAGAGAGAGAGAGAGAGAGGAGAAAGAGAGAGAGAGAGAGAGAGAAAAAAAGAGAGAGAGAGAGAAAGAGAGAGAGGGAGAGAGTGTGTGTGTGTGTGTGTGTGTGTGTGTGTGTGTGTGTGTGTGTGTGTGTGTGTGTGTGTGTGTGTGTGTGTGTGTGTGTGTGTGTGTGAGACAATGAGACTGAGAAAACAGACGCACAGAGAGAGGGAAAAAGAGGGGGAAGAGAGACAAACAGACAAAACACACAGAGAGGGAACGACACAGAGGGGGAAAGAGAGAGAGAAAGAGAGAGAGAGACAGAGAAAGAGAGAGAGAGAGACAGAGACAGAGAGAGAGAAAGCAGACAGCCAGACAAGGTAGAGCCTCGAAACTCCTGAACTTTAATGAGCCAATGCCAATAAACACGTTGGTGTAGCAGGCGAGGTTGGAACAGTTCTGGTTATTTCGCAAGCCGATACTTCAGATCATGCAAAGTCAATACAAACCAAATTGTTATACTGATAAACACTAGAATCACAACGCAATCTAAATTGCAGCTATGACACAAAGACTGACAGTTGAACATACAAAGTGAAAAAAGACAAAAACACAAAGATACACACACACACACACACATATATATATATATATATTAGATAGATACATAGATACATAGATGCACAATAGATAGATAGATAGATAGATAGATAGATAGATAGATAGATAGATAGATAGATAGTAGATGTGCGCTGACAGATTCTGAGAAATACAATTATTAGACGTTAGAGGGCACAACAACTACTACTACTTCCACTACACTTCATGTACATGGAGACATAGCCAAAGCCAGATGCAGAAGGGAAACACACAGAAGCACAAGCAAACAGAGGCCACAACTTTAACAATCTCTTTATACGACAATAGTGTCAGTGCGCTGTAACCTTTCCTGCACCTCTTTAGCCTAGTACTATTTGGCATGTCAGCTCCATATTATGATATCTTGCACTCCAACACCCTCAACACTCGTTATGTGAGGAATGGGCATATTGCATGACAAGCTGGCGGACCCTTCCATTCTCTCGCCCCACTGATGAAAGAACTCGACTTGCTGTGCATGCGATTTCTGACACCACAACGGTGAGCATAATCAGCTTGAAGAGCACGCCGACTTTATTAATCAAATACTGGATTCACATATATATGGAATGAGTGATATGAAGCCGGCAGGAAAACGAACATATCACAGTGGCAAAGTTCTCTCTCTCTCTCTCTCTCTCTCTCTCTCTCTCTCTCTCTCTCTCTCTCTCTCTCTCTCTCTCTCTCTCTCTCTCTCTCTCTCGCACACACACACACACACACACACATATTTTGTGATGTGTTTTGTTTCGCCCCTCCTTCGTAATGGGCTACGGCCTTACATGAATAAAATCTCTCTCTCTCTATCTCTTTCTCTATCTCTCTCTCTCTCTCACACACACACACACACACACACACACACACACTCACACACACACACACACACTCACACACACACACTCACACACACACACACACACACACACACACACACACACACACACACACACACACACACACACACACACACACACTCACACACACACTCACACACACACACACATATTTTGTGACGTGTTTTGTTTCGCCCCTCCTTCGTAATGGGCTACGGCCTTACATTAATAAAATCTCTCTCTCTCTCTCTCTTTCTCTATCTCTCTCTCTCTCTCTCTCTCTCTCACACACACACACACACACACACACACACACACACACACCTAACACACTAAACGAACACGACAACACACACACACACACACACACACACAACACTTGATGCCCTTCATGTTATGCAAATCAGAATAATTTTGCTCCGTTTTAAAAATACACATTCCCCAGAACCGCACTACAAATAATGTAACAAACTTGGCAGGAAAACAAAGTGAACGCACTGTTTCTTCTAATGGAAGGATGCTATGAAAATATCATGGATGGTGCTTAATAGCATTGGCACGTGTATATGTCCTGTGAGTACAACTGATATGTGTGCACGCCTAAGTTCGACAGAAGGAGAGAGGGAGAGAGAAGACAGACAGACAGACAGAGACAGAGAGGCCGAGACAGAGAGAGACAGAGAAAAACAGAGACTGAGAGACAGACAGAGAGAAAGAGACACACAGACAAAGAGAGAGAGTGTTCGTTCGTTCTTTGATTTAACGTCTTTTCACTATAAGTGATATTAGAGAGAGAGTGTGTGCATGGTGTGTGTCTGTGTCTGTGTGGATGGGTGTGCGTGTGTGTGTATGTGTGCAAACATGTCAGAGCATATGCGTGTATGCATCAAAACTGCATGTGTTCCATCCAAACTTTCAATTAGCCCTTGGCTGAAGAGAATCAAACTTTTCACCTGACTACGCAAGAAAATCGCCTTAACCAAAAGCAACAAGTTCCACGAATTCCACACTTCTGTTTCACAGAATCAAAGCTACAAACGAAATGAAACACAAAATTCAGCCTTCAAAAACCAACAAGTTAAACTACACGGTTGACAAAACGGGAAACAGTCACAAAATAAGTTCTCAAACGTGACCAAATTACATTTCGCCTGACGAGTAGAAACTTCCGCCGTTCCTGACGTTTGCAATGCCATCAACTAAGCTCAGATTGAAATAACATTTTCTTGAGGCACGCAGCCTGAATCCATTTTCATCCCTGCCATCAGAAAATTACCTTCTCTCTCTCTCTCTCTCTCTCTCTCTCTCTCTCTCTCTCTCTCTCCTCCTCTGCATGTAAACAAACAAAATGCTCTCACTCCCCCGCCCTCACTATTTCCATCAAACTGTACCTCCATCATTCATTCTCTTCATTGTCCTCTCCGTTCTATTTTTTCTCATCCTTCCACTTTCCCTCCTCTTTATACATAAAACGTGTCCGCTAGGGTTTCTTGGCTGTTTGTGAATGGATATAAATTCCAAAGTTAGGACACTTGTTCGGACCAATATCCGTGACAGCGCACGTGCAAAAGTTTGAACAAGAATTATCCCTTTTCTCTTCCTTTTAGATCAAAGTGGAGAAGAGAAGAAGAGCGATGTGTGTGTGTGTGCGTGTGTGTGTGTGTGTGTGTGTGTGTGTGTGACACAGAGAGACAGAGAGAGAGAGAGAGAGAAAGAGAGAGAGAGAGGATATCGAAAACATGAAGATGTTACCATACCGACGTCTACGTTTTTTGTGGAAAGTCATTTCTCCTTTCTTTTCTTTTTTTTTTTTTTTTTTTTTCAACTAACAAATAAGTGACTGTGATCATAACATAATGACAGAAATTCTACAATGGAAATTGTTAAAATGGCATAACTCACTCTCTCTCTCTCTCTCTCTCTCTCTCTCTCTCTCTCTCTCTCTCTCTCTCTCTGTTTTTTGATGAAGCAAGTATGCCGAAGTCTCACAGGACGCATTTATGTATGTGTCGTCAACAGCCTATCTCGACATTTTGTTGTTTAAATATTTTCTGTAATAGTGGACGATTATGTCTGTGGAAGATGTTCTCGTGTTTATAAGAAAAGCACACTAATGCTCATCTGTGACTTTCACAAATAAAGAACTCTCTCTCTCTCTCTCTCTCTCTCTCTCTCTCTCTCTCTCTCTCTCTCTCCCACCACCCGTCCTTCATTTGCATATCAATCTATAGTATATTTGTCATCTAAAAGGACAGGCCCAAAACATCTCTCTCGTCTCATCATATCTCTTCTCATCATCTAAAAGGATAGGCCCAACAAATACCTCTCAATCTCATCATATCTGTCCTCACCAACTCCTATCCCACCCCTCTACTTCCAATCTTTATACTTCAATTGAAAGAAGAAGAAAACAATGCTCGTGTAAGGATCAGATGATGTGGCCATTTGCCTCATAACCCCCCCCCCCCCCCCCCCCCCCAGCAATTTCTACCATACAGAGCACTTCAGTATTTTATCGCCTGGGGGATGTGCGTCATCCGTAGTTGATCATCATCATCGTGTGCCCTACCGCATGGCGTTGTCGGTCATGGCCCTCCATACGAATCTATCCTTTGTTGCTGCAAGTATATCTGCTAGCTTTTCTTGCCCCAACCCAATCTGCAAAACTAATATTTTCTTCCTAGGTCTACCTCGTGCTCTTTCCCCTCTAGCCTTCCTGTTGTAATTAGGTGCTCAAATTTCTCCTGCCTCCTAAAATAATGCCATAGATATTGCTTTTCTTTTCCTGATCTTCGTAAATGTTCTTATGTTTGCCTCTTTCCAGACTGTCTCGTGTTTTCTTTGCTGTCCATGGACCTCTTAACATTCTTCATAGAAACCACATTTTAGCTGCCTCAATCAATCTTGTTCTGACTTTGCTTGTTGATTATGAAGGCTTCGCATCTGTATAACGGTATTGGTTCTATATAACACTGAAAAACTATCTTCCTGATGACAACTGAAAGGCATTTGCCGGTAAGAACACTTTTCATTTTCATGAATGCTATATTAACTTGGCCAATCCTGCTGGACATTTCTTACGTGCATCTGCCCTCTGGTAAGATGACTGTTCCCAATATTTGAATTTACCAACTTGTCGCAGTGTTATGCCATTTGTTGTGTAAGAGTGCTTGCATGTTTTGAAGAGATTGATAAGGCTCAGGAAAACAGCTGCCCTCAGTATAAAACAGAAGCACAGCAACACAAATAAAAATCAGTTTTCTTTTCTTCCCTTTCTCATGCAAGAGTTATATTTGATTGCAAGATATTAAGCAGGCGGAAGGGAGGGGGTTGTAAAAAATAAATCTGACTTGCAAAAATATTCCTCCCCCTAGCTCGCTCTCTCTTCTTTCAGCTCATGCCTTTCTGTCCTGTCTAATCTTTACACACACACACACACACACACACACACACACACACACACACACACACACACACACACACACACACACACACACACACACACACATACATATATATTATATATATATTATTATATATATATACGCACACACGCACGCACGTACACACAAACACATTCCCGGTGTATCCCTATATGGGAGTGTTGCTATGTTTAAGATTTTATTACCAATTACAGAAAAATTATGGCATTGTCTTGATTTTTTACTGTCAATCAATGGAAATTCATGTTAAAGGGCGTGATGACGACAGTAAACCCTGTTATTCATTCTCAGTTTTTCCGACATCAGACGATAATAAACCCTGTTATTCATTCTCATTTCCCCCCGACAATATCAGGTTTCCATTGTGAACTCAATGGTCGTCAGGAGGGCCATCAAAACAATATTTTAATGAAATTCATAAAGTTCGGTTCATAAATTTGTAATATTATCATCTGACCAAAACTTCTTTCAAATTTAGTGCATTATACCATAAACATTCCCGACGCACTGTCAAAGTTTCGTGTTGTACAGCTTTTTCCTCAGCATCCCTACATTCCTCAACATTCCTCTTCCAACGATTGTAAAATAAAATAAACAAACATATGGAAAAATATCGATCCATAAACCGTTGAAACAAATCCATAATACATTTTCGAATCAGCAAACTAGCTTCACCATGTGTCATCAACGTTACCCTTTCTCTTGATCACATCTTAAATAATATAATCCATCCGTCAGGAGGAGGAGGAAGAGAAGACGATTTCCTTCAGTCAAAGTAAAATTCTCTTATTCCTTCATTTTCAAAGAGATATGTAATAATAATGTTAACTTCGAAGTTTTTTTTTATTATTATTATTTTTTTGAGTCAAGCGTTCATCATGACGAATCAAAGTATTTCCATGTTTCCATCCATATACCTGATCTGCCAAACTTCAAGGCGCATTCACAACTTCCAGACATTGCTGTAGATGTCGTGAAAAGTAAATGAAGATGCACCCATAAAAGCCTGAAGAATGCTTGCTGACACGACATGTTTTATGAGAGAGAGACAGAGAGGAGGAAAGGGAGAGGGCAGGAGAGAATGGTTGACCGAAATCAATATTCTTTTCATAGGGTGACTGAAAAAAAACAGGTCATGTGGGAAGGAAAAAAAAAGAGGAACTGGTTGGAGACAGAACCTCTAAGCTCAAGACTATAAACAATACTGCTTGCTTTCTCTCGCGAATAGCACGCTCTCGACTGTGGTTGGGAAGTGCCATGACTCCACGCAATTTACTGCCCACAGCGGATGAAACACTGAATGCAACAGGCTTCTGTCAGTCCGCTCACGTTCCACGTGCCTTCCCTCAGTCACCCAGTGACTGAACCGTATGGATCCATTCTGACATCTCTACAGCCTCACCTCCACCCTCTTCTCTATTCACCTGGACGTTTTCGAGGCTGGACTTACACTTCCTACTGGACCGCCTTATCTGCACTAATCCACTCTGTCTTGACTCATGACGTTTGAAATATCTACCCGTGGGTATGCCGGGGGCTCTTTCAGTATAAATAGTATCCCCACCTTCTGGAAATTTTGTGCTAGAAATTTCCTCTTTTCTGTCACTCTCTTTGTTTCTACCTTGTTCCTTTGCTTTCTGTCATTTCTACCTATCATTTTCTGCCTTTATGGTGCATTCACCTGTATGTGTTCGATAAAGTTTTACGTACTTTTTCTTAGGATTAATAATTGGGTACATGTATTAAGTGCATTTTTGGCTCTATGGAGGTGAGATATGCGGAAGCAATTTTAGGTAATTTATGCCTGTTTTTGTATATGTTTTAGTGTCCCTGGGTATGGATATATTTGTATTCAGGTGTTTTTTTAAATCCCCTGGATGGAGTGATCAACGCCAGGGGAATATCCTTAGATTATGTGCGCAAATGCATTGATATGTGTATCTATTTTGTGTGCGTGTGTGTGTGTGTGTGTGTGTCTGTGTGTGTGTGTGTGTGTGTGTGTGTGTGTGTGTGTGTGTGTGTGTGTGTGTGTGTGTGTGTGTGTGTGTGTGTGTGTGTGTGCCTGTTTTGTATGTTTTGAAACAGTGATAGCTCTGATATGGCTCTACGCAGTCGGCTGGGCTTTAAACAACAATAACAATCTACTGGAGTCGCCATTTCCATACACCAGTGTCTGCTACTCGTATTGGTTGAACAGAGCTGGGAACACATGTCGAGCGTATGATGAGCAATTCATGCCATCAGGAGACTGCACAATTGGCCTTTTGCACACTAGGAGAACGAATAGCGTCAAGCAGTCTGGTTTCATCATGATGACATACACAAAGAAAACAGACTAAAAGAGGAAAAAAGAAAGCATGGACACAACCAAAATATACCCGCAAAAAAATGTAGAAAAGAAGAAAAGGTATTTCTTGTTTTACAGAAAAGCAAAAAGCTCACCTGAAAAGTTGTAGCATTTATGAGAACACTAATTGTGAAGTCAGGAATGAAAAGAGTAGATGAATCTTTAATTGTTTGTTATCTATGAATCAGTATTATTGTCAGTCTAACTCTATGGATTGAATTGTGTGACAGATTTCCCTGGATACCATCACCACATGTTAACTTTTTCAGTCTTACATTTCGTTAATATCAACCCGTAATTAAACTACGCAGAGATCATCATTACAGAACAAAATACTATCAATTAAACTAGGTTTGGTAAGCATAAAAACAACAATGAATAAAATGGATGTCTGCAATATTGATCATTACATATTCCAAAGCAAACAGATCAAACACAGCATAGTCAATAAAATCAGTGATCAGTCTGTCTCTGCCAGATGCCTAGAGTAAAGACCAAAGATGGAGAGCAGAGCAGACCATTGGGAGGGTAAAAAAGAAAAAAAAAATGCACACAGAATGCAAAAAATAAAATCACATCAACTTGTGCAAGAAGATTATGTCAGCTGCCAGAAGGGGGATCACTCTACCTGGCACATTCGTCTTCATCCTAATCATTTCATTATCCCCGAATTTTCCGACATGTTGCGCTGACTGGCGTTTCTATGACGACGGTAGACAGGAAGGCAAATAGGGAGGGGGCAGGGTGCAGATGGGATCAGTTTAGCACTCGGGCAACGGACATAGGGGTGGGGGGGGGGGGAGGGGAGGATGCCAATAGAAGGGAAACAATCAGCCTGGCAGTCAGATAGGAGAAGCCCTGATGGTGATTTTATTACCTGACCATCCATCATCATTGTCTGTCTGACAGTCAGGAAGGATGAACAGCACTGACCAGCCGACTAAATGGGGACACACACACACGCACACGCACACGCCAGCCCGCACACGCCCGCCCGCACACACACCCACACACACACACACACACACACACACACACACACACACACACACACACACACACACACACACACACAAATTATTTGGTCAATGCTTATCTGTGGAGATTTGATGCAGTCTTGGGTTCAAACTCATGAAAGGTGTCATTCTGGTTTACCTGGAAGCAGCCAGACTGACAACATGGTGCTTTTTGTTGTTGTTGTTTCTGTTGTTGTTGTTGTTAATTTTGTTTATGTTCCATGAATCTTGACAACTCATGTCCAGCGATCTGTCTTGTTTTAGCTCTCTCTCTCTCTCTCAGCGGCCCTCTGTAGCTCAGTTGGTTTGAGCGTCGATTCACATGCTAATGGTTGTGGTTCGAATCCGGGATGCGCTACATTAAATCTGGCCTTCTCACTGTCCATCTTAGCATCATTGTTGTTCTGGTGGTGTCAGTATAGGATTAGATAAGTCCCCCATTGCCCCCATTTTCCTGGGATGGTTATCCCCGTCGGCCATATCACCTGAGGTGGGTGCTGACGTAAAACTGAATCAAATCAATCAATCAATCATCAAATCTCTCTTTCTTCTCTTCTCTCTCTCTCGAACCTTCTTCACTCAGCAAAAGCTAACTACAATAGATTCTTACAAGGGCTTGGGCCCTGAATAATATTTATTGGTACATACCTCCAGCAGACATGCTTTGTATACTTACAGTGTGTGTATGTAGTTAGGGTGTGTGTGTGTGTGCACGTGCGCGCGCGCGTGTGTGTGTGTGCTGTGCGCGTGTGTGTGGTGCGTGCATGTGTCCATGTGTGTGCGCGTGTGTGATTCGTGTGTGTGCTGTGTGTGTGTTTTGTTTGTGCGTGCGTGTGTGCATGTGTGTGCGTGTGTGATTCTTGTGTGTGTGTGTGTTTGTGTGTGTGTGTGTGTGTGTGGTGCGCGCGCGCGCATGTGTGTGTTTTGTTTGTGTGTGTGTGTGTGTGTGTATATGTGTGTATGTGGCATGTGGTGTGTGTGTATGTGTGTGTGTGTGTTTTGTATGTGCGTACGTGCGTGCGTCTGTGAGTGCGCGCACTGTGTGTATGTGCGCGCGCGCGCGAGCGCGTGCGCGCGTTTGCGCTCATGTTGTGCGGTCGGTGTGCGTATGCGCACATATGTGCTTGTACCAGGACGCGAGATCCTACATAGAGGACACAATGTCACATGAGGATGCAAAGACATAGGGTGAAGCAAGTTTAAATCAACACAGCCACATTCAAACACACAAGCCTTCAAAGAACACAGACACGATAGTCTGGCATCACAACGCCTTTCTATAAGGTCATGGCAGCCCTCAGTAATCTTTGCCATTCTGCAGGATTCTTTATTCTTCCTTCACTAAGGCTGGACTTACACTGCCTACAAACTCAGTCATAATCTACTTTACTTTCATCACAAAAACATTGTAACGCCAACCACTGACAAATCCATTTAACCATACCCTCCTCCTCAATCCCCATCGAAACTATTATTTAGAATCTGGTCACAGAAAACAATTACCCCACTTGGTAAGGTAGCAGTTTTAAAATCCTTTGTGCTGTCCGAGCTCATACATCTCTGCATTTTGCTGCCAGGCACCTAATCCTTTTATGCACAAATTACAAAAAATTACGTTTTCAGTTTGCGTGGAATGGGAAACATGATAAAATCAGCAGAATGTTAAAAGCATTAAACAAGGTGGACTGAGTATACATGATACTAGAAATGCATTTACGTCTTAAAACAATCGTAGATAAGAATTTAAAACTACGAATCATGAATGGAAAAGCATAACAGCACAGATATAACCCGTTTCAACAGACCATTGAATATTCTGGACCAGCAGTTGTCTCTTATCATATGAACAGTAATCTTTTCTGGGCCCCTATATTCAAAGCTTCTAATTCATTCTGTTATTGTGTCACTTAGAAAATCCCGGTGATTTGTAAGCAGAATCTGCTTTTACAATGAAAGAATAAAGTTGGTTAATAGTAGACTAACAGAAAAAGTAGACTAACAGAAAAAGGAATATTCTGCATTAAACATTTTTTAAAAGAAACAGCAGCTGTAAGACTCATGAAGAATTTAAAACCGAATGTGAGTGCCGCATTGATTTTGTTACTTTCAATTGTTGGATGTCATCAATAAAACAGTATTTAAGAACACTTGGGATACAACTAACTGACAACATGAGCACTGCTTCGCTTATCCCTTGTGCACTGAATCTTATCATGAATGTGCAAAAGGGAGGAAAACTACATTATAAGCATTTTACGCTTAATGACAGTAAGCCCATCCGTTGTCAAAAGTGGGACTCCATCGAACATTTTCTACTGAACTATACTTATGTTCAAAATTCGTTCTATAAACACTGTGAAAATATCCTTAATTAGAAATATCACGAAGTACTGTACGTTTTAGTGTAGAAAGAAATGTTAAAACAGAAAGTATTTGATTTCACTATACTGCTTGTAAAATCGTGTATATCTAAATGCAAAACTTATAAGTGTTATCCGAATATATCCGTTTTTCAAAAACAATCAGACATGACATTTAAAACAGGACTCTATAATGCAAAGTCAAACCTACGCTTGTCCAAATTCAACATGGTTTGGCACAATTATAACCTAATGTTTCAAGGTACAGATCGACTTTAATCTTTTCGGCATGTACATAGATAGGTCTCGTAGTCTCATCACCGTTTTTGTTACCATGTCATATGTAATATGTTCGATATATTGCCCATGTATTTATGTTTTGTTTTGTTTTGTTCATGAGTCCATATTAACGTTTCATTCATTTTTATTGCACTTTTGGGAAGTTCATTCAATGTTTCAAAAAAAGTGCTTTAAAAACCTACGAAAGCGTCTTGCTGCGTGTGAGAAGCACCTAAGACCCCCTAGCCTCGTGCATCTGCCCTATGAGGGGCGACCAGTAACTACAGGTGTTCTTCAGGTGCACACACGTAGGGCATTAGCTTCCAGGTTTTACCTGTCAGATATGCTGATGAGCGTTTTGTCCTTTAGGCGAGGAGAGCAGAAAGTGGGATATACAACATGTCTGTTAAACTGGCAACAGCTGTTTCTGAGTCTAGACAAATGGAGATGGATTGCCAAAGGTTTGCTGGAGATAGATGAGATAAAGTCATCTTTCAGTCATGAGACACGCTATTCAGTCCATTTTCACTTCATGAACAAAGTACAAGTCTCTGAGTTTCACTTCTCTCTGGGTACATCTTAGTATCAGAGAAACAAGCCCACATCCTTCTCTCTCTCTCTCTCTCTCTCTCTCTCTCTCTCTCTCTCTCTCTCTCTCTCTCTCTCTCTCTCTGTACGTACGTGTGTGCGTGCGTGCGTGCGTGCGTGCGTGTCGTGTGTGTGTGTGTGTGGTTGTGTGTGTGTGTGTGGTTGGTGGTGTGTGTGTGTGGTGTGAGTGTGCGTGTGTTGTGTGCCTCTGTGTGCGTGCGTGTTGTGTGTGTGTGTGTGTGTGTGTGTGTGTGTGTGTGTGTGTGTGTGTGTGTTGTGTGTGTGTGTGTGTGTGTGTGTGTGTGTGCGCGCTTTCCTCTTTGTGTGCGTGTGTGTGTGTGTGTGTGTGTGTGTGTGTGTGTGTGTGTGTGTGTGTGTGTGTGTGTGTGTGTGTGTGTGCGCGCGCGCGCTTTTCTGTGTGTGAGTGTGCGTGTTTTTTTGTTTGTTTGTTTTCGTATGTACTTCTGCTTGTGTCAATGCATGCGTATGCAGCATACGTGTATCTGTCTCTCTGTCACTGTTTGTATAAATGTTCATCTCTCTTGTTTGTGCAGCAGTGTTTGGAAATGTATTTGAATATAAATGCGCGAGTGCGTGAACGACAGAATTCGATTTTGTTTCGTTTTTTTCCAAATATTACCGTTTGTTTGTTTGCTTGTTTGTTTGTTTGTTTGTTTGTTTGTTTGTTTGTTTGTTTGTTTAGGTGTTCCTGCGGCCCCTTCAGCATAGAGTTTGTGTTACTGCACTAACGCAGCTCACTTCATCTCTCCAGCTCATATTCAGCCTAACTGAAAAAGATGTCACAATAAAAGCAAAGCAAGTAGGCCCACAGAACCTGGGACAATTTTTCACAGTACTACAATGATGGATAAAAACTGGGATGATGACAATGATGCTGTAGTTGTGTTTCGGATTGAAACTGCATGAAAGGGCAGTACTCTATACACTGTTTGATAACGTATCCCTGGAGTCAACAGGGCCCGAGAGATACTGACGCCTGTGGTGTTAGTAATTTTGAGCAACACCCTCAATGGCGTACTTGGATAGTAAACGAAACTCAGATGTGTAGTCCCAGTCTTCTCAGTGAGTTCACAGCATGCTCACCTTTGGGTGCGAGCTGGTCTGGCTGGTCTTAATATACATGGAAGGGAAAACAAACAACACGTGCCTCCCCTGGCATGATGCAAGAATCACTGGGTACAGGCGCACGTATCACATCTCGTGTAATTGTGAACGACTAATCGCTAGACAAGTAATAATTCCATTTTAACTTCCTAGACTGATCAATGGTCTGTTGCTCTGACCACTTCACAACAGTAACTGGTACATCTGTTAGTTAGCAAGAAACACCAGAGGGTGCTGGATGAGACCCCGAGCAACAATGTCTCACCAATGAACGGATAATCAGCTCCCAGCTCCCAACACCACACATTTCACCAAGCGAAGGAGGCTAGGCTGTCCATGCGTTGCATGACCCATTCGCACCCTGTCATCAATTATCTTGTTTACAAAGTGACTGGTAAGATGCAGAGATGACAAAGCCCCGGACATAGCCACACAAAGTGCACCAACCAGGTCCAGCCAAGCTACCAAACTAAGAAAGAAACGGGTGCTCATACCATCGCAAAAATGGCCGGACATGTTGCTCCAGACACACACTATCTTGCTTTACAGCTAGGTCTGACATGCCCCCCAAAAGAATCCCAAGTTTGCCCTCTTTCCGAGCTGTCATCAGCATTTTCCCAGGCCTGATTCCCTGTTGCAGTCCAAAGTTAACAAGGATTACATCAGGGTGCTGGAAAGGACCCAAAGCAAGAATGCCTCTCCACTGACCGGACAATCACCTCCCAGTTCTCGACGCCACATAGTAGCCATTTCGCCAAGCGAAGGGGGCTGTCCATACACTGCATGACCCATTCGAAATCCAGTCATCAATTAGGCTACCTTGTTAACAAACCGAATGGCAAGCTGGGGAGATGACGTACTCCCGAGGCATAGCCACGAAACGCACACCAAACAAGTCCAGCCTAGCTACTGTGCCAAGAGAAAACAGGAGGTGTTCACATGTGTTTATTATTACTCAGCACACCTCTAATTCCGTCTGATTTTCCAAATTCAACTTTTTGTAACACGCCACGACAGCTGATCTATCTTCAGTTGTTTTAACTGATCTATGTTCGAACGCATTGGACGGGAAAACAAGCGATCTGGTGTCTCATACACAGGGTGGAAACATTCGTCTTTTCTGAAATTTGGGTGGGGACATGAGAATGGACGAAAAGAAGAACGTTAATCCCCCCTCTCTCTCAATAAAACAAAAACAAACAAGCAAACGTAGCCGACGACCAACCAATTACCCAACGAAACAAACAACCCAAAGCAAGATAGAAAACTTTAAAAAGATAGCTTTCCAAACATGTTACTCTGTAATACCGGGCTGTGGTGTGTGTTGAAGGAAACTTACTGTCCTGATGTGTTACTGCTATACATCTCTGTACCTCCTAGCCCTGCCTGCAGTTTGGACAGGGACTTTACTTCGTATCCCAAAGCAAACGTGACCTGCTTTGGCCTCGATACAGAGCTATAACAAAGAATAGGATAGTCTCTTTGGCTATAACATGATCTCTTCACACAGTATGCTGGGGCTCACTAGGCCTATGGTTGCCACCAAGTAGCACCTAGCAATCAAAATCTATTTAAATCCCTTAACCTTTCCTGATCAAAATGGTAAAACTGTTCAGTAATTACAGCTACAGCTGCCCAGAAATTAAAAATACACTGGTATTCAAAATAACTACAACGGGGTATGTGTACTTAGAATATTCCTATGTCATATTGACTTTTCATGTTTTGCACATTTAAACTAAACACTTTCTGAATCATTATTCCTATATGATCCAACTGAGCACTAGTAATACTAATTCATTACTAATAGGTATTTGGAATTCAAATGGTTAAGAATTTCAAACAAAAACAGATATCAGATACGGTACATAAATCTTTGAAAAATTATGTTGCTTGGAATGAAATGTGAAGAATATGTAGACAAACTGAATGAAACAATTGTATGCAAGCACACAGATATAAAATCTGTTCCTTAGAAAGGACGTGTCAAGTGGAAATATAGTCTAGAAGACATTTTGGATAGCATTAAACACACAATAGACAACTTATTCACTTCAGTAGTTTGTCAAGATAAGGAAAGAATAAAACAGCACGTGCACACACGTTCGCGCGCATGCGCGCACACACACACACACATACACACACACTCATGATGGCTGGATGGCTAGATAGGTAGATAGTTAGATAGATAGATAGATAGATAGATAGATAGATAGATAGACAATAGATAGATGGATAGGTGGATGGATAGATAGATACATGTAGATAGACATAGATATATACATAGGTAGATAGATACACAGATACATAGAGTAGATACACAGATTAGAGACACACACACACACACACACACACACACACACACACACACACACACAACAACACACACACCACACACACACACACACACACACACACACACACACACACACACACACACACACACACACACACACTTTCTTTGATCAATAACCTGCAAGAACTCTACCAAAGAAGAGAAGCACTGATATTCGGTATCTTCTTTGCACCATGCGAAATCACCGAGCTCTCCTTCTTCCAAAGAATCTTGCGAACTTCTTTGGTCAAAATGAGATTAGATGAAACAATTAATCACGGCTAGTCCTCCCTCCGCCTACCCAAGCTTCAACAGCCCCAGCACATCAAGCCTTCTTAATTAAGCTTTCCTAGATGAGCATTATAATTCTTACTGAGTACAGCCTGGGTTAGTGCTCAATGTCGAGGTTAATGACTCGTTTTATAACACGATCTTCTTGGTTTTCATACAAACAGTGATGGAGAGAATACAGATGGTACCATCCTTATGCATCGTTTCGCTTGACAAGTTCATGACCTGTCTGAAGCCATATTTGAGTCAGCTTAATCCATTTATTTATCCCTTTCTTTATGAACTTGTTCAAGTATAATATTACACACTACACAAGACAAAAGAAACAGTTATTTTATGGTCTGCGCAAAAGCTAATGATTTACTTGATGTTTTTGAATGAAACACGAAATCTTTTTAGAGTCAGAATAACACAAACACATGAAGGCCATTCAAAGTCTGTATTTGCTACTTGTTGTGGGCCAGATCTGTGCTCCACAATGACTGAAATTCCCTTTTTGTTTATAGACTCAGGTGCACATACTGAAATTCAAAGACACAACAGATTTGAAATTATTTCGAGTCAGAATAATAAAAACACACGAAGGCCATTGAAAGTCTGTATTCGCTACTTGATGTTGGGCCAGATCTATGCTCCACAGTGAAAGAAATTCCATTTTTTTCTTTATAGGCTCGGGTGCACACACTGAAATTCAAAGACACAGTAGATTTTACATTAGTTTTAGAAAACACTGGAACAAAAACTAGTCACTAACCTTACAAATTAATTAACGCATACCGTTCCATTTCATTAAAGAGATGGAGGTAAGGATAAAACAATGTGGGAAAGGTAAGACATCAAAGCAGTACCAAAAAGCTAAATGAGTAGAGAGACGAATGGATGGACAGAGACACTAAAAGGAACAGAAAATAATGGACAACGTCAAGGTCTATTTGAGTTTGCTTCACATCCTCCCTGGCAATAAGCCAATCTGGGAATTTAATAGAAGGCACTCCAACGTGGGTTTCGTGATAAGATGGTGACACGGTGTCTCCAGGTTAATCTGACCTTCCCATTTCATCAGTAAAATGAACTCTACCCTTCTTTCATGGGGAAAAAACTGGAGTTCCCAATCAAACTCTCTCCCTCTCTTGCATTTGACTCACAATACCTTATGTAATTATTTCTATCAAACCGGTACCAACCGAAAGATTCAGAGTTTGATCAAGAGGTATTCATCACACTTGCACAGTTCCATATGCGCTCCGGCCTAATTCGCCAATAATTATCTAGCAAATTCCTTGATCCTGCGCAAAAAACAACAACAAAAAACTAGGTCTTGAAATGGAACGGGAAGGGAGATGGGGGATGAGATCTATCAAACACTGACACTACAAAAACGATTAGAACATTAACACAGACAGCAAACGATCAAGTATTTATCTCGTGTGATTTGAAGTCAAGACGAGATATCTCGAGTCCTTAGCTCTTTCAAAGGAGCCAGCAAACCCGCATAGAAAGACACGACTCTTTCATAATAAAGATACTTCCAAACTAACGATCAATAATTTAGTCCTACTTTCCTTCGTGATCGATATTCAGTCTTCACTTCCAAATGCAGACACATCAGACACTTATAACGGCTGAAATATATTGATCAGTGGCCACAAATGATAAAATAAGGAACTAGGACACGTTCATACACAAACGGAAGCTCCCTGGGGTCTAGACTATCAACAGCTTCAGGGCTGTCTTCTCGCCTCGCCATTTTTAGCAGAATGTCTTTCCACAGAGATGAGGAAATTATTCATTAGAAACTTTCTGTGCCTCTAGGCGGCTGCCAGACCAAACTCTTGCTTTATCCTGCGTGTCTTCTGCCGTAACCTGGAAGTCAAGGGCACGTAGTACATAAGTGGTTAACAAACACTTCTGGAACTGCGCACCAAGGCATGCACGAGCGTTCAATATGAATCTGGGTCTTTATCACTGCTGTAACGCAAACAATACAGATTTCTGAACTTTGACTGGCGTGTTTTGTCAACTTCTTCAAGAAGTAAAAGCAAAGTAAAATTCATTTCCAGCAACTTTCCTCTACCAACCACTCATGCAGCTCTACATCCATTCCCGATACAGTATACAAGGAGATTAAAACCATGCAAAATTGTACAGCTTACACACACACACACACACACACACTCTCTCTCTCTCTCTCTCTTTCTCTCTCTCTCTCTCTCTCTCACACACACACACACATACACACACACAAACACTCTCTCTCTCACTCGTTCTCTCTCTCTTTCTCATGTAGATACACACATACTCTCTCTCTCTCTCTCACTAAGTAAGTAAGACAAACAAAAATCTCTTTCTTAATGCATCAAACTTTCAATCAAAGGAAAGAAAACGACGAAGGTACGTTTGCATTCTTCCTTCCCTACCTCCACTCTTTCTCTCTCACACACATGCGCGTATGCAAGGAGAGAGAGAGAGCGACAGAGACAGACAGACAGAGACAGACAGAGAGACAAACAGACAGAGAAACTACAACAAAAATATCAAAGCTTTCATAGATTTATAACAAAACAAATAAAAATAAAATAAACGCTTTCAGGGTAAAGGAAAGTTTATTGTTGTTATTACTTCCTAAAAAATAACATCTCTCTCTCTCTCTCTCTCTCTCTTCTCTCTCTCTCTCTCTCCTGCACTTCCTCCACTCTTCTTCCTTGCTTAAATGGGTATCTGCCTTGCTGAGGCCTGAAGCGTTTTCTGCAGAAACACCGTAAACATACTCCTTAAGGTTCTACGCACAAAATACAACTTGTCTTTGGGTTTTCCTTTCCATCTTCCTTTCTTTTGTCAAAACATTTTATAATATCTAAATATGTTCTGTTTTACCAATGTGAAACCTAACATTTAAGAAATATGATTTCCTTAATAGCTATTACTTCTGAAACAGATCCATACTTAAGCATTTACAGTTCTTTGTACATGAAACTTTTGGAAGTGCAACTTTGTAAGTACAACTTTATTCCCATGATGTCCGATTTCAGTTCGATTTTCAAATAACGATTTCAGGAATGAAAAGAGTGAACATAAATTGACGTGTTTTGCTTCATCAATAACTCGAGTGTTACCTGACAGAATGGTGTATTTGCCCCCTTTACTTCTATTATGATAAATCTTGTGCTTAACTTTTTTTTTATATACATTATTCGTTCTGTGATTGTAAGATCACTAAATCGGATCTACTTTTTATTAGTAATTTTAACCGAGTGTTTAAAAGCGAACGTCTTTGATTAAGTTGAAAAATACCACGCGTATTAATTGAAATATCCTTTTCGGCTGGTTTGTCTGATATGCAAAGCTGAAGCACTTTATATGTTACTCTTATGACTTTTAGGAATTCAACATTAATTGTATATACTTTCTTGTGTTTCAGGTTAGACTGTAGTATTTCAGACAGATTCAATATTTGTCTGTTAAGTTTTAAGTGTCTTTGCTTCAAAACTTCTTAAGACTCTACGTACTTAATGAAACGTATAACCTATTAAAAGCAATGAAATTCAAATCATTAATTTGAGCCAAGACGCGTAAATAACAAACTGGAGAAGTTATATCTTATATATCAAAATTAATGCAACCCCAATTTTAATCAAAGCGGCATCTCTTTTGAATATTTGTTATAACGATAAATTATTTTCTAATTTTTCAACCAATACTTATCAAAATCTAACTCGGACACAAATGATTCAGCAGCAGTGAAATTCCAGTCTTTCAAAACAAAATTAGAAGACAAAAGAAATCTCCCGTCTTGCTGACCCAAAGAGGACAGCATCACAGCTGCAAACTATATTTTACTTACCAGTGACAATCAATTAATACACCTGACTGTCGCTCAATTAAGTGTCTACTGTTGACCAAGCAACTACCATGAGATAATTTCCACGTCCTATTACATTTCTGTAAGAAAGTCCATGAACATACACTTTTTAAGGACTTCTGCTGCACTTAACATGTGGCGTATGCTTGAAAGTTTGGCCGAAATTGAGGCGTCTTTTTGTCTTGCAGGTGTGTTTTGACTAACTCTGATACCACGTCTGTTCCACTGATCTTCAATGATTACCGAGAAACACGTCCTATTTATATTTCACGTTGTTCATGTTAACCACGTACATGTAAGTAAACCAACCACACGAACATAGATTCACTTCTGCAGACAATCATTAAATATGCATGTTTTATGACATTTTTTTTTTAATCACTGCGTTTCCTAATGCAAGAAAAAGTCCACAACAAAATTCCCCGGTGCCATAGCGATCTTGCTGGTTACAAACCCCGTCTTCATCATGACTGCACCTAGTCTGAGTGCAGTCACCTGTAACAAACTTAATATTTCACTGACAAATGTGACCTGTCCGTTCCACTCAAAGAACCGCAAACTACTGCCAAGCCCACACTTCGTGACCCAACCAAAAACAACAGGACAGATAATGAACTCGGCAATAAACAAGAAAAACGGAAAAGATGGACGAGGTGGAAGACAGAGAAGAAAGAAACAGACAGACGCAGAGAGAGAAAGAGACAGCAAACATGCGGCAGGCAGGCAGTCAGACAAACACGGGCTATCAAAAACAGGAATTCTGATGTACTATGACCAGGAAACACAATGACATGCATGCTGAAGCAGTCAGTGGAGAACAGGAAAGGGCGGAATTCCTTACTTATATTTCGAAATCCAACCCTTTGTATCTACCGTTCACATCATGTTGACCACCGTTAACATCATGCAAAGTCAACATATACACATTTACATTAAAATTTAACATCATAATGCATAAATCTAACATCACAATGCAATGTAAAAAAAATGCAGCGAGATAGAGAAAAAGAGAGAGAATAACACTAATGACAGAAGGGTACAAACACATGCACAGAGAATATGGATACAGAAAAAAGCAGATGCAGATATACACAAACAGTGAGATACAAAAAGCACACAAACACACACGCCCGCGCACGCACACACACACTAATGCATGCGTGCGCGCACACACATGTATACGAGAGTGACAAAACTAAAAACAGAGAAGCTGATGAACACACACACAAAAAGAGCACCGAGTGTTTAACAATCCTACTTTACGACAGAGTGTCAGCGTGCCAACCATTTCAGCACCGCTATAGACTAATACTATTACTACAGTATTAGTATGCTGCTCAGTACTGCGATGTTTTTGCACTCAATCACATTCTGCACTCTTTATGTGAGGAATGGGCATATTGCATGACAGTCGGCGGACCCTTCCATTCCCTCGCTACATTGATGATGCGCATATGATTTCTGCCGCCACAAAGGTGAACACAATAAGCTTGAAGACCTCTGGCTTTTGTAATCAAATGCCAGATTGCCACAGGGCTTGAGTGGAAGGAAGCGGACCAAAAAAATAAAGTCAAGCCACAGAGACAATTTTTCATTTCAAAGTTAAAATAAAACAACAACAAAACAAAAAAAAAGCACCATAGGACTACCATAACGGCCACACGACTAGTCACGTGCGTTTGTGTAATGCTTGTGAATGTGTCCGCGTTCGTGCGCATGCGTGCGTACGTGTGTGTGTGTGTGTGTGTGTGTGTGTGTGTGTGTGTGTGTGTGTGTGTGTGTGTGTGTGTGTGTGTGTGTGTGTGTGTGTGTGTGTGTGCGTGGGTGGGTGAGTGAGTGTATGTATACTCGCATGCCGGTGCGTGAATGCATGCAGCATTCAATATTTAGCATCCAATCCGTCTATCAAACGAAGGTTCAACAGAACAAACCTTTCATCTGATTACGCAAGAAAATTGCTTTACCTACCAGCAACAAGGCCCACGGATTCTACACTGATGCTCCTAAAATCAAAGATAGCACATTCCACTGATGATCCCAGACTCAAAGGAACAAGCTCCAGTGAACTGAAATACAACATTCAACCTTCTAAGTCCCGAAAAGATAAACCACACGGTTGACAAAAAGAGAAACTGTCACAAATAAAGTTCTGAAACGCGACCAA
>CM060312.1:55280404-55292904 GCA_030674185.1 Monoplex corrugatus | reverse complement strand
AAACACACGCACGCGCGTGCACTCACTCACTCATACAAACGCACTGTCTGTGCTGGTTTCTCTCAGGCACACGAACTCTGTAATTTGTAACCCTTTCTTGTTGTTATCATGAGCAAAATACTTCATACTTCCTTTGTGACTTAAGTGCGTGTGGTGGTATATGTTTGGCTGTGTGTGTGACTTAACTGCCAATCACGGAAATGATATGCTACAGGACGGGTGACAATGGTAAAGCCTGCCATTCAAACAGTCTCCTTTTTCCAATGATTTAAGACAACTACTGAGTACTGAACGATACATAAGAAATACATCAACAGATTTTCGTAAACTTAAAAGGGACGTAATTGTATCACCTGAATAAAATTCGTCCAAACTGCGAGTGTTGTATAATCTTTCTGCAGACATCTGTCACAATTTTGTGTTGAGTATACCAAACAACTCTTTCCCCAACACCCCCATAACACCCAACCTTCATTGCCTAACTGAGGTGAAAATAAGTTCAAAATGCCCATGCGTAAATGATCGACAAAATTCTCAATAACATATTTCAAATTAGGCAACATAAGCTTCACCTTGTGCCAATGACTTTATTCAATCTCCTGACCCTATTTTAATATCAATCAAGGTCTCCCTAAGGAGGAAGAGTAAGACGGGGAAAAAAAAAAGAAAAAGAAACTTAAGATACCGCAGCCCAAGTAGAATTTTAATTTTACCTTTCATTTCAGGAAGATTCACACACACACACACACACACACACACACACACACACACACACACACACACACACACACACACACACACACACACACACACACACACCACACACACACACACACACACACACAAACTCGAAATCTGACTTACTTCCAGTAAACCTGTTACCACTGAGACCGAACAAAACATTTCACCAAAACAGAATAAATCTTGAGTTTTGAAAAGTTTGTGGATTTGTTTGTTGTGATCCAATTAATCATCTGGTCCTATTTCAAACTTTAATGTGAATTCACTACTTCTGGACATTTGAGTGGTAATTGTGATCAAAGCAGATAAAGATTTATCCATAACAGCCAAAAACTTCTTGTTGACATGTTTTAGGAGAGAGAGAAAGAATAATCAATCTAAATCAATGTCCTTTCATTTTTAGTGGGAGACTGAAAAAAGAGGTTAACTTGGAAAGGGAAAAAGGACAAAGGGATTCGAGAGTGAGAGAGAGAGAGAGAGAGAGAGAGAGAGAGAGAGAGAGAGAGAGAGAGAGAGAGAGAGAGAGAGAGAGAGAGAGAGAATCTCGACGGAAAAGTCCATAAACAATACTGCTATATTCACATGCGAATAGGATGGTCTCTATTCTGCCTGGAGGTATCACGTGTCCCGCAATTTAGTGCTCACAGGGGATGAAATGCTGAAAGCAACAAGCTTCTGTCAGTCCTCTCACGTTCCACGCACCTTCTCTCAGTCACTGCATGGACCCCATCCCCCTTCCCACGTCTCTATCACTTCCCTCCCATCCACTTGTACATTTGAGAGGATTAAGTCTCCCGTCTAGGGTGTCTTATCGACATTAATCTATTCTGTCTGATATGGTTATAACTTCTCAGATATCTATCGAGGGAGCCATTTCCTTGCATTTCCTTCATGACCTGCGTCTGATGGTGGTTAAACAGGGGTGGAAACGTTTGTCACTTAGTGCGTGAGAGAATTTCCAATATGGGGTCTATTCATTTAATTTTTGTAGACTGTGGACGACTGGCGTCAGAAAATCTGGTTTCTTCTCGATTTATGATGAAAAGAAGGGAGGGAACAGATGAAAAGGAACACGAAGAAAATGAAAAAGTCCCAAGAAAATGGAGAAAGGAAAGAAGTTAGTTGTTACATAAAGATCATGTGTCAAGTTCTAGCGATTATGACAATGTAAAATTGGAAGGCACAAACGAAAAATAAATGAGTAGAGACTTTATTTATTGTCTATAGACCAGTGTCCATGGAAGGCACATTGTTATCATCCTCAATTAATATCGAAAGAAGGTACATTGTTGTCATCCTCAATATCCAAGGAAGGTACATTGTTATCATCCTCAACCAATATCCATGGAAGGCACATTGTTATCATCCAACTAATATCCAAGGAAGATACATTGTTACCATCCTCAAGAAATATCCAAGAATGGTACATTGTTATCATCCTCAATCAATATCCGAGGATGACACAGTTATTATCCTCAACCAATATCCAAGGATGACACATTGTATCATCCTCAACCAATCTCCAAGGATGGTACATTGTTATCATCCTCAACAAATATCCAAGGATGGAACCAATATCCAGGTATGGTACATTGTTATCATCCTCAACCAATATCCAAGGATGGCACAGTTATCATCCTCAACCAATATCCAAGGATGGGCACATTGCTATCATCCTCAACCAATATCCAAGGATGGCACAGTTATCATCCTCAACCAATATCCAAGGATGGAACCAATATCCAAGGATGGTACATTGTTATCATCCTCAACAAATATCCAAGGATGGAACCAATATCCAAGGATGGCACATTGCTATCATCCTCAACCAATATCCAAGGATGGCACAGTTATCATCCTCAACCAATATCCAAAGATGGTACATTGTTATCATCCTCAACAATATCCGAGGACAGTACATTGTTATCATCCTCAACAATATCCGAGGACAGTACATTGTTATCATCCTCAACCAATATCCAAGGATGGCACATTGTTATCATCCTCAACCAATATCCAAGGATGGCACATTGTTATCATCCTCAACCAATATACAAAGATGGCACATTGTTATCATCCTCAACCAATATCCAAGGATGGCACATTGTTATCATCCTCAACCAATATCCAAGGATGGCACATTGTTATCATCCTCAACCAATATCTAAGGATGGCACATTGTTATCATCCTCAACCAATATACAAAGATGGCACATTGTTATCATCCTCAACCAATATCCAAGGATGGCACATTGTTATCATCCTCAACCAATATCAAGGATGGCACATTGTTATCATCCTCAACCAATATCCAAAGATGGACATTGTTATCATCCTCAACCAATATCCGAGGATGGACATTGTTATCATCCTCAACAATATCAAGAAGTACATTGTTATCATCCTCAACCAATATCCAAGGATGGCACATTGTTATCATCCTCAACCAATATCCAAGGATGGCACATTGTTATCATCCTCAACCAATATACAAAGATGGCACATTGTTATCATCCTCAACCAATATCCCAAAGAATGGCACATTGTTATCATCCTCAACCAATATCCAAAGAATGGCACATTGTTATCATCCTCAACCAATATCCATGATGGTACACTGTTATCATCCTCAACCAATATCCATGGAAGGTACACTGTTATCATCCTCAACCAATATCCATGGAAGGTACACTGTTATCATCCTCAACCAATATCCATGGAAGGTACATTGTTATTATCCAACTAATAACCAAGGAAGACACATTGTTACCATCCTCAACCAATATCCAATGATGGTACATTGTTACCATCCTCATCCAATATCCAAGGATGATACATTGTTATCATCCTCAATCATATCAAGGAAGATACATTGTTATCATCCTCAACAGTATCCAAGGAAGATTACATTATTAATATCCAAGGAAGATACATTGTTATATCTCACCAAAAGGAAGATACATTGTTATCATCCTCAACCAGTATCCAAGGAAGATACATTGTTATCATCCTCAACCAGTATCCAAGGAAGGTACATTGTTACCATCCTAAACCTACGAACTTGAGCCCTAGAGATGACACTCAACGCTGCCAAATCAGCAGCGAAACCGACATCTAGGGCTCATCTTGCACGGTGAATCCTGACCAAGGAAGCCAACTATTATTGCTACAACAAATACTACTTCTACTACTACTACTATTACTACTACTACTACTACTACTAAACCTACGAACTATTTGAACGTATTCGATAAATTGCATAATGCTACCACCAAAAACTATAATTCCTCCATCTTACCTTTTCTTATAGTCATATACCCATTTAGACATGGTAGCTATCACAGGATTAAAAAAAAAAAAAAAAGAGGGTCAATTAAAATGGATTGGATAAGCAAAGAAACCACAATAAATTAAACGTACATCTGTAATAACGGAAACCACGATCACACATGCCAAAACACGCTAAATGCAAGGAAGGTAATCACATCAATGCATGCAAGAAGACTGTCAGCTGTCAAAAGTGGGGGATCACTCTACCTGGCACATTCTTCTTCATCCTAATCATTTTATTACCGGATGAATTTTCCACCGTGTTGCGTTGACGGGTGTTTCTATGACGACGGTAGATGAGGAGGCAAATAGGGAGGGGGTACGGTGCAGAAGGGATCAATTTAGCACTCAGGCAACGGACAGGAGGGGGGGGGGGAATGGTAATAGGGGAGAAACAATCAGCCTGGCAGTCAGATAGGAGAAGCCCTGATGGCGATTTTATTACATGACCATCTATCATCATTGTCTGGAAGGATGAACAGCCCTGACTAGCTGACCAAAGGACAGAGACCTTTCTTGTCATCAGTCTCTCCCTTAGCATTAGGATTTTACTGGTCAAAGACCAGTTGTTCATTTGGTCAATGTTAAATCTGTGAAGAAGAAATGCAGTACTGGGTTAAGCTCAAGAGGCAGTAGAGGCTTGATGCTGCCAGAGAAGCAGCAAAACCAACTAACAGCGTGAATCTTCTGATGTAGACCCTGACTGAAGGAGGTCTATTGATGTTACTAATGTATGTATGTCTGCATGCATGCATAAGTGTGTGTGTGTGTGTGTGTGTTGTGTCTGTGTCTGTCTGTTGTCTGTCTGTCTGTCTATGTCTGTGCGCGTGCGTGTGCACTAGGTTATAAAAAGAAACAGATCAGGAATGGGGTGGGGTTGACAGGTTTACAGAGAGAGACAGAGACAAGAGAGAGAGAGAAAAACAGACACAGAGACGGAATCAGAGAGACAGAGAGAAACAGAGACAGAGACAGAGTCAGAGTCAGAGACACAGAGAGAGAGAGATGGAGAGAGAGACTGTGTGCACTGTGTGTTTATATGGCTTTGTAACTACTGCATACTCATGTGCACACAGGAAGAGAGAAAAGCCTGCAGAGCACCTTCAGAATGAACAAGAAACACCCGAGACTGCTGGATCGTACCCAGCGCAAAATGTCTCATCACCAGGCAGTCACTTCACAGCTCCCAATGCCACATGGCAGCCGTCTCGCAGAGCAAGGGGACCAGTCTCTGCGCTACATAACCCATTCAGACTGAGTAATCCAGTCAACTTATTCACAAGCTGAATGGCAAGGTAAGAAGATGAAAATCCCAGGACACTAGCCATATTACACTGAAATGTGGTTTCTAGGAAGAATGTTGAAAGTTCCATGGAGAGCAAAGAAAACAAACGAGATAGTCCTGAAGGAGGCAGACACAAGAAGATCATTAATAAAGAAGATTAGGAAAAGACAAGCAACACTTATATGATATATCATGAGGACAGGGGAATTAGAACACCTGGTCACAATAGGAAAGCTGGAAGGAAAGAGAACACTAGGTAGACCCAGGGAGAAAGTACTGGATGGACTTGCAGGGTGGCTGAAGACATAGAGGGTGGGAGATGTACTTGCAACGAAGGGGACAGATTCGTGCAGAGGGCCATGATCGCCAACGCCATGCAGCAAGGCACATGATGATGATGATGAGCCACATAATACGCACCAGCCACATCCAGCCCAGTTAACAGGTCAAACGAGAATTACAAAAAAAAACCTCCTTTGCCTTACTCCTCGCCTTCATCTCCCTATCGGGCAGTCTGCCCAGCTGCCAACTTGAACAGCTGCCAGCTCCTTTTTTCTTACTACAGTCTCAATATTCAGCAGTTAGAATCTCCCTACATTGTTTTACCACAACCATGGAGGGAGTTCGTTCAATGGCAAAACTGACCAGACATTTATGCTTGTATCACGAAGAGAGGAAAGCCTGCAGATAATCTTCAGAATGCAACGAGGAAACAAAGCCGCAAGAGAAATAAAGTGAGATGATGAAACAAGTTTCGGTAAAGGCAGCCATCTTCAAGCATCCATGTTTTCAAACATCTCAGACATGACAGTCTGGCAACACATCGCCTTCCTCTAAGGTAATCTGCAGCCCTGAGCAATCGTTGCTGATTTCTCCAAACCACTATTCATCATTTCACTCCGGCTGCACTCATACTAACTTAGACAGTCACATCTGCATTTAATTTTTCATCACAGGAAAAGTTTACTATGGACCATTGCTGATCCTTCACCCCACAACCCTCCTCCTCTTTCAAACCCCATCGCAAGATGTTTGAAAAGGGAAAACAGTATCTCTAGATTATCACTGAATTACAGTGGCAACAATATTTATTATCCTCAACATAAGGTTTTCCACTGGCTCAACAAACACGCCAAATCTGGATCTATAAGCCCTGACCAAATACCTGCTGGCAGATCAGTTGGGTAGAGTTCATATCCAAATGAAATCGATTTTTCTTAAATAAAGTCCAGCTCTACTTAACAATTCTCAAGTGAAAAAAGTAGAAGATGCAAATTTTGACAATACTCAGATGCAGAATCAGATGCCCAGAGCAGCTTATGAGAGAAAAAGAAAAGAAGACAAAAGAAGCAAAGGGTCCATTTGTTAATACAACGACAAAGACGACATAGGGAGAGAAAGAAATAGAGAAAGAGTGAAAGAATGCAAGAAATTATATAATGCACCATATTTGTCCGTATAAGGTATAAGAAAGAGCTAAGATTCCCTCCCATTCTACAGGAGCAAAGACGCACTGTAGACAACAATGGAAAACTCTGATCTCTATACATACACAAGCAAAGAAGAAAAGAAAAAGAGAAAAAGTTTGACAAATCTGTTTCTACGTAGTTTTCGTCCACTTCAGGCTGCGAAAACGACGGCATTCTCCTATTGAGAGTGAGTAGAATCTAAAGCCTTCACCAAGAGCGTTTGTCCTGCGATGACAGAATTAGAAGCTGCAAGTGTTGTTCAGGTGCAGACAGGTAGCACGTCAGCTTCAGACTGTTACCTTTCAGGTATGCTAATGAGAGTTCTGTCCTTCGGCGAAAAAAAGGGGAACCTGGGATATCACAATGTCTGCTAATCTGGCAATAGCTGTTTCTGAGTCTAAACAAATGGAGATGGATTCGCAAAGGCTGGCTGAAGACTGAGATGAAGTGAAAACAAAATTACTTCATTAACAAAGTATGTATAATAAATAGGAGGACTCTGAGCTGATATATTTTCGAGGTAAATTTTAGTACTGTAGACCCTCCCCCCCCCCCCCTCTCTCTCTCTCTCTTTTCTCTTCTCCCTCTTCTCCTCTCCCCTCCCATCCCCTTCTCTTCCATTTTTTTTCTTTCTTTCCCTTCCCTCTGCCCTTCCTTTACTCTTTTTTTTTTCCATTCTCTTTTCTGTCTGTGTTTTTCATGTACTTGAATGTGCGTCACGTGAGCCAGAACAGCGAAAGGCGTGTTTTGCTCCTGTGTATAACTGATAATTCCCTGTAGTTGTCTTTGTCCAACACTGTTATTTTTGCAAAAGAATGGCAGTTTTGTTTGCTGTGTTGTCTGCCTGTGTGTTTGTTTATTTGTTTGTTTGTTTAATCGTTTCTCTTCTTTTACAGTGACCCACGTACAAATACGATGTAAACAGAAGACTTCGTGTTTTTGTAAAAAGAACTATTTTTGCCTGTTGTGACAAGAGTCAAAATGTTGCACATGTACTCCAGATGCCACTTGTATCCACTGACTTTGATTTTTAGACCATTTTTTTCTGCCCTGTTATAATCTGAGACCTTGAAACGACATCTGAACGATTTAAGAGATGTTTTGTTTATACATTAAGTATTAAAATTACCACTGCAAAACGCCCATTTTTGCCGATTTTTTTTTTACATTAAAGCAAATGAAATTCAAGCAACCAAGTATACTTTTGTATCAAACTGGAAAAAAGCTAAAAATCAATAACTCAATTGTCAAAATTCTGATCTTGATATGGATTCTGACGCACTTTGCAACGGATATTCATCACATCTGAACTCACAATTCTGACAGACATTTTGTCAGAATGGCCAACCCAGCAGGTCTGAGATAAAAAAGAATCATGGTTTGAAAAAGGATATGGTTGTAATCATATAATATCAAATGAAAGCTAGGAAACTGTAGTTTCATGTTTTCATGTCTCAAAGCAGTTAATTAGACTTAATTATCCCTTTGACAGACAGGGTCGACTCTGTCTTTTATGAAATTTCAGTGACTGGATGGAGATCGATTAAGTGAAGGTCCACTGATATGATGATACTCGACTCACAAAAAGAAAACAAAACCACAAAAGAAGAGTGCGGGGAACACAAGGAAAGAAAGAAATTGTACTGTGGAAACGAGGTGTGTGCAGAAAAAAAGTCACAGCGCTGATGTACTGCTGCTACTATGCATTTATGTACCCAAGCCTGCTGTTTGGACAGAGACTTGACTTTTCGTTCCAAAGTAAACGTGACCTGTTTTCAGCCGTAAAAGAAGGCAGGCTGAATAGCTACTGAGTTGAGACAATAGGATCCCTTCCTATGCAAACGTATGGCAATCTCTTGATCTGTGGTTGGCACAAGGAAGCAGCTAGTAATTCAAATGTTATTCAATCCATTCTGCAATCAAAACACCCAGAATGGCCCAATAATTTGGCTAAAAATTATTTATTTGTATCCTAAACATCGAAAACTGGCTGCCCATTCGCGCTGAGAATATTCTCATATTCATCTTTACTGCTTTGTACAATCATACTGAAAATATTCTCATCTCATACTTATCTTTAATGCTTTGTATAATTATACTGAAAATACTATCATCTCATACTTTTCTTGAATGCTTTGTATAATTACATTGAAAATACTCTCGTCTCTACTTTTCTTTAATGCTTTGTATAACTACACTGAAAATACTCTCATCTCATACTTTTCTTTAATGCTTTGTATAACTATACTGAAAATACTCTCATCTCATACTTTTCTTTAATGCTTTGTATAACTATACTGAAAATACTCTCATCTCATACTTTTCTTTAATGCTTTGTATAACTATACTGAAAATACTCTCATCTCATACTTTTCTTTAATGCTTTGTATAACTATACTGAAAATACTCTCATCTCATACTTTTCTTTAATGCTTTTATAACTATACTGAAAATACTCTCATCTCATACTTTTCTATGCTTTATAAATACGAAATACTCTCGTTCATACTTTTTAATGCTTTATACTATACTGAAAATACTCTCATCTCATACTTTTCTTTAATACTTTTATACTTATACTGAAAATACTCTCATCTCATACTTTTCTTCAATGCTTTGTATAACTATACTGAAAATACTCTCATCTCATACTTTTCTTTAATGCTTTCATAATTATACTGAAAATACTCTCCTCTCATACTTTTATTGAATCCTTTGTATAATTATACCGAAAATACTCTCATCTCTACTTTTCTTTAATGCTTTGTATAATTATACTGGAAATTGTTCAGGAATCATCATACTTAAGGGAAACATTTCAAATAGAAAGTAACGCAGTGTTTATGAATAATAATAAGAATGGCTACATTTCTCTATTACTGTCAAAACAGTGTGACTGAAAGCATCTGGCAATTTGGAATTTAAACATGAAGACGTTTAAAGCAAAAACAGATAACACGTATGATAAACAAGTCTCAGAACATCTTATTTGGAATAAATGGTACAGAATATCAAGAGAAGAGAGTCAAACTATTCATATTAAAACACATGCGAGGGAAGGAGGGGGAGAGAGAGAGAGAGCGTTATATTTGTGTATGTGGTGGTTTGCACGCGCACGCGCGTGCGTGCGTGTGTGTGTGTGTGTGTGTGTGTGTGTGTGTGTGTGTGTGGTGTGTGTGTGTGTGTGTGTGTGTGTGTGTGTGTGTTGTGTGTATAGATAAGTGGGGTGTGTATCTATGTGGTTTTAACCATCGACATATGAAAGGAAAATTTTATTATTTTTCATTCCTTTAACCTCTTTATCACGGTACTATTACAGTTAATCTGTCTTCATCATAGCAGTACAGGTGACTGACATTTATTTGCTTAACGTGTATCTGCCTCTGTCCCTCGAGCTTTTGTGAAGCGCATAGGGCTCTTGTGAGACGAAGCACTGTAAGGTAGTCATCATAACCATCATCATCATCATTCATTTTTTCATTTCTGATTCTGTGTTAAATCCACTCTTTAAAAAACAGTTTCTCCAGGAAACCCTGCTAGTAAGATCATTCTTTCAAGCAGGGTATGTATACATATATGTACATAGGTATACTGCTGTTTCATCTGAACCGTTCATAAAGACAGGAGAAAAATGGCTGCAACAAGTACAAAAACCGCAATATACACACACATATATTTACGTGTGTTTGCTGTACAGCATACATAGTACACTACTGTGTGTATCTATCAATCGGACAATAGGTAATTTTCATTAGTTTCTTACTTGCTGTCAGCATCAATGATAAAGTTCAATGTCTTAAAGAATTTGCACAGACGAGACATACAAAAACAGACAAGAAATAAATAAAAATACCAAAACTACATTCAAACCCAACACAATGGGATGTACAAAAACGAAAACTTAAGCGACCACCGGGGAAGAGTTTAACACGTACGGTTCAAGTCTGAAGACGGTCCCGTAAAACTTGTCAAAATTTCCAGTCTGTTTTACAAATCTGCTTACTTCTGGCTCACAATAGAAATTTCTATGGTTAACACAGAAACAAACTCATAAAACGATTTACCTAAATTTGTCCACTCAGTCGCGACAAAACTTCAGTGTCCTTACCCCGGTAACTTTTCACCTGAAACATCACCACTTCTACAATCCAAAAGTTGCCCTTGTCGTCAGGACACACGCACACGAGTAAGCTCACTCATATTCATACAAAATAGAGATAGTCCAGCTGCTTTCGTATTTTTGAAGTAGAAACTTGAAAACTGTGAAGCAATGCACGACAGACGTGACACAATCCTACAAGTCCGTCTTGCTCTGTCCAGTTTGAAACAGCTGAAGACACGCCTATTCCACGTTCTGTATACACCTTCCTGATCTAGAAACTGCACGCTTGTATATATATACATATATGATAATTGTTACATTAAGTGATTGGACAAGGAGTCCTCAAGTCAAACCACTGTTCCACTTCCACCAACACTGACCCCCAACAGTCTGCTACCGTTGCCAATAAAATCAGTCCACTCCTACCAAAATCAATGTTGCCAGTCTTCCACTGATTCTGCCGCTTCTTCCCCAGCTTCGAAAAACTCATTCTCCTTTTTGAGCGGTACTCATCAAGTCTTCCCTCACAAAGCTCACACAAGCAAAATTATCTCACTCCATCCAGAAACAGTACAACCACAGTGGGCAAAGTTTAAGATCCAGATGTTGCAGACTTGGGGTTGTGACAAACCACATACATAGGCGTTTCCATTACCAAATGAATTGTGTGGTTATATGAATGTGCGTATGTTGTACAAAAATACACGTACGTTTAAAGACATAGATCGAACAAATAAAAAACATAAATTCTCTTCAAGAATTATAAAATGAAATAACACACCCTAGTTCCTGATAGGTCATTATATTTTTCAGTGTGTGCGGGAGGGGGGGGGGTTGAAGTCGCTGTGTCCATGCGTGTGCTTCCGTGAGCACGTTTTTGAGTGTGTGCGCGTTCGTGCGTACGTGCATGCGTGCACGTGTGTGTCTGTATCCATGATTAAGATAAATGTAAGCAACCTAACAAACTCGTTCAACTTTAACAGTCGTCTGAGATGTCCGTTTCCAATATGTCTGGACAACTATTTAATTTAAAAATATAAACCTGGCATAATTATCTAACTGCTCGTGACATATCACCAGTGAACCGAAGAGGTACATAAGCAAGTGACAAAAAATGCCTTTTTGTTTTGCAAACCAATTTACGTCTACATATGCATTCACCTAGTCCTAAAATTATAAATACTACAGTCTCTATTATAACTGGCTGCAAATGATAATTAAATGCTATCATCATTATGTGCCTTGCCGCATAACGTTGGCGATCATGGCCATCCATACGAATTTACCTTCTGTCGCTGTAAGCATATAGCCCTTACCCTTATTGTCCCCATCCACTCAGCAAGACAGTCTAGTATTTTTTTACCCAGGCCTACATGGTGCGCTTTTCTCATAATGGTTTCGATGTAAATGACTGCTTGAAAAACAACAAACAAACGTACTTGACTCTTGAGCAGCAAGAACGACAAAATGCAAAATGCAAAAAGCAAAACAAAACAAACGAAACAAACCCCGGGAGTCGGATCACTCTGAGGACTACGTTTGTCGAAGAACACCACTGCTGGTTTTTTTGTTC
>CM060312.1:55195404-55270404 GCA_030674185.1 Monoplex corrugatus | reverse complement strand
GTGTGTGTGTGTGTGTGTGTGTGTGTGTGTGTGTGATTTTGCCGATTCAGTGGCCACAGAGTGCGGGACAATTTTTCATAATGCCATAAAGCATGACAACGGGAATCATAATCATGATGCCATGCAGTTTCATTCTGGATGGGGATTGCATGACAGGAACATATTCTACTTTTCCTTTTATAATATATCGTGCCGTCAACCAAGCCTGAGAGATACAGACGCCTGCGGTGCCGGTCAGCACATGTGAGCAATATGACGTATCCGTGAAGTGGAGAGATTGGTCTGAATGGTACCAGAGTTCCCCACGAGCCCAAAGTACACTTAACCGTGGGTAGGAGCCAGTTGGGGCCCAAAATCCAACAATGATTTTGACTGGACTGCTGGGATTCGAACCCGCAATCTTCCGACCTGTAGTCCATCGCGCTAAACAATGGCTTCATGGTAACTGATCGTTCGGGTGTGTATTTACTGCGTTCATGACATCTCTGAGCACAGCACAATCTCTCTGTCTCTCTCCCCATCTTCCCTCCCTTTCCCCCAAGACCTGCCCATGCCTATACCTCCCCCCCCCCCCCCCCCGATTTTAGTGATTAAAACGTTTTAGAAAGAAGCAACAGATAGTGTCTCTGTCTCTATTCCCTCACGCCATTTATAGTTATACCCAAGCAAAAGATTGCACTACACTTTATTCCCTGAGAACTGTGGGTGGTCTTGTAGATACGAGTCTATGAGGTGAAAAACATGGAAGCTGCACTGAACTGCAGCATGTAATCCAATCAAGCAAGGCAATATCCATACATAATAGCAAACACACTATGATCTGTTTTTATATTCACATATCTATGGTACTACGTGTGTAATGCCGTGTTATCTATCAAGAACAGACTTGGTTAAGTTACACACAATTTACACACAACTTTATTCATGCATATACGTGCATGTGTGTATGTAATTATATCACCACCCACGGGAACGTTACAACATAGGGCAGAGTAAAAATCATATTCTCTTATTCAAACCATACAATGTATCCAACAAGATTAGCCAGTAGCTGTGTATGCAACAATTTTACAGGCATCCATCAACAGATTTAACTTAAGAAAAAGTTTACAGCTCGCAGTATTTATCACTTGTCTAAAGTTTAGTTGAATTTAGTCGATGTTATAAATGCAACAATATCCTTCCTAACGCACAATCACAGTTTTGTATTGAATGTACCCAAAACTCTTTCCCGATATCCTGTACACCCCTATCAATCTCACTAACATGGGTAAACCTAAAAACTCAAACCTAGTAAATACCCATTCATAAACTGTTGAAAAATCCTCAATCACACGTTTTCTTAAAACATGTAAATACAAGTAGCTTCGCCATGTGTCACTGACCTTGCCCAATCCCTTGATCCTATTTTAAAAACATTATCAACCCCTCCCGCAAGAGGAGGAGCACGAGAAGCAGAAGAAGATAGTCTGGCCAACGTAATCTCTTCCCTTTTCTTTTGTTTCCGGAAAGATCTGCATTGATATTTTACAATTTGAAATCAACTATTTTGGGCCACGTTTTATCACCAAGATTGGACGAATCCTTTGAGCAAAACTGATTCAAAACGAAAAAAAGTTGTTTCCGTTTCTTGTGACCCCGTATATGAGCTTTTCGTATTTTAAACTTTAATGTGCATTGATTACTTTTAGACATTACGGTAGTAGCTGTAGTAGTTAAATGGACAAAGATACATCCATGAACAGCTGAGGAATCTCTGTTGACATCTATTAGGCGAGAGAAAGAATGACAGAAAAAAATGAAATGAAACAATTTTTCCCACAATAAAAATATTGGGCCAACGGTCGAATATTTGCCGTTGCTAATCAACTTGTATCAAAACAAAACAAAACAAAACAAAAAACCCAAGATTCTGTAAAAGATTTAAAATGTAAGCAAAACTGAGAAAACAAAACACATACAAAAAGAAGTAAAGTAAGACATGTCACCATGAATTATGTAGCATATACACATCAGATATTCAAATGCGTATGCGTGCAGCGTGCGCAGCACTTTGTTTGCGCGCGCGTGTGTGTGTGCGCTCGCGCACGTGTGTATATGTGTGTGCGTGTGTGTGTGTGTGTGTGTGTGTGTGCGTGCGCGAGCGCGCGCGTGCGTGAGCATCTGTATGGGTGTGTGTGTTGTGTGCGTGTAAACATAATTTAAGAATAATACTGAATATGTGGCTATGTGGCAACAATACATTTCAATTACGCAATTTCACTTAGTCTTCAGGCAAGACAGGAAGGCAGAACGAACGAAAGATGGAGAGAGAGAGCAAGTAGGAGAGAGACAGAGAACTGATCTAAATCGATGTCCTTTTATTACACCGAGACTGATAAAGGAGATCGAGTAGGAAAGAGAAAAAAAAGAAGAAGAAGACGAAGAAGAAGAGAGAAAATGACTGGAGAGCGAACCTCCAACGCAATTCCATAAACAATACTAGTTGCATTCAGTGGTGAGAAGGACGCTCTCTACTCTGGCTGGGAGGTGTCACGAGTCCCGGCAATTTACTGCCCACAGCGGATGAAATGCTGAAAGCAACAGGCTTCTGTCAGTCCACTCACGTTTCACACGCCTTCCCTCAGTCACCTCCTTGTGATTGAACCGTATGGTCCCCACCCATCCCCGTCCTCACGTCCTTAACCCCTTCCCTTCTTTCCACCTACTTGGACGTTTTAGAGGATTAATCCTCCGTTCTGGAGTGTTTTATCTGCACTAATCCACTCTGTCTGACTCAGGAATTTTCAGGAATCTAATGTGGTAACCATTTCCATGCATTTCCATCAAGACCAGCATCTGGTGACTGTTCAATGGAGGAGGGATTAGTTGTTGTTGAGCATGCGAGTGAGGAATTCATCCCACCTGAGGGCTGCTGAATTGACGTTTTGCAGACTGGGTAGTGATTGGTGGCAGGCAATGTAGTTTTTCTTATATTCATGATGACAAGTGGAAAAGGAGTAGAGGCAAGGAAGAATAGATACAAATGAAAGTGGTCCACACAGACTGGAGAAAACAGAGAACTCGGTATTCGTAAAAATATTATGTTTCCTTTTAGCTTTTATGACAATGTCAACTGTGCAGGCAGGATAGGCAAGATAGATATACAGAGTTCTTCATTTCGTCACTGTCCATGGAACACTGTTTACTAAAGTCACGCGGTTGTCCTGACCTTATGAATTTCAACAGATTCTCTCACCGCCAACACCAACTCTTAAAGCTTTTTCATCTTACATTTCTTTATCATCAAACCTCGATTTTAAAAAAAGCATATCAAAACTGAGTAAACAGAAACCACAACACAAGGGGCACATATCTGCATTAATAAAAATTGATGAAAACACCGCCAATTCAAACAAATCAAGAGGAGTGCAATCAATAAAATCAATCAATCAATTTGCTGCCGCTAAATGTTTACAGAGAGGAAGGGTATGGCGAAGGAGAGGACGATTTAAACAAAAAACAGCAAAAATATACGCGGAATAGAAGGGAGGTAATCACGTCAATATGCGCAAGGTTATGTCAGCTGCCAGAATGGGGTTCACTCTACCTGGCACAATCATCTTTGTCCTTATCATTTTATTATCCTGAATATGTTCACCATGTTGCGTTGACCGGCGTTTCTATAACGACGGTCGACGGGGAGGCAAACAGGTAGGGGGTACAGCGCAGAAGGGATCAGTTTAGCACTCAGCCAACGGACAGCGGGTAATGGCAGAAGAGGGGAAGGGGGAGAACAATCAACCTGGCAGTCAGATAGGAGAAGCCGTGATGGTGATTTTATTACTGACCATCCATCATCATTGTCTGTCTGATGCCGGCAAAGAAGAACAGCCTGACCAGCCAGCCAAATGGCCAGAAGCCTCCTCTCCTTCAGTATTAACATACCACTGGTCTACAGCCAGTTGCTTGGCTGGTCAGTGCCTATCTAGAAGGAGATGATGCAGCACTGGGTTCAAGGGAGTTATTCTACTGTAAAATGAATTTGTACATGTTTCATCTGAATTGATGCCATTACTTTTGAGAGTTGAAGTACACACTCCAATCCCCTATATGACTGTTCACGGATTGTTTTTGACTGAACAGGCAACGCATGAATGGTAGTCCTTGTTGAAGTGTGGAGTTTGTTCAAAAGGGATTCATCGCCCTTGTACAATTCCATATGAGCTCCACCAAAATCTGAACTGGATTAAGCACAAGTATCTGAAGATGGAGTCTTGCTTGTCTGTATGTGTGTGTGTGCATGCGTGCGTGAGTGAGTGTGTTTCCTGCACTTTAAGAACTCACAAATTTTCCTATACTTCTTAGTGCAACTGTTCACTGTTCTGTTAATGATGACTTAGCCCGTGTTGGACATGAAACCTTCCATTAACCTTTGTTTCATTTGAAAAAGTATATCCTTGAAGCGCAAATGGCCAATGGGTCTTTTACCAGAGTCAGGCTTGCCATATAGTGAAAACCCTTTGGGACTGCAAGAGGTTACCCAACGTGTGTGTGTGTGTGTGTGTGTGTGTGTGTGTGTGTGTGTGTGTGTGTGTGTGTGTGGTTGCGTTGTGTGTGTGTGTGTGGTGTGTGCGTGTGTGTGCGTGTGTGTGTGTGTATGGTGCGTGTGTGTGCGTGTGTGTGGCGTGTGTGTGTGTGTGTGTGTGTGTGAGTGTGTGTGTGTGTGTGGTGTGTGTCTGTCTGCTGTGTCTGTTTGCACATTTGTAGAGCATTGTTTTTGCAAGTGTATCTTAGTGTGAATTCGTATGTGGCAAACAAGTTTAGACTGTCAATGCATTAAACTAACTGGTTACGTTTTGATGCAAGACAAAGGATGATTTTGTCTCCAGTAATCTGTCCTGACCTACTTCCGGGTGTGGTATCTTCTTCCCTTAAGTGAAATTCAAAACTAAAAGAAACATACTTTTCTAAAATATGAATAAGGAATGGATGAAGGGAAGGTCCACAATTTTACCCCCGCTCACAATAAACACAGAAAAAATAATACCACGAAAGAAAGCGAATAAAGTAAGAAAGACACAGAAAACTGTACTGGGAGGTGAGGTGTATTTAAACAAGTATAGTCGCTGCGTAAACACATGTACTGTGTACCAAGGCCTGAACTTTGGACAAGGACTTTAGATTGTATTCCGAGCTAAACGTGACCTGCTTTCAAACATGGAGGGAGGAAGTCAGTCAGTATAGCTATCGAAATGCAGCAACAGGATCTCTTACGTGCTCTCTTAGACTTACAGTGCTACCACAAAGAAGCCACTAGAACTTTAGTCTTTATAAATCCCTCTTGTAATCAAAATGACCAGAATTGTCCTTGTACTTACGGCCAGAACTGCCAAGTAAAAATTCGCTGGTCTTCTAAACGTCAAATATCAGCCATATATGCTTAGAACGTTCTCATGTCCCACTGACCTTTCACGCTTTGCACAAATAAACTGAAGAATGGGAATCCTCAGTCCTAAATGAGTCAATACAAGTATAAAATAAAATATAATTCATGAATAACACGCAACACAGCTACACTTTCTTCATTTTTGATAGTATGTTCTGAATGACTTGACAGCATCTGGTACTTTGGAATACAAATGCTAAAGTTTTTAACAGGTACAATAAACGAATCTTCGAATACACTGTTGAGAATAAAATGTGAAGAATATAAGAGAAACAAAACCTAGTCAACACACTTTTTTTCGTCAAGCAAATAAACATGTACAACAGACAATTTTTTCTTCTACATACTTTGATCTGTCAAGTGTTCCAAGCATAGACATATGTGTTACTGTTTGAACCTTCTTTGTATGAATACTAACGCATTACATCAACTATGTACATTAAAGATCACGTAACCCCTGTCACTGTTCAGTGCTTTATAAGAACACGAAAAGGCCCAATATGCACATCCCCGAAATTGGAATATGACTACCTTACCAGCAGGTTTAAAAAAATCAGAAACAAAAAAAATAAAATAAAAAACATACCAATAAAAACAACAAGAAAAAATGTTGTATGCATAAATGATCACTCGCATATTGGAGTGCACGCGAAAGTTTCAGCAAACGAACGAAATAAGCAAAACAAAAACAAAAACAGTTTCAGTACTTTGCAAAGACAGAGAAGGGAGAAATGAAACATACAAGACTCTGTCTGTCTTTTGTCTGTCTGTCTGTCTGTCTGTCTGTCTGTCTGTCTGTGTCTCTCTCTATCTCTCTCTGTCACACTCCACACACACACACACACACACACCACACACACACATCTCTCTCTCTCACTCACGCACTCACTCATTCACTCACTCACACTCATATTCTCTCGCTCTCTCTTCTTTTGATCGGGAACCCGCACGAATTGACCAATAAGACTATTCCAACAAAGAACACAAGCACCAGTAGTCGGTGCTCTCCTCTGCACTAGATGGAATCAAAACAACGAGTTTCGCCCTCCGTCCTGTGAAACTTTGTGGTCAAAATAAGATTAGACTAAGCCAATAATCACAGCACGCTTCTCTTATCGGAAGTCTGAATGACCCCCACGCACCACGCCTTTTTAATTAAGCTTCCCTTGATGAGTATTATTGTCAGTGGGTAGAACCTGGCTCGGTGCTCATTCCCAAAGTAATGACCCATGTGACACCAGGACCGTCTCAAGTTTCATAAAAGCACTGCTTGGCGAATGGACATAGTACGATCCTTTCGCGAAACATATAAATGGTCTCCCCCAAGTCAATTTTGTGCTGAAGCTTTTTTATTAATCCTCCCCTTTACAAACTCCAATAAACAAAATGATGAATCCCAAACAATCCCCAATACTAAGGCCCGTTAGTTTAATAAACAAAATGATGAATACCAAACAATCCCCAATACTGAAGACCCGTTAGTTCAGTTGGTTTGAGTGCCAAGCTGATAACGCAGAGATATTAGGTTCAAACCTCGGGCAGACGACATACTTCAATTGGCCAGTTAGCTCAGTTAGTAAAATCGCCATGGTGATAACACATGCGTCGTGGTTCTCGACCCTCAGACAGGCCACATTTCTTAGCAGGCTGGTTTGCTCTTGTAACACAGCCGTGGACTCAAGATCTGATATCCTAAGTTCAATCCCAGCCTGCAACATAAAATCTGGCCTTTTTGCTGCCCATCTTTATGCTCACATCATTCTGTTGGAATGCACTTAGTATTTCATAGGACCTGCTCCCTCTCACCCCTCCATTTCAAGATCCTGTCAGTGTATAAGATTTTACGCAAGCTCAACGAGTCTAGCAAATAACAGATGACAGAATGGGTGCAGCGCGTATGGAATTATCCGAGTGCAGTGAATTCTTTTGAATAACTCCAAACTCCAAATTCTAAACCCTAAGGCAAGTGACCAAATGCTCTTTCAGTGGCCCCAATGCTTGTATTATCCAATGCTTGTGTTATCGTACCAAGATGATTTTATACATCATAGTTTGAATACTTAGAAGGGCTGACAGATTTACGTCTGTCAAACTTTTACAACTTGCAGCGTCCTCATCCACACGTTAAGACTTGTATGTTTTCTCTTAAATAGTAGCTTACCAAACATGCATCTTGTAATTTATGTATGTGCATGGGTCTTCATAACGTTTTGAATAAATTCATCATTTTCTTTTTAAAATCCATGATCAACCGAACCTGCTCAGTGACGCAACAAATGTCATATCAATAACAAAATCGGCATGTCGTGCAACAGTCTCTGATACCCAGTTCTGTAAAATGTCTGGACAACTTTATGATTTGACGACATACATACCATATTCCACTGCTTGACTGCAATGAAATGAAAAGGTACCGACAGTGTAAAGCATGAAACGAAATGCTTATTGTCTTGCTGTCTAGTGAGTCATGTGCAGTCACTTTTGCGATTGAGCGAACGCCCCCTGTCGTTGTGGTGAAAGAAAGTTGGGAGCTTTCGACTGCTATGCGAGCTAGCGGCTGAGCGAGCTGCCCAATACAGAAATGGTTTCTGAAAGACCAGTGTAAGGCAAAGAGGAGATCTTTCATTCTCTCTTGGCGAGATACCGTGTGGTGTCGATAGCTGGGAGGTGATTGTTCGGCCGGTGGTGAGACACCGTTGCTCTGGGTCCAATCTAGCACCCTTGGGCGTTTGTTGTTAACCGTAACAAGTATGTAACAATATGCCTATTGTCTTGCAAAACAATAGCGTTTGCCTGTGCATTCACTGAGTCCTGAAATCATAAATGCTAATGGCTTGGCCTGATTCTTAAACGGTGCGAATGTTGTTCGCATAGAAAATAGTTTGGTAGTTTCTTCAGCCCCTTCTATGCCCGGGGTAACTTCACGTTATGGCCTCCGTCATCGCTGGTTCATGTTGCTGTCACTGAAGGGATATGGTAGTGTCTCCACACTGAGGCGGCACACTCTTTTCGTCTGGATCCACGACTAAGCGATTCTTTTTCTTCAGAAAGCTTGCTTAGTATGTTGGGTCAGAACGGGCACAACTCCACCACAGTGATTCAGCAACAAGACGTGTTCTTCTGTTGCAAATGGTCTCACAATGATTTGAAACTGACAGTTCTAGACATTGACACCTGGGCTGCTGCAGGAAAAAAAAAACCTCGGTACCAGTGCAATGGGATGGATAGGAAACGGAAAACAAATAAATAAACAAACACTCAAACAAACAAAACTCCGGGAGACAAATCACTCGTGGGATTCTTTTCGTTAAAACGACACAGCCCTGGTTTGTCATTCTGCGTATGGCGCTCATCACTGCTGAAGGAGACCCTTTTAATTAACACAGTGGCAGATCATGAAACTGGAGATGGAGACAAACAAAAGATTGCTTGACTAAACAATCGTGATGACTCTTGATTGCCCTCTGATTGGGCGGTCAAAGCACAAGAGATTTAATTAAATCTCTTCCCCTCTGTCTCTCTTTCTCTGTCTCTAGTTTTGAGTTGGTCTGAGAGTTTCTACTTCAGCGAAGATTTTGAGGTAAAAAAGAACCTCTCTCCTACATTACTAGTAAACTATTCACTTCCTTCCTTCCTCCTCCAGTTGAAGAGAATAAGTAGACAGACTGATGAACAGTACAGACAGATTTGCCTCCAAAAAAAGGTAAGTAAAGAAAAGGTTAGAATTAGTACAAAGAAAGGACTATGTCTAACGACTGCATTTTCTTTTGTTTTACATAGTTCGATTCTGGACAATTCGACGGCAAAGAAGTCTAATTTGAAAGATTGATCCTACTCATTTAGACTTATTCAATTACCCTTTTAGAAACAACCATCAACAGACAACTCATATTTTGTTTGTCCCCTTCCCCCATCTGTGTGTGTGTGTGTGTGTGTGTGTGTGTGTGTGTGTGTGTGTGTGTTGTGTGTGTGTTTTGGTGGCGTGTGTGTGTTGTGTGTGTGGCGTGTTGTGTGTGTGTGTGCGTGTGTGTGTGTGTGTGTGTGTGTGCATTTGCGAGTGTGTGAGTGTTCTCTCATCCTATTTTTTGTTGTTGTTTATTTTAATGAAAGAAGATTAGCACCAGCAGATGTATAACTTGGCCTATGTGCTTAAATCTATACCGCTGGAAAATGAAGTTTCATTTCAATTCTTAAACACACGCAAACGCACGCGCGCGTACACACACACACACACACACCCCACACACACACACACACACACATACATAACAAATACAATAATAACACATACTAACTATACTATAACAATATACTAAATATGAAACACGAAACGACACTTTCAAAAATAAAACAATGAGTAAGAATAAACAAACACGAAAAAAAACTTACATCTTAGATAATGTGAAAGCATTAAGCAGTTATCAGTGTGCTCGTATTATTAATAGTACACGAAATGTACACACTCACGCACATAAATTACACCAGGATACACAAAAATCCAGGCATGGGATCTCAATAGCTCAAATGGTAATACGACGGATTCACATGCCCATGGTAGTGGGTTCGAACCTCAAGAGGCGCTACTTTATAACTACCATTCTTACTCCCCAGCTGAACACAGTTCTTTTTCTGGTGGTGTCGGTGTAAGATAAGATAAGTCCCCCTTCCCCCACTTCCCTGGGATGGTTAATCCCATCGGTCGTATTACATAAGGCAGATGCAGATCTCAATATAATAAAATTACACTTATTTTTTTTGGTGTAAGTTGTGTTCACGGTATATTGACATAAGTTAACGAATGGGAGGGGAAGAATGGAAGGGCCAGGATTTATTTCTGAGCCGTTATTTTAAGCACAAGTAATACAATCTGTTCGTCATTGATTGCAGTCGTCTATTCACTCATCGTAGACCAGAGTGATTCATAACTGACATTCGCTCTCACGAGACCTGCCACATTTGTGTCAACGTCTTGCCATCTTGTACCAGTCTAGTCGAGGAGCATGACTTCATGTTCTGCTGATGTCATGCACTCATAGTTATCAAATCTGGTTTACTTACATGTCATGGTAGCCTTTCATTACATATAGAAGCCCATTGTCATCACGTGCACTCACATACAGCAGTCCTCGTGCAGATGATGACAGTTCATGATTATCCACTATACTGACTTGCTGATGATGATGAAGCCCACTTTTATTTATAAAATACTGTCCTGTTTAACACACATTTCGGAAGAAAAGTTTTTCACAACGTCAAGTGTTTTCATACTCCCGCAACAACAAAAATTCATTGAAAAAAAAATTTTGGCATGTTTCTATATGTAACGTTTAAGAAAGACGAATTCGTTGTAAGGTAATTATTTTCTGATGATTCCTTTCCATCCACAATTGTCAATGTTTGTCATATACGTTGTGTAAGCTAATAAGAAGGGAGGACGGGACCTACTGAACACTACGCCGACACCGACAAAATGTTGGCACATTAACCCTTTGACTCCCGCACCCTATCCACCAACAGCAAAAATTTAACCCTTTGACTCCCGCACCCTATCCACCAGCATCCTGTAGGAAGCAGGTGGATAGGGTGAGGGAATCAAATGATTACGTTTTTGCTTTGCCAGCATGGTTGACAACGCGGGATGCTGTTGGACAGGGTGCGGGAGTCAAAGGGTTAAGATGGACTGTGGACAAGCCGTCATTATACTGCGGGCTTAAACGGAACTCAAAGACATCAGATCTCGAGTCACGGCTGAAGTCACCTTCTACCAACTATGGCACTATGCAATATATGTTATAGCGCAAATGTCTCCACGGTCGTTGGTTTGAGCGTCGGATTCACATGCTAATGGTTGTAGCTTCGAATCTCGGGGTGCGCTACATTGAAACTGACCTTCTCACTGTCCCATCTTAACATCGTCTTGTTCAGGTGAATCAGTCCAGATTAGATAAGCCCCCCTTCCCCCACAATCAATCAATCAAATCAGTCTGCACGGTCATCTAACGCAAACGTCTACCGGTCATCTAACACACATGTCTACACAGTCATCTAACACACATGTCTACACGGTCATCAAACACAAATGTCTACACGGTCATCTAACACAAATGTCTACACAGTCATTTAACACAAATGTCTACACGGTCATCTAACACAAATGTCTACACGGTCATCTAACACACATGTCTACACAGTCATCTAACACAAATGTCTACACAGTCATCTAACACACATGTCTACACAGTCATCTAACACAAATGTCTACACGGTCATCTAACACACATGTCTACACAGTCATCTAACACAAATGTCTACACGGTCATCTAACACACATGTCTACACAGTCATCTAACACACATGTCTACACGGTCATCTAACACAAATGTCTACACGGTCATCTAACACACATGTCTACACAGTCATCTAACACAAATGTCTACACGGTCATCTAACACACATGTCTACACAGTCATCTAACACAATGTCTACACGGTCATCAAACACAAATGTCTACACAGTCATCTAACACACATGTCTACACGGTCATCTAACACACATGTCTACACGGTCATCTAACACAAATGTCTACACGGTCATCTAACACAAATGTCTACACGTCATCTAACACAAATGTCTACACGGTCATCAAACACAAATGTCTACACAGTCATCTAACACAAATGTCTACACGGTCATCTAACACAAATGTCTACACGGTCATCAAACACAAATGTCTACACAGTCATCTAACACACATGTCTACAACGGTCATCTAACACACATGTCTACACAGTCATCTAACAACATGTCTACACGGTCATCTAACACAAATGTCTACACGGTCATCTAACACAAATGTCTACACAGTCATCTAACACACATGTCTACACGGTCATCTAACACACATGTCTACACAGTCATCTAACACAAATGTCTACACGGTCATCTAACACACATGTCTACACGGTCATCTAACACAAATGTCTACACGGTCATCTAACACAAATGTCTACACGGTCATCTAACACACATGTCTACACGGTCATCTAACACACATGTCTACACGGTCATCAAACACAAATGTCTACACGGACATCTAACACAAATGTCTAAAAGGTCACCTAACGCACATGTCTACACGGTCATCTACATCAGACATCACGTCTCTTCAGGGTGGAGCACCACTGGGTCATGTGCCTCAACAAGATCCGCCTTCAGCTACTAGTGCTCTCCTCCCCACCGTCTTGTCTCGCAAGAGACTGTGGGAGGAAAGCTACTTTCCCCTGACCACCATCTCCATGGCAGCCAGCAGGAAGTGGAGGGGGGGGGGGAGAAAGCCCTCCACACTCATTCCAGATATGGCCTGATTATCTACACAGCGAATGAAAAAAGAACAAAATCTCCAGTCCAAGCGTCAACAACTGAAAAGGGCAGCTAGCCCCTAAAACATCAGTCGTCTGAAATAAAACATGTTTATACGGATGTCAGGTAAACCCCCGAACCCAGACATGTACATGAGGGGCTTAACATGAAGAATGGAAATATCGGTACATGAGGGGCTTAACATGAAGAATGGAAATATCGGTACATGAGGGGCTTAACATGAAGAATGGAAATATCGGTACATGAGGGGCTTAACATGAAGAATGGAAATATCGGTACATGAGGGGCTTAACATGAAGAATGGAAATATCGGTACATGAGGGGCTTAACATGAAGAATGGAAATATCGGTACATGAGGGGCTTAACATGAAGAATGGAAATATCGGTAGACTTGTATTTTTGAAAACGGATTATCTGAATTGTATGGCATGAGGAGAAACAACGTACGGATTCTTCGAATATAAGATGTTTGGACTGGAATTTACGCAGATTACATACATACCAGCACAACCAACAATATGTGACGAACAATGAGAGTCAAGGGTGGAAACGTCCGGTGACTTGTCTTTACATTGTCACAAGATGCTGCATTATATTAAGAACATACTTATCATGATGTGTCATCTCCGGCTTCACTTCAGCATCCGACTGTGCTGCCAAGTACTTGACATCAGCACAATCACGAGACGTACCTCCTTCTAAACAGGGAAGGAGAAAGTCGAAAACTGCGATTCTTTGTAAGGAACATTTCCTAAATAAAATGTTTGTCTCCTATTGTGCTTTCAGGTTTCAATTATGATGACAGCATAGTCTCTCTCTCTCTCTCTCTTTTTTTCTCGCCTCCCTCCAACCTCTCTCTCTCTCTCTCTCTCTCTCTCTCTCTCTCTTACACACACACACATACAAATACACACATACATATATGCATACTTTATCCCGACACCCTATCCATGTTCCCATCCAAGTAACATACATAGATGAAATAAAACAAAAAGAATGGCCTGGAAATCTAAAAATTTGCTCTTCACCGACTATCACTCCAGTGGAATCATCATGATTTTTTTGTGACCTGTGTGTCCATTAATTGATATCCGTGACTGGGGCTAACAGGACTGGTTTCAATTTTTTTATTTATACAACTGACAGTTCTATTCCTGGGGCACGGTGGGTGATTAACGCTTATTCTTCGAGACTGACTCTGGTAATGCTGTCATTACCAAGTGCAAACTACACATGAGCAGGTGGCAGGATGCTGCATATATACAAGAATAAACTAAACTACAACCGCTTTAACAAGTTTCGTACATGAAATCCCACCGGTCCCCATTAGACCTGTATCTGCGCAACAGAACGTCTGTTGTAGGCGAGCCACTTGCCAAATCACTCGTCATATGACAGTTTCAGCGGCGGAAATTACGTCAGAAGGCTCAACATAACAACCGAAGTGTCCGTCTCAACGCCCAGACAAGAGAATTTCGGCGATAGAGTCTTCAAAATGGCACCACAGCTCATGAACGAGTTCTTTTATTTGTGTTATACCACAATACCACGCCATAAAGATACGTAACAATTACATTTACAGCACAGACGTCATAACTGATAAACCTGTGTATAAATCGTACGAGATGGCAAGGTCTGAATAATCTACATAACTTATAGCTTCTGATGTGATATAGATCAATCTGTCCACATCTACATCCTCCTGTGTGTGGAATCATCAAAAATTGCGGTATGATTTCTCTGCCACTCAAACTTGTCATTTGATTAGAGATTTTGGTAAAAGGTTTGCCTGCAGCAAATGTTTTGCTGTATAGATACAGATCCATTTGGCATTCAGTGTTCATTCAACGTAAGTCTGTTGTTGTGTGGACTGATTTTCCAGGAATATGAGACCGCAAACATTCACTGTAAAACAATTTAAACTGACTTTCGTCACAATGTTATCATTATTTAGAGGCACTGTCGTGACACCTAACTTTGCCGAAGTTATTTAATTAACGGAAAACTGCGTTTGGTTTTTTTACTTAAAACCTTAAGATTACATTGAGATTATAATCTCTCTCTCTCTTTCTTTCTCTCTCTCTCTCTCTCTGTCACACACACACACACACACACACACACACACACACACGCACACACTCTCTCACTTGGTGGAAGGTGTCTCTCCCCCCCCCTCTCTCTCCTCTCCTCTCTCTCTCTCCCGTGTGCAAATTAAATTAACGGGCGTAAAAACGATAGACGCATCTGCACAAATGTAAAAATCGAAAGAAAGAGAGTTGAAAGTTTTCGTTCTCGGTTTTCCCAAACAACTGCACAAGCAATATGCTTCCGGTGAATGAAGCGCTCTGCTTGTGTTGGAACAACAACGATTCATCAACGGCTCTTCTTCAGATCTGACAGCAAGTAATCGTGGCCATCTTGCCAATAGACAGCCTCTCAATAAAGCGGTTAGATGCTCACGCAACATCTACTCCATCCACAGTGCTTCCAAAGCCCATCTGTGTTCCCCTAAGTGACTGGGGCCCAAGGGACACATTTATCTCCCCTCTTTTCCGACTCAATGACGACTCACTTAACTCCCTTGCAACACTTGTCCGCCATATTTCCTGATACTAAAACAAGCAGTAAACAGTTGTGTGTCCAAGCAGAAGTCTCTCTGATTGGCATGTGGTGTCTTCAAGTGTCAGGAGTGTGGAGTGTGATGCAGTTTCTCTGCTAGAAGAGACTGCAGATTTAGATAGTGATGTCTGCTACGTACGTTAGCACAAAGCCTTACAGCACTCCACAGATGAAACTAGTGAATGGGTAACAGCGTCCTAAAAGCCTTACGACACCGTGTGGAGATCTGAGAGTGGATTCCCCACCTACCCTGCTATAGAGTTTTTACAGATGTGTCCCCTCAAACATCCCTCTTCTATCCCCTCCCCCCTCTGTCTTTTTCCTCTTCCTCCTCCCTCTTCTCATCTTCCAATTCTTCTGGATGAAGAGATTATGATATCATGTTGATGAACCCAGTATAGCGTGACTGCTGTGTGCTTGTCGTTTAGCTCCGAAGGTAAAAATAACTGTTGCAAAATACAGGAGGAAGCGATTATTAACCCTACATCACCTACGCTCCTAACGTAGTTCACTTCAATTTTGATGTCTTTGTTCCAAACGAATTACAAGTGAGATCAAAGAAATATATCTTATTTCAATTACATCTATAACAGCAAAATCTTTTATGAAAGACCGTACAGGTCAAACCATTGGGAAAGAAAAACCTGCGGTGTTTTTATTTCGTTTTTCTTCTTTAAATGTCTGCCAACTAACACACACACACACACACACACACACACACACACACACACACACACACACACACACACACACACACACACACACAAGTATAACTTTTCTCAGATGGAGTCAACATTTGACTTTGAACACATTATCTTATAACCACCATCACCACCATCCTCATTCCGGGTAAAAAAACAAAAGAAAAGAAAACAGATACAGAAAATTCAATTATCAGTCAGCTTTCAAACAGAATGATAGCTCAGTCCGATATAACATTCCTCACCTGGGAAACGTTGAGTGAATTCAATATTTTAATATCTAATCTATGGGCGCGGTGGTTTAGAGAAAGAGACGTCAGACTTCCAACTGGAAAGCCAGCGGTTCGATCCTTGCATGCTGTGTACTTCTGATTTCCCAAGTCAACATGTGTACAGACCTGCCAGAACCTAAAGCCCCTTCATGTGCATCCGCACGGACAACGTCAAGTGTTCACGTTAAAGATCCAGGAAGTCATGTCAATGTCGGATGGTTTATCGGAGGAGGGGGGGGGGGGGGAACCCCAGACGACAAGATTTCAATTTAGTTTGAACTGATAGTGATTAACTTAGCTAAGAGGACTTAAAACTCCGTTCGACTTGAAGATGTAACAATCCAACTATTCAAAACTCCTGCCCAAGTTGCCATCTTGCCATGAACTTTATTACTGAAGTCTGAGAACAATTTATTCATCACTCAGATCATTTTGCCATCCACTGGCAACTTCTCACACCTCTTGACAAGTTTGATCATGAAGTGATTCTATCGACTGATTCTGAAAAACTAACAACACGATGAAATGTCTCATACAAGGTACAATTTGTCTTTACGCGGGAAACACGTCATCTAATAAGGAAAAAAGTTGTCCTTATCAGGAAAACAGCTGTGCCATATATGGACAGTATCGTCTCAGATGAGAAAGCGTTCGTACAAACTATTTAAAGAAAGTAATATCTTTTATACTCTAAAGGCTATACTTTATACACACATATGAAAAAAAAAAGTTGCTCCAACCACTCAGCGCGGTAAAGTGGACATCGCAAAGAACTGATGACTAGGAGTGGGAAGTTACAGGTCCTCACCATCATTCAAGACCATACTGACAGCAATCATTTAGTCGAGTTGGACTGAACAAGCGTCTTGCCTGGTGTGATCACCACAAAACGTCCCTCCAATGACAGCTCCCGTGAACTGTCAACATCAAAGACTCCAATGTCAAATAATCCAAGAATGAAAGCGGCGGAAGAAACAGAACAGTGATCATCATGAGAAGTGGGCGCGAGTGGACACAATGTTTGGAATAATTTTCACATGATAATGCATGAGGATGAGACCGATGATGAGTACATTGTAGTGCTCCATCTAACAGAATTCCGATTAATGGACGAAGTTGTAATCTATTTTTCGTATCACGTATCATCTTGGCATCAGTTTGGCCTCAAGAGATTGCCACATTCGGTTTTCCCAATGGTAGTCAATGATTATTTTTGTTCCTTACTGTTTTTCCTTCAGGAAAAGGAAATATATTCACATGCGGTATTGTAAGTTACCGTACTGGACTAAACTGATAACTCTTTGGCAGTTTGGGATAAAAAAAAAAAATTTGAACTGAACTGAAAACCATTAATTGTTGTTTCTAAAAATGAATATTCCTAAAATGTGTGTCGGTCTTGGCATACATATATGCCTGCTCTCTCTCTCTCTCTCTCTCTCTCTCTCTCTCTCTCTCTCTCTCTCTCTCTCTCTCTCTCTCTCTCTCTCTTTACACACACACACAAGCACACACACATCACAATACAACACACACTCACAATCACACATCACAATACAACACACACGCACAATCAATCAATCAATCAATCAATCAATCAATCAATCAATCGATCAATCAAACAATCACAGCTGAACATAATCTGTCCTGGAGTTAAATAACTCGAAAATGAAATCAAATGTAACATAATTTGCTTTTAAATCAACCTTAAAACTATTGCTGGTTTTGTTGTGTGCCTGTGTTGTCGTTCAATATTTGTCCACACAAGCTCGCATCCCCAGTGTGGAAGTGTGGGGTCATGACGATCACATGTTGCACAACATGTGTCTCGCATTAGTCAGCCACCTCTGGTGTCAAGGTCTGCCTGTCCTAGCTTTCAGCCGAGACATATGACACGGCCATACATGTTTACAACCCTTCCCACGACGCTGTGGCTGTGTAAAAACTGCCCCATCTGTCTGCGTGATGTCACACCCATGCTCCACCAATACGACCAGGTATTGAAAAATGCTCGAGTTCTATTGCCACTGCCATAAACATCCTCTCTTCCCAGTCCCGCGTCTGTCTTTGGAAAGCATGTGTCTAGCTAGTATCCGTTATAAATTATCAAGTGCTCCTGAATTTTGTCCGGGAAAGTGCAGTTTGTCATTTTCTGCTACTGAACTTTCGACCTCTCATCTAGGTCTTCAAAAGCGCGTTGGTTTCTCCGATCTCAAACAATAAAGTGTAAAGCTGGAAACAAATGGTTGAACCAGAAAAGAGCCCAGGACAGGTCTAATCTAATCATTTGAAATAATATTTGTGCAAGTTATCCGAGCTGCGTTCTTACTGAAGTCTATAATCTAAAAAAACAGCCAAATATACTCGCTGACAAGAAAACTCACAAAAAATATTAAGAGAACTGCCTAAAATGGAAGGACCACTGAAACTAAACTTTGCTTTTAATGGCCGTTTATTCTAACATTAAACCTATGTTAAATCTGAAAAGGCTTTCAGGTAAAATAACACAACACGGAAGTAAAACATCCAAAATTCTACAGCCAAAGATAAACTTCAATGACAACATTCTGTCTATACTTACAAGAAGTTCTATACGTTACAGCTTTTACCGGACGGACAGATACAGCCCGACCCCGTTACAGCTTTTACCAGACGGACAGATACAGCCTGACCTGTATTCTGTTCATTCATTCATTTTTAAATGTAACTTTTCCAAAGTGTACATGCATTAGTATACACATGCAAGTACAGGCAAAATAGAAACATGTAGCCTATAGTCTGATTTCTACCATGCTGCTCGACGACTGAATCAATTACTAGTCGAACAAGAACAGTCTCGCTGCTGCACTTAAGTACATCAGATTATCATAACTCGAATACCTAAGCGTCGGTGTATCAAATTAAAAATAGCTCTCTGATGATTGATTTTTTTCAATCAAAGGCTTGTGTGTGTGTGTGTGTGTGTGTGTGTGTGTGTGTGTGTGTGTGTGTGTGTGTGTGTGTGTGTGTGTGGACTCCGGCTCTTAAAGCCATCCCCACTCTATCCCCGTCCCCGATTTATATGGTGAAGATCACATGTTTCACAAAAGATGTCTTTTATTACTTGTACTAGTTTGAATCGCCATCATCGGAGAAGTGGTTTTCCACTTGTTTTAAAATATGCCTTTGCTCATTCCCACATCCCACGAAAATGCCCGTGCCCCACAACCTGCAGTGCACTCTAATAATTATACGTTCATCGTAAACTAAAATCTTCCTTTTAAAAATGATTCCAATCGATTTGAAGCTTCTGCGAATGTGCGTTAGCTTGCGCACGTTTGTATTTCTGTGTGTGCAAGTTAATACATTTACGTGATTCACTGATTGTGCTTGTCTGTCTATACGTTTCTCTATCTCAGGACGAAAACGTTTAGGCAAGAACTTCATGGCATTTTTGTTAATAGATTTTCGTATATATAGATCGGCAAACTGTTTTATACAGGATTTCTTCTCGGCAATTTTGAAAGACTGATCTTTGAAAATAATAACATTTTAGTAATTCAATAAATATTTCATCAGCTGTTTGATTTTATTTTTCATCAAACTTGAGACACGTTTTTGGACACGCAGAGATATTCAGGTTCGACAATAAGCTCTTTTTAAATGAAATGTTTCAAACCAAAAAAGGAGAGTCTCAGTATGATCTTCTGAATCATACTCTCTGAAATCATGTATTTTTAGCATTTAACATTTTAGTGTCCTGACGAATATTTATCGGATGTTTATCGGTGGCTGTTTAATACCCATCATAAAATTATACAGCCTAAGGGCGTGCTGTCAGATCGTTTCAACGCATAACAGAGCAATTACGTTTTTTTCTTTAACACGTTTCCATTTGTTCACGTACTGCTCAGATTTGATTTTTTTAAGTTTTGGGGAAGTCAGGAAACAACGTTTCGTTTTATAAAAAAGAATCAACGTAACGACTGCTCTTCTTGTATAGTTTGTTTGTTTGTTTGTTTGTTTGTTTGTTTGTTTGTTTGTTCGTTCGTTCTTGTTGTCATCGATTTATTGTAATTTTTGTCAATACCAGAAAGACGGCTACAGATATAAAAGCACTCCTCTCTCCCCCATGCAGAATAGGACGTATTTCAAGTAAAGTGTTTTACTTACACTTACAGTTACTTTTGTGCATATTTATTTGAATTTAGCATTACCTTCGTTTTTGTTTTATCCTATTTCCTACTGCCTGATTGCACGTAGATAAGCAACGGCAGACATATCAGCTGGTCCATGCACTAATACCTGCACATTTGTAAAATATGATTTCGTTTCATCTCTCTCTCTCTCTCTCTCTCTCTCTCTCTCTCTCTCTCTCTCTCTCTCTATCTATCTATCTATCTATCTATCTATCTATCTATTTATCTCCCTTCTCTCTCTCTCTCTTTCTTTTAGGCCCCGTTAGCTCAGCTGGTTAAAGCACCAAGCGCACAATGCAAAGGTCGTGGGTTCGACCCTCCTTTTTATAGCATTTAATTGTTTGGTATCACGATTTGGATTCCATGTCGTAATGAACTACTGCTGAGTGACTTATTATTTTTCATCGATTGTTTCATGTTACCCGCCCCCACACCCATACCCACCCCTCAATGCGGCCTATATGAATGGGCTTAGAGGCTTAACACTTAATCAATTTCTCTCCCCCCCACTCTCTCTCTCCCTCCCTCCCTCTATCTGTCTGTCCATCTATGTATGTATGTATGTATGTATGTATTATGTATGTATGTATCGATCTTTCTGTCTGTTTGTCTGTCTGGCTATCTGTCTGTCCGTCCGTCCGTTCGTCTGTCTATATGTCTGTCTGTTTGTCCGTCCGTCCGTCTATATATCTGTCTGTCTGTCCGTCCATCTGTTCGATTTTGATTGAGACTGCTTGCTCTACATATGTATGGACCTATTATTATTTTTAATTGTTGCTACTGTTGTTGCTGTTATTGTTGTTGTTGTCATTATCATTCTCTTCTCTCCTCTCTCTTTCTCTCCCCTCTTATTTGTTGTTCGTTCACTCCAACTGTCATGGGCAAATGCCCAAGATGACTAACGATTCAAACATTTCGATTTCACTTTGACCCTCTCTGCCCTACCCGGCCCTCTTCCCCAAGTTTGAATTCTTTAATTTCACACGACGATTCGATGTTGCAAATATCAGCCAAACGCTACAACGAGAATAATGATTTCCATAACAACAAAACGCCTATCGTCACTCACAAACAACGAAGAGACCATAACAACAGAAGGCCCATCGACGTCACAAACAACGAAGATACAAAACTGCTTTCAAACTTTATCCCGGAACGCGTCTATCAGACGCCAGAATATTTCTGAAGCAAAGTCTTGAAATATCAACGAAAGCTTTAAGCTAATACTCCAGGTGTCGTAATTTTTATTTGAGTCCACCAGGCTGACCGGTTTTCCCTTAAGCCCACACTATACACAGCACTTGGCGAGACTCCGAGGTTGTTGGGTACATGGCGACCAATGTCTTTGTGTCCATTCAAAGTCTGACCACTGGTCGGTGACTGAGTCTCTGTTATTCAAGGGCTCGCTAATCGCTGTGTTATGAGATTTCTACTGAACAAGATTAGTTAGTCTGCAGTTGAGCGCTCCCTTGGCATGTTGAACATTTTAGACATGCAGCTAACTGACCGGAGCCCCCATACCCATGCCTCTGATTGGTCGTCGAACGCCATCTTGATTCTAGACTGTAAGCTTACTCCATCCTTTTGGCAACAAAACTTTAACCCTGATTTTGTGTTAGCCCAACCCCTGATCCTCACCTTGGTATAATCGGCAACCCATTCACATATAAAAAGTGTGTGTGTGGTGGGGGGGGGGGGTTTGGCAGTGTGTGTGTGTGTGTGTGTGTGTGTGTGTGTGTGTGTGTGTGTGTGTGTGTGTGTAGTGTGTGTGTGTGAGTGTATGTGTGGGTGTGTTTGAGTGTGAGAGTGTGTCTCTGAGCGTGCATGTGTGTTTGTGTATGTGCGCGTTTGTGTCTGTGTGTGTCTGTGTGTGTATGTGTGTTCCAGAATGACGGAGACAGGATGGGCAGAGAACTGGTCAGTTTCTAATGTTGCGTGCTGGGACTGGACTGAAAATATCAGATCTTGTGTCCACGGCTCTATCAAAAGAACCAACCAGCCTACGGTTTTGAGTTAGGACTAGGGTTAGATTGCACAATGGCGGCTGCAAATGATGACACCACGCAAAGCCAATTACAGGAATGCAAGCGTGTGTAACGGACCCAGTCTTGTAACATGCACAATTTAGGGGTGTAAGTCTCCAAAGTCGAGGCTTTGGGATGGAGGCAGTTCACGGAATTTTATGCTAACTTGGAGGAGGGACTAATATAGAGACTTTCACCGTAAGGTATTCAGTAACATTGTAAAAACGTGTCATATTTAGTTCTATTTATTGTGTGTATGTGCGCGTGCGTGTGTACATGTGTATACATGTGTATGCGTGTGAATGTGTCTGTGGATGTCGGTAGGCAAAAGCATGCGTTTAAATGGATTAAATCTGAAAAACATTCTCTCTCTCTCTCTCTCTCTCTCTCTCTCTCTCTCTCTCTCTCTCTCTCTCTCTCTCTCTCTCTCCCTCCCTCCCGCTCTCTCTTTACACGCTCTAATACACACACCACATCCCATTAGTCTCTCTGAGGGTCATTTACCCCAAGTTCGACTGTCAAACGAGCGTGACAGCTGAAGGAACAATCACGGTTGAAGTGATAATCGAGTGAAAAACAGCCAATCATGCGGAATCGTGTCAAGACTTTTGTCCGACTGTCTGCAGGAGTTTACAATCCTCCATCCCATTTTGAATAGATCCTACAAGGACTGAGTCTCTTTAATCATCTAGTCTACAAAGTAGATACTACCACTACTACAATGTTTACTACGGTAACCATTCTTGTAACTCTTTTGAATAGTTTGCGTAAAGGTACTTTTCCGTTTGTAGAATCTCTGCACGTTGGCACTTTTGCCTTCACTCGACAGGTTTGTGCGAAAGCGAACGCGACATTTAGCTGGAAGGGAAATGAGTGGGATAAAGTCAAGTCACGCATAACACTTCATCGGAAAATGGGGAATAGCAAAGGGTTGAACTAGTTACAATTCAAATGGTGGGATTTCAACTAAGTAGTGATGTCTGGTTAAATAATGTTTGGACAGACAAAAAAAGACTCGATCAAAATTGGTTACTTGACAATATTCTTGAACATAACAAAAAGAATATATATTAATAAAATAAAAAAAAAGCCAGTATGCAAAATTAAGTGATTTGTATTATTTGACACAGATTAGCTCGCTTGTGATAAACGTGTGAGTGTGTGCGTGTGTCTGGTGCGTCCCCACGTGCGCGTGTGTGTATGTGTGTGCGTGCATGCGTGTCTGAGATAGTGTGTGTGTATATATGTGTGTGTAAAAGACAGAATAAGTGTGTGTGTGTGTGTGTGTGTGTGTGTGTGTGTGTGGTGTGTGTGTGTGTGTGTGTGTGTGTGTGTGTTGTGTGTGTTTGTGTTGGTAGTGTTGTGTGTGTGTTTGTGTGTGTGTGTTGTGTCAGTGTGTGTGTGTGTGTGTGTGTGTGTAGTGTGTGTGTGTGTGTGTGTGTGTGTGTGTGTGTGTGTGTGTGTTGTGTGTGTGTGTGTGTGTGGGTGTGTGTGTGTGTGTGTGTGTTCATGCGTGCGTGAGTGCCCTGGGGCGTGTTGCGCGCGCAAGCGCGAACACGAATCTAGAAATGATACCAGCAGCATACAACAACGCTGACTGACTGATTGAACCTGATTAGGACTAATATCACCATAGTCACCACCATCACTACCATCATCATCATCATTACGATTATTCTCTCTTCTTTAGTTCTCTTCCCTAAGAATACAACAGCACGAACAACTAATACCCACAGTGAATTTAAACAAAATAATTTTAACAATCGTCACTACCCCCTTTCTTACTCTATCTCCCACCTCCCACTTCTAAACTCCAATTTCTGTGGAATAGACAATGTCATATTTGTCATTCAAAACTGTTTTATGATGACTGTTTGATGATCAACGAAGAGAACAATGACGACGATTACATGCAGGAGAATACATGTATACTAATCTAATTGTAGTTCAATATTAAAAAAAAAAAAAAAGAATGCCCACTGATCTATAGATACAATAATGAAACAATAATACTGAACAACAATAAGCTCTGAGTTTGTGATGTACTCTCGCTTAGACCTTCTGCATTCATGACTGCGATTCTCTTCATATGTGCAATAATTACACTTGTAAGTAGTACAAGTTATTCATAACAGCACAATATTTTCACGAAAACAGCAATAAATGTTCGCTGTGTTTTTCAGACGGATAAGATACCATGCTGATAACGCAGTGGAGTCGTAAAGTTCAACCTTAGGACATATTGGATTTTGTTGTTTTTTTCTTCATAAAGACATCTGTTGCATGCAGGGCGTGGAGCATCCTGTTTTAGGATATCTTTTTATCTTTTTCCCGTCATCTTTTATGTGCTTTACATGACCTTTTTCCTTGGTATTTTTTTTCATAACAAAATAGCAATGTGTACACAACATTTTCGATTGGGTAGTGTCTGCTCTCCATCATGGGCAGTTTATATTTTCGTTAATGTTTTACTGGTGTGTTTTACACATGTCTGTGCTTTTATCAAGACTCAGAGTGTAACAAAACTGTGGAGCTGTACCTACCTGTATGTTCTATGTTGACACGATATTTAAATGAAAACATGTAATATATGCGCATGAAAAAAAAATCAAAGCATGTCTCAATCTGTGTGTTGGATTTTCGCAGGCTGGTGGCTCATTAGATAAGAAACGCGGACTCCAGAATTCATGTCTCCAGTTCAATCTCATCCCTAATATTAACCCTTTGACTCCCGCACCCTATCTACCCACTACAAAAAAAAACATAATCCTTTGACTCCCTCACCCTATCCACCAGCTTCCTGCTGCAGGAAACTGGTGGATGGAGTGAGGGAAACAAAGGGTTAAGTTTTTGCATTACTAGTACGGTTGACAATGCAGGATGCTGGTGAACAGGATGCGGGAGTCAAAGGGTTAACGTTGTTTGTTCAATGCCCATCTTAAGACTCCAATCATTCTGATGGTGTCAGTGTTTCACAGTCCTGATCCCCTCTTACTTTCAAGATCTTTGCAGCGACTGAATTGTGCACTGGTTTAGAAGTCTGAAAGTATAACTGCGGGCAGATTTGGGTAGAGCGCACAGAGAATTGCAGAGTACGATGAATCCCTCTTGAACAAATTCCAGACTCCAAACTTCGGTGCCTTCCATTTGTGCTTTGATTGTGGCCAAAATAAACAAAGACAGAAAGAGGATGGTAAATTTCATAGTAGGTCCACGTCTTCTGCCCCATCCTCCTATACCTGCCGTCAGGAATGTTTAGCAAGTGATTACGTACGTACGTGAGTGTTTTATTCCCTAATCTCACAATTTCTATCACTGCAAAGTGTTCAATTTACTTAAATTACAAATCGAGATTACTAACAAGAAGTGGTGGAAACGAAATGGAGTTCAGGAGAGCCAGAGAGAGTAGTAAAACAATCACAATGATACGCTCAGTTCGGTAAGATCAGGCAGTTTTCTTCATTTTCTTCTTTTTCTTCTCCTCCTCGTCCCTCCTCCTCCTCCTTCTTCTTCTTCTTTTTTCTTCTTTACTTATTATAGTAATAGTTCATAAAGATAAGAGCGAGCAGAATTATTATAATAACATATTCAGTTCACTAAGGTCACAAAGACTTAAACAATAATAAAAGAATTTCCATGAAAGTCAGAGACAGTAAAATAATTATGAAAATATACTCAGCTGAGGAAGATAAGACAGCGCTAAACATAATATTATAATATCCACGAAGGTCAGATAATGATAAACAATTAATAATATATTAACAGTAACGATACTATCTTCTTTTAAAATTATGACTGTCTTCCGTAAGAGTTACGCGTAAAGAAGATCAGACACAACACAGCAATAGTTTATGATGGTGAAAAAGAATAGGTCAGGATGGTCACAGAGAGAAAAATAATTACAGTAATAATCAAACTCTGCTCAGATGGTTGGACAGTGTTAAACTATCATAGTATAGTAAAACTTCAGAAAGGTCAGATAGTTTTAACAATTACACAATGGTAATATATCAAGCAAGTCAAATAATGTTAACACTATAAACAGTACAAACAGTTACGATTATAGGAATAGTGCAAGAGGGTCACATAATGTCAAATAGTTATACTATAATAACAGTTCAGGAGGGCCACACAGTGTTAAACAGACATAACAACAGTTCAGGAGGGCCACACAATGTTAAACATGTATATTATAATAACAGTTCAGGAGAGTCACACAGTGTTAAACAGTTATAATAACAGTTCAGGAGGGTCACTTAAACAGTTATACTATAATAAGAGTTCAAGGGGGTCACTTAATGTTAAAGTTATACCTTAATAAAACAGTTCAGGAAGGTCACTTAGTGTTAAACAGTTATACTATACTACCAGTTCAGGCGGATCACACAGTGCTAAACAGTTATAATAACAGTTCAGGAGTGTCACAGTGTTACACAGTTATAACATAATAACAGTTCGGGGAGGCCACTTAGTGTTAAACAGTTATACTATAATAATAGTTCAGGAAGGTTACTTAGTGTTAAAAAAAACAGTTATATTACAATACTAACAGTTCAGGCGGATCACACAGTGTTAAACAGTTAAATAACAGTTCAGGAGGGCCACACAATGATAAAGGTTATATTATTACAGTTCAGGAGGGTCACACAGTATTAAACAATTATGAAATAATAACAGTTCAGGAGGTCACTTTAGTGTTATACAGTTATACTATGCTAACAGTTCAGGAAATGTAACACAGTGTTAAACAGTTGTAATATAATAACAGTTCAGGAGTGTTTACACAGTGTTAAACAGTCATATTACAATAACAGTTCAAGAGAGTCACACTTATACTATAATAACAGTTCAGGGTGGTCACTTAAATATTAAACAGCTATACTGTAATAACAGAAAGATCAAATAGTGTTACATAATCAATACATACCAACTGTTCGAGAAGATCAGAGCAAGTATACTATTACTAATCATAACAATATACTCAGTTCAGGAAGGTCAGACAGTGCTAAACAATTGTGATATTCAAGTGATTTTGGAAGGTCTGATAATGTTATTTCATTACAATGTAGCAACAGTTCAGGAAGAACAGTGTTCAACAATTATAATGTAGTAACAGGAATAGGAATAGTTTAGGGAGGTCAGATAGTGTTAAACAATTACAGCAATACTTCAGAAAGTTTATACAGTGTTAAACAATTACAGCAATACTTCAGAAAGTTTATACAGTGTTAAACAATTACAGCAATACTTCAGAAAGTTTATACAGTGTTAAACAATTACAGCAATACTTCAGAAAGTTTACAGTGTCAAACAATTACAGCAATAGTTCAAAAAGTTCATACAATGTTAAACAATTACAGCAATAGTTTAGAAAGTTTATACAGTGTTAAACAGTTACAGCAATACTTCAGAAAGTTTACAGTGTCAAACAATTACAGCAATAGTTCAAAATGTTCATACAACATTAAACAATTACAGCAATACTTCAGAAAGTTCATACAGTGTTAAACAATTACAGTAATAGTTCAGAAAGTTTATACAGTGTTAAACAATTACAGCAATAGTTCAGAAAGTTCATACAGTGTTAAACAATTACAGCAATAGTTCAAAATGTTCATACAATGTTAAACAATTACAGCAATAGTTTAGAAAGTTCATACAATGTTAAACAATTACAGCAATAGTTCAGAAAGTTCATACAATGTTAAACAATTACAGCAATAGTTCAGAAAGTTCATACAATGTTAAACAATTACAGCAATACTTCAGAAAGTTTACAGTGTCAAACAATTACAGCAATAGTTCAAAAAGTTCATACAATGTTAAATAATAACAGCAATAGTTCAGAAAGTTCATACAATGTTAAACAATTACAGCAATAGTTCAGAAAGTTCATACAATGTTAAACAATTACAGCAATAGTTCAGAAAGTTCATACAATGTTAAACAATTACAGCAATAGTTCAGAAAGTTCATACAATGTTAAACAATTACAGCAATAGTTCAGAACGTGTATACAGTGTTAAACAGTAAATAGTTCAGGGAGGTCAGATAGTGTTAAACAATTTTAGCAAGAGTTCAGAAAGGTCAGAGAGTGTTAAACAATTATAGCAAAAGTCCAGGAATGTTTGATAATGTTGAACAATTATAGCAACAGTTCAGGCAGGTCAGGTAGTGATAAATATAGTAATAGTAATAATTCAGGAGGGTCAGACAGAGTTAATTATGATACAGTAATAGTTCAGGAAGGTCAAATAATATAAGTTACACTACAGCAGTAGTTCAGGAAGTTTCAATAGTTAAATAATCACAGCATATAATTACTAGTTCAAGAATGTCAGATACTGGATGAAATAGCACTGAACAGTAATAGTAATAATAACTTATGACTAAGTTTAGAAAGGTAAGAGTGTAAAATGATTACAATGTAATAAAAATATAATAATGAGGAGACTACATAAAAAATCTAGTGATATCAACGCTTCCACAGACATAATTTTATTATATCAGAATAATTATCAGCGCCACCAAGCCATGAAAAAATACTTTACGAACGTTGTCCATGGTCGATGGCTTACAAGTGATATTAATAAGCCCATCGAAATTCTTTTACGTTAAAATGGCCGGTCGGATGGCCTGGATTGAAGAATTTGGTTTTCCAAAAGCCCTCTGTTTTGCTCCAGAAAGCTGTGTTTCCAGAGTCTATTGCTCAATTCTTTCATATCCGAACAGTGGGCAGAACTACAGAACATGGTCAGAAGAATGCGGTCCTGTCTGGCCTGGGCATAGGACATTTATCTACCACCAATTCGAACACGCGGCATCGTCCGGAAATGATTTACTTCCTAGGGTCTTGATCGTTAAGCTGATATCGGATTTGCACGCTTGTAAGAAGTTATTTCCGTCGTGGACTCTGAGCCATGTTATAAAGAAATTACAGGTTGGTTCGTTATCGTCATTATCTTCCTCTGTCGTTATCTTCGTCTGTCGTTATCTTCCTCTGTCGTTATCTTCCTCTGTCGTTATCTTCGTCTGTCGTTATCTTCCTCTGTCGTTATCTTCCTCTGTCGTTATCTTCGTCTGTCGTTATCTTCCTCTGTCGTTATCTTCCTCTGTCGTTATCTTCGTCTGTCGTTATCTTCCTCTGTCGTTATCTTCCTCTGTCGTTATCTTCCTCTGTCGTTATCTTCGTCTGTCAGCTTCTGGGTTCTGGGTTGCCTACTCGTACGTGACTGTAAGTTACAGTCTACCATGCGCGCCAGCGCGTGTATGTGTGTGTGTGTGTGTGTGTGTGTGTGTGTGTGTGTGTGTGTGTGTGTGTGTGTGTGGGGTGTGTGTGTGTGTGTGTGTGGATATGGGTGTGTGTGTGCACGCACGCCTGCATGCGTGTGCGTGTGCATGTGTGTTTGTGTGCGCGTGAGTTCGTGCGTGCATGTGTACGTAAGCGGGTGTGACATTGTATGTCCTTGCGTGAGAGAACGAGACAGAAAGAAGAGTTGATGTTCATGGCGCCTGCAATAAAAGTAGTGTGAGAATGTAATACTATAAAGCGCGCAACATCTCTTTCTGACGTAATCTGGCGGCAGACATTCTCAGTTTCTATCTCCCACACACCTGTCTCTAGATCTTTACCTTTGAGAGCGCGAGCGCACACACACAAGGCGGTAATGGGTAATTCGAACCCTTCCAAATCTTTCATGTGGTTTTCCATAACCAGGCTCAACCAGCCGCTCTCCTAAGCACAGCGTGCCACTGACCCCGCCGCTTTTAAACAAAGACTGGGATACCGTCTGCACTAATCCCCTCAACAGATACCTTCAACCCAATCCTCTTATCCTGTTGTACCTGGATCCATCAAGGTAACACCCAACCCCAAGACCAGCAGCACCTGCGGTACTCTCCGATATCCGACAGGTCAACTTTCTATGACCGCTGCCATTCGATATCTGTATTAAACAAAGAAAAAATATTGTACTTCGTGGTTTACGTTCATCGGTATCTCTTGTTCTCGTTGATCCGTTGCTTCCGATGTGGATTAGTTGGTCACGAATGTCGCTTTATGTAGCAAACTGTTCTTTGTACGGCTAAACTGCATGATAGTGCGAGTTTGTTTAAACCTCGCTTGTATTTCAGAAATTATGTCACCAGACTGAATACACGTTTTATACGACTGTTTGCATATTAGAAATTACAGGACCAAATTGTATGTAATCGGATCTAATTCGAACTTTTTTTTTAATTTTAGAAATTATACTTTATTTCAGAAATTGTAATTATTATACGACTACATTGCACACAGTGCAAGTTAATACGAGCACTATATCTTAGAATACAAGCACTGTATTTTAGAACTCATGATAAAATTATGATCTAGACTGCATAATTACAAAACAACTTGATGCGAGCAATGTACTTTAGAAACTATGATTACATGACTAGTGCATATAACGCAAGCTGACACGAATGCGGTATTTTATAAATTATGATTATATGGATAGACTGCATACAATGCAAGTTCATACAAGCATTGTATTTCAGAAATTATGATTGTATGACTAGACTGCATAATGCAAGCAAATAGGAACACTATTTTAGAAATCATTATCATATACTAGACTTGCATGTAATTAAAGTTATTTTACAAACTATGATTACGTGACTACCTAGACTGCATAACTGCAGTTAATACGAATATTGCATGTTAAAAATTATTATTATGTGACTGGACTGCATACAACGCACGTTATTAAGAACCTTGTTTGCATTTCATTAATTGTTTCGTCAACAACGATCGTCTCACTGGTAGACCTATGATCATTTCTAAACAAGATCATATATACTCGTACAAAATACGTGATACTTTATGTGTAAATGACACGTTTGTTTCTCTGTTTGCTGCGTTTAGTTCTTTCTTTGTTGCATTTGGATGGTCGATCTGTGGCCTGTGTATGATTTGCATATAATGAGCACATGACCGAACAACATGAAAATGAAATATCAACGATATGCAGTGTGGAGACTCTGTGTGTGTGTGTGAGTGTGTGTGTGTGTGTGTGTGTATGTGTGTGTGTGTGTGTTCGTTCGTTCTTTGATTTAACGTCTGTTCACTATGAGTGATATTAGACGGTGTGTGTGTGTGTGTGTGTGTGTGTGTGTGTGTGTGTGTGTGTGTGTATGTGTGTGTGTGTGTGTGTGTGTGTGTGTGTGTGTGTGTGTGTGTGTGTGTGTGTGTGCGTGCGCGCGCGTTTTTTTGTTTTTGTTTTTTTGTATGTGTCTGGATGAAGCATGAAAAATAATGGGCGGAAGAATTCGGCACACGTTTATTTGCCGTAAGTACCCAAGTTACGGCAATATAAGACACATGGGCGTGCCCGGTAGCAATCTAATGTCCTAGAAGAAAGTTATGAATGATTACAAAAGCATAATTTGACAATGGTGCATCTGTCTGTCGGTTTGCAAATCTAAATCTTCTAGCTGTCAGCTTCAAATCTCTCTCTCTCTCTCTCTCTCTCTCTCTCTCTCTCACACACACACACACACACACACACACATATTATATACACGTACGCACGTATGCACATACACGCACGCGCGCGCGCACACACACACATACACCGTGACAAGCTCCCACAAGCGCCAACACTTTAATTTGGCAACCATCATGCATATGCCCATCCAGCTGTCTGCATACAAATCCAATGTCAGCGGGGTTGTCCCTTTAAACAGACAGTTATCTTATTCTTCTAAATTACTCATTAAAATATTGCAAGCGCGCAAAAATGTACATATGTTACATATAGATAAACAAGCATACATACGCACTCACACATATGACAGGAAGGCATATTTTATCTATCTATCTATCTACCTAATTATCCTATAGTTATATCTATCTATCTATCTACCTATCTATCTATAGTTATATCTATCTATATCTATAGTTATATCTATCTATCTATGTACCTACCTACCTACCTATCTATCTGTTTATATATATATGTATACATGTGTATATACACACACACACACACACATATATATATATTACATACACATAATTATGTACATGTATGTATTATACAAACATACATACACCATACATACATACACATACACATACGTACTTACCTGCCTACCTATTTACCAAACTAGCAAACTATAAACACAGACCATACACAAAAACATATAGACCGACATTCTTTCATAGATACATTCATAGAAAAGCACACACACACACACACACACACACACACACACACACACACACACACACACACACACACACACACACACACACACACACACACACACACAAAGAGCACGCACGCATGCACGCGCGAGTCTCTGGAGAATCCGAGCGGGCGGCAGATCACTAGCACTAACCACACAGGTAATGATGAAATATGCAACCACAGACAAAAAGAAGGATAAAATATGCAACCACTCGAACTAGGGGCAGAAAGGTTGCGAGGTAACATACAACATACCTGTGCAAACCCCAGCGTAAGCGAGTGTCATATTCGGTCCGCGGATAAGCTCTGTGTGTGTGTGTGTGTGTGTGTGTGTGTGTGTGTGGTGGTGGTGGTGTGTGTGTGTGTGTGTGTGTGTGTGTGTGTCGTGTGTGTCGTGTTTGTGTGTGTGTGTGTGTATGTGTGTGTGAATGTGTGTGTGTGTGTTGTTGTGTGTTGTTGGTGTGTGTAATTGTGTGTGTGTGTAATCGTGTGTGTTTGTTGTGTGTATGTGTGTGTGATGTGTGTGTGTGTGTGTGTGTGTGTGTGTGTGTGTGTTTTGTGTAATTGTGTGTGTGTGTCTGTGTCTCTGTGTGTATGTGTATACGTATATTGTGTGTATAAGTGTGTGTGTATGTGTGTGTGTGAGGAGAGAGAGAGTGTGTGTGTGTATAGTGTGTGTGTATTGTGTGTGTGTGTATATGTGTGTGTAATTGTGTGTGTGTGTTGTGGGGTGTGGACAGAGCGGCAGAGAGAGAGAGTGTGGGGGGGGGCACGCGCGCGCACTGCGTGTGTGTGTGTGTGTGTATGCGCATGCGCGCGCACTGCGTGTGTGTGTGTGTGTGTGTGTAGATGTGTGTGCGTGTGTTTGTGTAAGACACAACTGTAATCTGGTGACACTCGGCTCTTCGATGTATCCCATCTTGTCTGTTGGTGACAGCACTTTTCAGAGCGTGGGTGTACAGGGAAAAAGAGGGGGTCGGAAGATTTGAGGGTAGACAGGGGTGGATATGTGAAGGAAAAAAAGGTGTACAAGTATAGGAGAAGAGGAGAAGAGGAAGGAGGGAGTCAAAAGACAGGAAGGAAAAAACGTATCGGGGTAAAGAATAAAAAGACAGACAATGACAGAATGAACTGAAACATTTTTCTGTCAATGGTACCGATATCAACACACATGCCACTTCATTTATTATGTTCTACTGTTGCTGATATAGAATCTACTGGTTTTAAGAAAACAGAAAACATGATGCCAAAAAAAATATGTGTAATAACACATACATACACATATACACACACGCGCGCGCGCGCGCGCGCACGCATGCACACACACACACGTACACTCGCACGCGCGCGCGCACACCACACACACACACCACACAGGACCGAGACAGACAGTAGAGAGACAGAGCGATGTGGGAGTGTAAAAGACGCCATAAAACACTGCTACTTTGACCTGACAATCCTGTTTGCTTGTTCGCTTTATCTCCTTGGTTCTTCCTGGTGGAGTGTGTGTGTATGTGTGTGTGTGTGTGTGTGAGTGTGTGTATGTATGTATGTGTGCGTGCCTGCGCGCAGGTGCGTGTGTATGTCTGTGTGTGTGTGTTTCTGTTTGTTTGTGTGTGTGTGTATTTGTGTGCGCGCGCGCACGCGTGCACGTGTGTGTGTGCGCGCTTGTGTTCACGCGCATGTTCAACAATTTGACTAAGCATCCATGGTAGAATACAATACTGCTTTCTTAAGCAGTTGGAACATCTTCCGAGAAAATCTAAACACAGCAAACGAAACGAACAAATACATGTTCATTTCATAAAATCTCAATGATCATGCCAAAACTTAAGTGTGATTTTATGACATTACCACAAACGGGTAACACAATTCAGGAAGGCAGTATCACAATACTGTGTACATCTGTACAAAAGTAACCAACTATACACCACTAGTCCCACTGTCCTCGTCGCGCGCCCATCTCGTGCGCTAGGCAGTTGTAGTGGCTTGTTTATGAGGGCTGTCATGAAATAGTGGGGGTCTGACACACAGGTTGACACAACTGTCGTTTACACAACCCCTAAATGCAAACCTGTGCCCGCTCCACTTTGAACCAAGGAAGTTTTAGTTTTTTAGTACAGTTTGAACGGCGTTGACATTAGCACAGCGACTGAGTGAAAAAAGGAGGAGGTGGAAGAGGGGGGAAAAAAACACCAAGATGGTGAAGTCATTTCTAACAAAACCTTTTCTACCTACTGTAAAAGATCCTGAGAAAGTGCGCTTTATACGTCTTCCTCAAAATGTGGTGATTTTAGACTTTATATACATAAAACACGCACGAAGACACCACCCTCCTCCCCCCGAGGAATGGAGATGAAGGGGAGAACCGGAGGCAGAGAGAGCTAAAGCTAAAGAGAGCCATAGACACAGCGAGAGCGAGAGAGAGAGAGAGGGAGAGAGGAGGGGAGAGAGAGAGACAGAGAGACAGAGATACAGAGACACAGAGACAGACACAGAGAAAGAGAAGAGAGAGAGAGAAAGAGAGAGAGAGAAACATACATACAGAAAGACAGAAGACAGACAGACAAACAGACAGACTCGCAGAGACTACACTGAGACTCGAAGAGGAGAGACAGAAAGACAGAGTTGCTATAGATATAGCCCTATTTTTGTCTGTATTAAAACAAAAAACAAAAACAGGCCAATGAACAAAAACTGATGGATTTCGGCGTTTGTATGTCGCTGACACTGTCAAAGTGACAGAGCCGGCGACAGAGTTCGAGGAAGACGAGGAGCACATGGTAGCTGGGGGAAGGGGGTGATGGGTGGGGATATAAAGCAAGAAAGAGTGAGAGTGAGACAGAGAGAAAGCGAGTGGGCGACATGTGTGTGGTTGTGTGTGATGAGAGAGACAGAGAGAGAGAGAGAGACAGAGAGAGACAAGATACAGAGACAGACAGAGGCAGAGAGAGAGAAAGAGAGAGCACAAGAGACAGAGAGAGCGCATGCAAGAGAGAGAGAGAGACACGGAGACATACTGACAGAGATGGACAATCTTTTATACGTCATCAATATCAACCTGCTCAACACTGTCAGTCTGTCAACTCGTTTAAAACACATACATATATTATATTTTACATTTAACGCTGTCAAAGTACTGACAGACAGTGAGGTGGGAAAGTTTTGACTGAGATGGACGATCATTTACTTTGTCAACATACTGTCATTATGTCAACCCACCCTGCCCCCTGACCCCCTCGCCTTCCCATGTTCGTGTTGTCTTCTGTTGCTGTAAGCTCAGCCAATCACTTAGGTCATGTCGGGGCTAACGCTACGTTAAAAACACCTTCAAGCCTAATTTAAGAAAAAGCTAAAACCAAGGGACATGATAATGATTCGCCATTCATGTGTAAAACGTATTTCCAAATCATCCCCGTAGGTATGATTATATTCGTTCAGATGAAATCTACTGATCAATTGTTAAAACTTGAACATTACATGTGAAGGAACATCTCTAAAGGAGTCTGTTATACAGTGCTTAAATCTCGCACAGTTCCAAGTCCCAAAATCAGTCCCCAACAAACAAACAAACACGCGCTCGTGCACACACACACACACACACACACACACACACACACACACACACACACACACACACACACACACACACACACACACACACTTCTGTTGGTTGTATTCCAAAGGCGTGACTCTACCACCAAACGATGTAGCGACAGACAGGTAGACCAACAGCAACAGAAAACGTGGAAAGAAAAGGAGCGGGGGAAGGAGGGAAAGCTAGAGAGAATGAAAGCAGAGGTTGAGTGAATGATTACTTTTAACTGAGAGAGAGGGAGAGAGAGAGGGGGAGAGAAAGAGAGAGAAAGAGACAGACATAGACAGACAGACAGACAGAGACGGCGACAGAAAGCCAGAGACAGGGAGAGACCGACAGACAGACAGAGACAGGAAGAGACGGAGGCAGACAGACAGATACACACAAAGACTCACTGAGAGACAGAGACACAAAGAGAGCTAGTAGAGCTTATTACAATATAGGCCTATACTTAAAACGCATAAAAACTACAGAGAAACGAAGCATCAGTGTGAGGACAACAATGAGAGAACTCGCAGGAAGAATAATAATAATAATAATAATATATTTTATTTATATAGCGCAAAATCTTGATAAAATCAAATCTAAGCGCTGAGCGTATACATGCATACATACCTACATACATATGAGCGTATACATGCATACATACATGCATACATACTTACATACATAAATCTAAGCTGAGCGTATACATGCATACATACATACATACATAAATCTAAGCGTATACATACATACATACATACATACATACATACATACATACATACATACATACATACATACATACATACATACATACATACATACATACATACATACATACGTACGCACATGCATACATAATAATTACAACATTTATACAGCGCAAAATCTCGACAAAATCAAATCCAAGCGCCGAAAAGACACACACGCACGCACGCACGCACGCACGCACACACACGCACACGCACACACACACACACACACACACACACACACACACACACACACACACACACGCATGGCCACAAATGGGGAGAAAGAATAAAAGCAATAAAAGCAAGAATAAAAGCAATGGAAAACCACAGAGAGCACATCATATACAATTATATATTAAAACAAAGTGATTCCCCTCCGAGCGGAGACAGGCTGCAGAGGGGGGTTGAGTGAGGTTAGGATTTTATGCAGAGGAGAAAAGGTGAGTTTTGAGAGCGGACTTGAAGGAGGCAAAAGTAGGTTGCTGACGGACTGAGAGAGGAAATTTGTTCCAGGAAAGTGGACCAGAGACAGAGAAGGCTCGTGGACCATAGGTATTGAGCTTAGTGCGTGGAAAGCGAAAAGTCAGAGGATCGGAGGCAGAGCGGAGGGTACGTGAGGGAACATAGATCTCAAGTAGGCTTGACAGGTAATCGGGGGCTGCGTTATTGAGGCTTTTGTAGCACATGGTATCTAGTTTGTACTGTATGCGCTTTGATACAGGGAGCCAGTGAAGTTGTGCCAGGAGAGGAGATATGTTGTCAGCTTTTTTCTTTTTGAGTACAAGGCGTACAGCATTGTTTTGAATGCGCTGTAGGATGTGAATGGTGGAGGCAGGAAGACCAGACAGGAGTGAATTGCATTAGTCAATGCGAGACATTATGAAGGAGAGAACGAGTTTTGCAGTTGTTTCGACAGATACTTCCTGATCAGGCTTATACGATGGAGATGATAGTAGCAAGATCTGGCAGTTTGAGAAACAAAGTTGTTCATGGACAGGGTAGAGTCAATGCAGACACCAAGGTTTTTAGCTGAATCAGAAATTGGGACTGATGTGTTACATAATGGGAGAGAAAGAGGAGGCAGCTGGGAAAGTTTCTGACGGGTGCCAATGAGGATAGCTTCTGTCTTGTCGTCATTAAGCTGAAGTCTATTGTGTGTCATCCAGTTCTTAATGTCCGAGTAACACTCAGTGGTGCGAGTCAACAGGCGCTGTATATTATCAGGTGAGTCACTGTCTTGAAGTTGGGTGTCATCAGCATAGAAGTGGTGTTTTATAGAGTGGGAGTTGATGATGGTGGACAGGGGGGAGGTATAAAGAGTGAAAAGAACAGGGCCAAGGACAGATCCTTGTGGAACACCACAGGTCAGGTATGCAGGTTGAGAGTAAGTGCCATTGATGAGAACGGTTTGTTTTCTGTTTGATAGGTATGAAGTGAACCAAGACAGAGCAATGTCAGAGATGCCAAAAGTATGATGAAGTCTAGAAAGGAGAATACCATGATCAATGGTATCAAAGGCTGCAGTCAGATCAAGGAGTGTGAGGAGAGAGACTTTGCCAATATCAGTTGCAAGGAGGAGATTGTTGAGAATGTGTAGTAGGGCAGTTTCAGTGCTATGGCACTGGCGGTAGGCTGACTGGAAAGGACTGAGGAGATTGTTGGCAGACAGGTGAGAGTTCAGCTGGTTGAGGACGACCTTTTCAAGGAGTTTTGACAAGAAAGAGAGATTAGAGATAGGCCGGTAATTTTTCAGTTCATTTGGGTCTAAATTGTGTTTCTTGAGGAGAGGGTGAACAATAGCAGACTTGAAAGAATCTGGGACAGTTCCAGTTTGAAAAGAAGTGTTGATGATGTCAGTGATGAATGGGAGGAGAGTAGGGAGACAGTCGGAGTAGAGAGAACCTGGAAGAGGATCCAGTTCGCAGGTTTTGAACGACATGGATCTGATTGTGTTGAAAATTTCTTCTTGTGAGACTGGGGTAAAAGTAGTGAGAGGTGTGCCAGAGAAGGAAGGGTCAGGTGGGCATGGTTGACAGGGTGTCCTGTCAAGCCTGTCACGAAGAGTTTGTATTTTGGTGGTGAAATACTTGGAGAATACAGATGGGAGTTCTTCATTTGTATGTTTTGTTGGGAGAGGTAAATCTTTTCGTGTGCCAAGGAGATGATTCATGGTTGTAAAGAGTTCTTTTGAAGAAGAGGCATTCAGGATTTTGGTTTGGAAATAGCTTGTTTTTGCAGATGCAATGAAGGTGGATACTTTTGTTTTAGAGGCTTGGAAAAGTTGCCTGTGTACAGTGAGTTTGGATTTGCGCCAGCGGCGCTCTGCTCTGTGGCGGGCACGTTTTGCACAGGCAATCTCATGAGTGAGCCAGGGGGTAGGGGGGCGGTCAGGTAAAAGACAGGTTGTGGCTGGAGCATGAGTGTCCAGAAGATGGTGGAGAGTAGTATAGAATTCATCGGCAAGGTTATGTGACTTTTCAGAAAGGAGACGGGAGGCATCAGATGAAAATGTGGAGAGGTCGATAGATTTGAGATTGCGTCGAGTCACTGTGCGCGTGGTACGGGAAGGAGGAGAAATGTCAAGAGAACAGAGAATTGCAGGGTGGTCAGATGGAAGGGCTGAAGTTAGACGGGTAGAAAGATCTAAGCAGTTGTCAGTAGCTGAATTGTGGTGATCACGAGAAATGATCCAGTCAAGAATGTGACCTTTTTGATGGGTTGGTTCAGAAATGTGTTGAGTCATATTGTGATTGGACAGAGAGTTGATGATATGTCTTGTGTCATAACGGTGAGTGTTGTCATAGTGGACATTGATGTCACCTAGAATGATGAGATTTCCAGGTAAGAGGCAGTAGTGGTCAAGCAGTTGGTCAAAGTCAGAGAGAAACGTGGATGTGATGAGTTTGTTGGCAGAGCTAGGTGGAGGTCGATAGACACAGGAGAAGGTGATGGGGTGAGGGGACTGAATGACAGACTGAATGACAGACTGACTGACTGACTGACTCACAAGATGGCTGGCTGGCTGGCTGGCTGGTTGGCTGACTGGCTGGCTGACTGACTGACTGACTGACTGACTGACTGACAGGCCGATTGTCAGGCTGATTGACAGGCTGACAGGCTGATTGACTGACTGCTTGTCGGGCTTATTGTCTGACTGGTTGACCGATTAACTGATTGACAGGCTGACAGGCTGATTGACTGATTGACTCACGAGATGGCTGGCTGGCTGGCTGGCTGACTGGCTGACTGACTGACAGGCCGATTGTCAGGCTGATTGACAGGCTGACAGGCTGATTGACTGACTGCTTGTCGGGCTTATTGTCTGACTGGTTGACTGATTAACTGACTGGCTGACTGACAAGTTGACAGGCTGATTGACTGACTGATTCATTCATTCATTGTTTGACCGGCAGGCGGACTGACTGACCGACAGGATGACTGATTGATTGACAAACTGATAGACAGGCTCACTGACAGATTGACTGACAGAAAAAAAAACTGACACGCTGACTTACAGGCTGACTGAAAAAAATTGATGCACAGACTGACTGACTGACGGCTGTACATATAATTTACAAACCTTCTGCGGTCTAACATCGTAGCATCGATTTGTACAAGTAGTGAGAAACAATAAATCAATACAGAGAAAAGAAAGAACAGACAGAGACAGACAGACAGAATGACAAAAGGCACGCACACAAACACAGAGAGGCTGAAGGGCAGGTTCAGTGTCGTTGACATAATCGGTATTAAAATAAAAATTGTGCTAGTGTAAGTTTAAACAGCGTGACAGTGCTAAGCGACGAGAAAGAGAGAGAGACAGACAGACAGACAGACAGAGACAGAGAGACAGACAGAGAGAGACAGACAGACAGACAGAGAGACAGACAGACAGACAGACTGAGAGAAAGAGACAGACAGACTGAGACAGACAGAGAGAGAAAGAGAGACAGAGACAGATAGACACAGTAGGGGCAACTGGAGAGGCAGAGAGAAGATGGCAGGCAGGCAGACAGAGAACAAAATGAAGAAATAAGGCAGTGCAATATGTGACATTAACGGAATGTTATCTACAGGTCTTTAACATAGCATGAAATATTAAGCCAACACAGGCTTTGCCATACCACTGTTACTTTGTACCAGGGCAGAGGTGAACTTTTGTTTCTTTCTCTAGAGTCACTTCTTGTACAATCATAATGACAAGGCTCTCTCTCTCTCTCTCTCTCTCTCTCTCTCTCTCTCTCCCCTCTCTCTCTCTCTCTCTCACACACACACACACACACACACACACACACACACACACACACACAGAAAGAGAGAGAAAGAGAATATGATTCTTGTTACTATGACAGTATATGTACAAGTAGTGAGAAACAATAAATCAATGCAGAGAAAATAAAGAACAAATAGAGAAAGAGAGAGTGTGTGTGTGTGTGTACGTGTGTGTGCGTGCGTGCGTGTGTGTGCGTGCGTGCGTGTGTTCGTCCCTGTGTGTGTGTGTGTGTGTGTGTGTGTGTGTGTGTGTGTGTGTGTGTGTGTGTGTGTGTGTGTGTGTGTGTGTGTGTTGCTCGAGCGCGCGCGTTTGTCAATCAGTAAAATATCTCGTCAGAAAAATACTGTTAATCTCATCAATCAAGTGGTAATCCTTCAATTTAAAGGGGAAATTTTTTTTTTAAAAACAAAAAACAAAAAAACAAAAACAAAAAAGAAAAAGAAAGAAATGCTGAAGCAACCCATTTACAAAGCTGGTTGTTAACATTATAATACTGCTGACAAGACCCTCACGATCCAGCTCTTTGTTTTCTCAGCTACAATCAATAGGAATGTTATCCCTGTCATCCATTCATAAAGAACACACACAGTCATGAAGAACTTGGAAAACATTTGAAAGTTTCTGTGATACATTTTCGATAAAAACCACGAATATATTATAAATTTTTATATAGATCTACATAATTATATTTGTCGCGGGGTCTACAACCACTGGAACAGTTCTCCTGACATTAATGAACCACACACGCATGATCTCTGACAAATGGAACTGACGGCTATATCTGGAGCAAGAAGGGCTCAGTCAGACGTTTCCCCTCAGTGATTTGAAAGGACCGGAAAGCAGCCCAGCCCATCTTTGTCCCTGACAGGGTCGGGGGTGGGGGGGGGGGAGTGAGGCCGAGGGGCGCAAGAAGTTGTTAACTTAGCAAAGACAGCAGACGATCATGAACTTCGCAGTGCGAACACACACACACACACACACACCACACGCACACGAAACACGCACACTGTGGCGCGCGCGCGCACACGCACACATACACACCCACGCGTGGGCGCGCACGCATACACGCACACACACACACGGAGCGCGATGCGCCACTTCAAAACATCCGCAGAGCTTTCTCTGAAAGTGTATCGCAACACAGACTTACAGACAGAGACACACTCTCAAACACAGACAGACAGAGATAGAAAGAAGTGTACTTACCGAATCAAAACAAACTTTGCTGACAATTTTGACACAAAATACAGAAAAAGTACACAGCCCACACCCTCGTGGTAAAAGGTTAAACACAGTGCAGGGCAATGTTTCGTCTGCGTCACTTTCAGTAAGGCGCATGCGTCAAGAGTGGCGGAAGCGGAGTGAGGCGGGTTTGTTGACATTCGGTCGCTTGCCTTTGTTTGAACAAGCCGCTGATTTGGCGAACGTGAACCTTTCCTGTGTTTACTTTCTCATTTACCGCTCGATACATAATAGTTTTGCAGTGCCATTCATGGAAGTGGCTTTGCCACTGCCAGTGCTGATCCGATGGAAATTCCGCGGTACTCGAGTGTCTGTAGTAGGCCTAGAGCTGATACGCCATACGGCCATTGAGAAAAACTAGGGCAAGCTTTGACAGAGGTTGTGCTGACCTGTTTTTAAAAAGTCACTTTCCTGTTAGCGCTGAGATCAAAATTTATTCTTACCACAGAATGCAAATTTGAAAATTAAGGCTGGAAGTAGGACGATCACGGTATTTGGGGAGAGACAATTTTTAGTCTTTATTATCTCTGTCAGCAACCGCGGTAACCGACTACAGTCCGTATTTTACCGATTCAAAACACTGAATACCGACTGTGATTTAACCTGTCCTTACACAAAACCGAAAAAAAATTCATTGTACCGGTTGCTTCATTGACCTTTTTTCTGCGTGACAAAAACCATAGCCTGGGACTGCTGCGCTGTTATAGGAAGGGCAATTAAAATTGATAGAACAAGCCTACTGATTTCTTTTTGTCTGTACCGGTTGCATTTTTGACATGTAATTGTCGTAGCTAGTACCGGCTGGGAAAAAATCTAGCGCGATCGCTGCTCTGTTATCTACCAGAGTTTCGCCAGTTTATTCTTGCAATCTGTTCCGATGAAATTCACGATGCCTCGGTTTTTCAGTCTCCTCACCCCTCAGCCTGCCGCCTTTCTTTTCTAAAATAGAGACTGTTTCATATCGGCTGGAAGGAGGGGTGCGTGTGTGTCTGTCTGTCTACATCTTGGCTTCACCTAGTTGATAGATCGCTGAGCATTTGGGCATTGACTAGAGGGGATGGTGGGGGGGGGGGGCTGTCATGTGAGACGAGTTTATAAAGAATAGCTACTTGTGTTGTGATTCAGATCTTTAATGCATTATTTATTGACTTCATATATATGTTCCTTTTTTTAAGGTAAGATACACACATACACATATCATTTGCATGTAACCAAGATTATTCCAGTGGTAAGCTGATAAAATACCAGTGTAAAATATAGACTAGGTAGGGCCTCAAGACCGTGAAAAAGTTCTGGTGAGTCTAGGGCGTCAGCCTTAATTAACGTTGATGGTGGTCATTGATTTGAGGTCTGTTCACTTTAGACGAAAAACACACACACACACACACACATACGCACACGCACACACACACACACACACACACACACACACACACACCACACACATACGCACACGCCCCACACACACACACACACACACACACACACACACACACACACACACACACACGTACATTTAATATATATCTCTCTAGGAAAGTCTTCACAATTTCTTCTGGTAGAAAAAAGGGAGAATGTGAAAGTGGCTTCACCATCATGTATTTTTTCTTTGTTTTGTTTTAATTAAACATGTTTTAGCATCATCACACAAATTTTACAAGATTTGTTCAAATCAATTCAACATCTATGAAACCCATCAAAAATAGTTCAAGGAATTGACATAATATCTCTTTTTTTTTAAACAAAAACACACTACACTCATACCCACACCCACTCACCTTCCCTTTCCTCCATGCACACACACGCGCGCGCGCGCACATTCACGTGTTTTTCCTCGTCAAGAGAGACACAACATAAAATTTCACGTAACACCATTCTCTCATTTTCCTAGTCTATCATCCTGGGTTTTGTTTGCTTGTTTGTTCTAAGCCATTATCTCAAATAAACTGCCTGAACCTACGCATGCTAACTTCGTTGTATGCCCAAGGGTAACACATGATGCATGGCTGGCGATCGATTGCCCTTTTCCCCTTAACGCTTTGACTCCCGCACCCTATCGACCAACTGCAAAAACTTAACTCTTTGACTCCCTCACCCTATCCACCAGCTTCCTGCAGGAAGGTGGCGGATAGGGGCAGGGAGTCAAAGAGTTAAGTTTTTTGCTTTGCTAGTATGGTTGACAATGCAGGATGCTGATCGATGGAGTGCGGATATGAAAGGGTTAAGTAAAAAGAAAGAATCACCGCATGTAAAAAAAAAATTCTTTTATATTCATTTATTCACTTACGTTTTACAATATTTATATTATTATGGATGAAATAAGTTTTTTGTTTTTTGTTGTTTTGTTGTTGTTGTTGTTGTTGTTGTATGCGTGTCTTCATAGTTTTATTTTATTGTTTCTGGTCAGATTCAATAGTTCAAACAGACCGGACAGAATGATTCAGAATACTGTGTAGTGTCTGTTGATCTGTGTGCCTGTATGTCAGTCTGTCGGTTGGTCTGCCGGCTAGTCTGTCCACAGAAACGACGAGGAAAAACACGTGAATGTGCGCGCGCGCGCGTGTGTGTGCATGGAGGAAAGGGAAGGTGAGTGGGTGTGGGTATGAGTGTAGTGTGTTTTTGTTTAAAAAAAAAAGAGATATTATGTCAACTCACCACATCCACGTTTCTCTCTGACTTTGACCAACTGCTTGACCACTACTGCCTCTTACCTGGAAATCTCATCATTCTAGGTGACATCAATGTCCACTATGACAACACTCACCGTTATGACACAAGACATATCATCAACTCTCTGTCCAATCACAATATGACTCAACACATTTCTGAACCAACCCATCAAAAAGGTCACATTCTTGACTGGATCATTTCTCGTGATCACCACAATTCAGCTACTAACAACTGCTTAGTTCTTTCTACCCGTCTAACTTCAGCCCTTCCATCTGACCACTCTGCAATTCTCTGTTCTCTTGACATTTCTCCTCCTTCCCGTACCACGCGCACAGTGACTCGAGGCAATCTCAAATCTATCGACCTCTCCACATTTTCATCTGATGCCTCCCGTCTCCTTTCTGAAAAGTCACAAAACCTTGCCGATGAATTCTATACTACTCTCCACCATCTTCTGGACACTCATGCTCCAGCCACAACCCGTCTTTTACCTGACCGCCCCCCTACCCCCTGGCTCACTCATGAGATTGCCTGTGCAAAACGTGCCCGCCGCAGAGCAGAGCGCCGCTGGCGCAAATCCAAACTCACTGTACACAGGCAACTTTTCCAAGCCTCTAAAACAAAAGTATCCACCCTCATTGCATCTGCAAAAACAAGCTATTTCCAAACCAAAATCCTGAATGCCTCTTCTTCAAAAGAACTCTTTACAACCATGAATCATCTCCTTGGCACACGAAAAGACTTACCTCTCCCAACAAAACATACAAATGAAGAACTCCCATCTGTATTCTCTAAGTATTTCACCACCAAAATACAAACTCTTCGTGACAGGCTTGACAGGACACCCTGTCAACCATGCCCACCTGACCCTTCCTTCTCTGGCACACCTCTCACTACTTTTACCCCAGTCTCACAAGAAGAAATTTTCAACACAATCAGATCCATGTCGTTCAAAACCTGCGAACTGGATCCTCTTCCAGGTTCTCTCTACTCCGATTGTCTCCCTACTCTCCTCCCATTCATCACTGACATCATCAACACTTCTTTTCAAACTGGAACTGTCCCAGATTCTTTCAAGTCTGCTATTGTTCACCCTCTCCTCAAAAAACACAATTTAGACCCAAATGAACTGAAAAATTACAGGCCTATCTCTAATCTCTCTTTCTTGTCAAAACTCCTTGAAAAAGTCGTCCTCAACCAGCTGAACTCTCACCTGTCTGCCAACAATCTCCTCAATCCTTTCCAGTCAGCCTACCGCCAGTGCCATAGCACTGAAACTGCCCTACTACACATTCTCAACAATCTCCTCCTTGCAACTGATACTGGCAAAGTCTCTCTCCTCACACTCCTTGATCTGTCTGCAGCTTTCGATACCATTGACCATGGTATTCTCCTTTCTAGACTTCATCATACTTTTGGCATCTCTGACATTGCTCTCTCCTGGTTCACTTCGTATTTATCAAACAGAAAACAAACTGTTCTCATCAATGGCACTTACTCTCAACCTGCATACCTGACCTGTGGTGTTCCACAAGGATCTGTCCTTGGCCCTGTTCTTTTCACTCTTTATACCTCCCCCCTGTCCACCATCATCAACTCCCACTCTATAAAACACCACTTCTATGCTGATGACACCCAACTTCAAGATAGTGACTCACCTGATAATATACAGCGCCTGTTGACTCGCACCACTGAGTGTTACTCGGACATTAAGAACTGGATGACACACAATAGACTTCAGCTTAATGACGACAAGACAGAAGCTATCCTCATTGGCACCCGTCAGAAACTTTCCCAGCTGCCTCCTCTTTCTCTCCCATTATGTAACACATCAGTCCCAATTTCTGATTCAGCTAAAAACCTTGGTGTCTGCATTGACTCTACCCTGTCCATGAACAACTTTGTTTCTCAAACTGCCAGATCTTGCTACTATCATCTCCATCGTATAAGCCTGATCAGGAAGTATCTCTCTGTCGAAACAACTGCAAAACTCGTTCTCTCCTTCATAATGTCTCGCATTGACTATTGCAATTCACTCCTGTCTGGTCTTCCTGCCTCCACCATTCACATCCTACAGCGCATTCAAAACAATGCTGTACGCCTTGTACTCAAAAAGAAAAAAGCTGACCACATATCTCCTCTCCTGGCACAACTTCACTGGCTCCCTGTATCAAAGCGCATACAGTACAAACTAGACACCATGTGCTACAAAAGCCTCAATAACGCAGCCCCCGATTACCTGTCAAGCCTACTTGAGATCTATGTTCCCTCACGTACCCTCCGCTCTGCCTCCGATCCTCTGACTTTTCGCTTTCCACGCACTAAGCTCAATACCTATGGTCCACGAGCCTTCTCTGTTTCTGGTCCACTCTCCTGGAACAAACTTCCTCTCTCAGTCCGTCAGCAACCTACTTTTGCCTCCTTCAAGTCCGCTCTCAAAACTCACCTTTTCTCCTCTGCATAAAATCCTAACCTCACTCAACCCCCCTCTGCAGCCTGTCTCCGCTCGGAGGGGAATCACTTTGTTTTAATATATAATTGTATATGATGTGCTCTCTGTGGTTTTCCATTGGTTTTATTCTTGCTTTTATTGCTTTTATTCTTTTCTCCCATTTGTGGCCATGCATGTGTGTGTGTGTGTGTGTGTGTGTGTGTGTGTGTGTGTGTGTGTGTGTGTGTGTGTGTGGTGTGTGGGTGGCGTGCGTGCGTGCTGTGCGTGTGTGTCTTTTCGGCGCTTGGATTTGATTTTGTCGAGATTTGCGCTATATAAATATTGTAATTATTATGTATGCATGTGCGTACGTATGTATGTATGTATGTATGTATGTATACGCTTAGATTTATGTATGTATGTATGTAGCTGTATACGCTCAGCTTAGATTTATGTATGTAAGTATGTAGGCATGTATGTATGCATGTATACGCTCATATGTATGTAGGTATGTATGCATGTATACGCTCAGCGCTTAGATTTGATTTTGTCAAGATTTTGCGCTATATAAATAAAATATATTATTATTATTATTATTATATTATTATTATTATAATGTTTTCCTCTTCGTGTCAAGACCTTTCAAAGTGCGAATGAACTCGGCTCACTTGGCTTGTTTTTCCTCTCATGTTTCTGGTACGATTCGATTCCTTCTTTCTCAGCATTTTTTTACACCAATATTACCACCACACCACACACCACCACCACCACCATCCTTTGTGTGTGTGTGAGTGTGTGTGGTGCGGTGTGTGTGTGGTGTGTGTGTGTGTGTGTGTTTCGTCTAAAGTGAACAGACCTCAAATCAATGACCACAATCAACGTTTATTAAGGCTGACGCCCTGAGAATCACCAGAACTTTTTCACGGTTTCGAACAACAACTCATTCGGATTTCGAAAGTGGGTAACCAACAGTTGTCTGATCTTTCTACATTTAGTAGTCTCTGTTCTTTCGTCCCTTTTTTTTTTTTTTTTTTTTTTTTTTAAGGGAGATTGTTTCATAACGACCGGAGATGTGTGTGAGTGTGCTTGCGTATGTGTGTTTGTGTGTGTATGTGTGTGCGTGTGTGTGTGTGTGTGTGTGTGAGAGAGAGAGAGAGAGAGAGAGAGAGAGAGAGAATCATGGTCCAAGGTCAAGATCACACAGACCACTAAAAGTGCCTGAAATCTGCACTTTTTGAAGAAGATGTGGGAACAGTACTCTCTCATGAACTTTTGAAAATATTTAAAATCTGTTTTCACTTTTTTGACAGTCTAGAATTATCCTCACTTCGCGTCAAGTTTTATTTCAACTGAGGATTCTTCAAGATAACAATGACACTGAAAAATACAAAATCTGGACTTTCTCTCATTTTTTTCTTTATAAAAATACGGAAGATTTTAGAATAGCTTGACTGTCTTGTTCTGATTTTGGTGTCATCATATGCAATGTAGAAAGACTGCGTAGAGCCATATCAGTGCTATAACCGTTTCAAACACACAATACTTCAACAGGAAAAAATGAACAGAAAGTTAAGTACACATATCAATACATTCGCGCACCTAATCTAAGGAGAAGCCCAAGATGGTGACCACTCCGCCCAATTTAATACAAAGAGGATTTTAAAAAAACATATCTGAATACAAATTTAAACGTAACTGAGGACACTAAAACATATATAAAAACAGGCCTAGATTACCGAAAACTGCTTCTGCATATCCCATTTCCCTAGGGCCAAAAATGCACCTAATACAATACCCAATTATCTATCTTAAGAGAAAGTATGTAAGACTTTATCAAACACATACAGGTGAATGGACCAGCAATGCAGAAAATGATGGAAAGAAATGACAGAAAGCAAAGGAGGAAGAAAGAAACAAAGAGAGTGACAGAAAAGAGGAAATTTCTTGTACAGAATTTCCAGAAGGTGGATATACTATGTGTACTGAACGAGCCCCACGGGGGGAGCACACAGAGACTCAAATGTAGGCTACCTCAAATACACATGTATAATATTCAAACAGATGCACATTCCAAGCTTGGAATAAAAGGTTATAATGGATGAGTTTTACATTACACAAATATGGACACCTGATATGTATTCCACAAACTCTGGTAAATCTTGTTCAGTCGTCGGACATATGTGTTATTCCGTGTGTACGATTTTCCCCGTCGTAGCTGCTTTTCTTTTTTGTTTATATTTTTTTAAAGAAAGGGTTACAGCATCACAGTTTTTCTTGCATGTTTTCACCATGCAGGAAGCTCTAACAAACATTCAAAAACACAGTCCTTTTTTTTATATATATTTTTTTTTAACTGTTATTACGATTTCATTTCATGTATGAGTGCGGGAATTGATGGATGCGTGAGTGATAGCTATACGAATATGTCTTTATCTATGTTGCGATGCATCATGTCTGCAAGCATGCATGGATATGGATGGATAGATGATTGGATAAATTCACCTTTGTTTCCGTGGTAGGTGGATACATGGATTGACAGGTTTAGACCTGTATATAACCTGGATGGATAGATGATGGTTCGATGCAATCATATGCATATGTACAAAGCAATCAATCAAGCAAGCAACTAAGCAAGCACACACACACACACACACACACGCACACACACACACACACACACACACACACACACACACACACACACACACACACACACACACCGTGCGAGAGCGCACACAGCGAAAGCAACATATGTATAAATGAACCGCACATCGCTGCGATCATAGTGCAGGGGACGCAACTCTTCTCTTCCTGATTTTCCATTACTTGTGTGTTACAGTAACTTGGTTGGTTGGCATAAATGTCAACTCTTGCCTTCCAGCGTGGAGTTTCGATTTCGAATCCGGCTAGAGTAAAATGAATAAATAAATAGATAAATAAGTAAATAAATAAATAAATAAATAAATAAATAACTGAATAAATAAATAAATCAAAAATAAAAATAATGAAATTCAAATTGTTTAAAATTTGCGTGAGGCCTTTATTAAGCATTCCTGTTGCAAATGAGACCCTGACCATGTCCAGCTTTGGAGAAGGTAAAACGACGACGCGAGTAGATGGGAATCGAACTCATACTGCTGGTCCTGAGAGATGACTGATGAACTGTGTGTACCATTTTGCTCTGAGCATTTTGACCTAAGGAACTTGGAGTTTCTTTATGAGGGATTCATCACACGCGAACGATTTCAGATGCGCTCCACGCAAATCTGAGAGTGAATAATTTGACAGATTCCCTCGGTCTGCACGAAACCCCTACGTACTGGCAAGCTCCAAGCTCTTGAAATAGGAGGGGGTGGTGATGGAGAACAGGATCTAGAGAAATGCTGACACCACTAGAATGATTAGAGCGTTCAGATGGGCAGCTAACAAACCAATTTTCAAACTGGAGATTGGATTTGAACTCGAAACATCAGATCTAGGTCAACGGCTGTATCAACAGAGCGAGCCAGCCTGCAGGACAAAGAAAACTGGGGCCACTGGAAAGTGGAACCCAAGACTGCTGTGTTATCAGCATGGCACTCCGATCACATGAACAAATGACCAGATAAGCAAACAAACAAACGAACGAACAAGCCTTAATGTTTAACCTTTATCCTAAAGATCAATCTTCATCTTGTACAGAAACTAGCTCATCATGGCATGATAACAGCAGTCAGCAGGATTAAAGTCTCCAACGCTGATGTTGTGTGCAGGCAATGTTGTTTTGTCGTCTTTGTCTTTGTAATTGTCATCGTCATCGTTATCGTCGTCAGCTTGGTTGTTATGATATGTTTTTTTCCCCCCAAATAGCGCCATGAACACGCATCAAGCAAAACGGTTGGTGCGTGACACAATACACACATTTGAAAGTAAAGTGGTAGGGGCATAAAGGAACTAAGAACAAAAGGATCAACTACATGCTATACGAACAAGAATGATAATAGCAACAACGACGACGACGATGACGACAACGATGATGACGATGATGATGAAGATGATGAAGATAATAATAATGTTGTTGTTGTTGTTGCTGTAAGTTGTTGTTGTTGTTGTTGTTATTGTTGTTGTTGATGATGATGATGATGATGATGATGATGATGATGATGATGATGATGATGATGATGACGACCACCACCACCACCACCACGACCACGACGATGACGATAATATAAGATATAAGAGTTTTGCGCAGGATTAAGGAATCAGCCACTGTGCCGGATAATTCCCGGCAGATTTGGGTGGAGCGTATAATAAAGGAATTGTTCAAGAGCAAATCCAATCTGAAACTCGATCGGAACTCGATATGATGATGATGATGACGATGACGATGATGACGATTATAAAGTTAATAATACTGATGATGATGACAACAACAACAACAATAACAAAGATTAGGATGAGGATGATAATGATAAGACTAATGATAATAATATTGTGCAAATCCATTTTAGTATTTGATTATGCTATGTTAATTTTGATAAACAGAGACTACTCACCAGAATCAACTCTAGTTCCCCCCCCCCCCTCTCCCCCCCGAATTTTATTCCCCTCGAGACCTGCTTTAGACTGATGACCTGCCGCACGACTGGTTCCGTTCCTGCTGTTGGCCTTGACCGGTGGTCATTGATATAAATAATGTATTAGAACTCTGTTGTGTGTGTGTGTGCGTGTGTGTGTGTGTGTGTGTGTGTGTGTGTGTGTGTGTGTGTGTGTGTTGTGTGTATGTGTGTGTGTGTGTGTGTGTGTGTGTGTGTGTGTGTGTGTGTGTGTGTGTGTGTGTGTAGTTGCTTTTGTTTTTCATTGTGTGTGTGTTGGTTGTTTTTTGTTTTCGTTTTGTCCCGCTTTCTTTTTTATATATATTTTCTTTTCTTTCATTTTAATGTTGTTGTTTTTTCTTTTTTCTTTTTTTTTTCTTTTCTTTACTTTCATTTTTTTCCTTTCCTTTCCTTTTCTTTCCTTTCCTTTTCCTTTTCCTTTCCTTCCCTTCCCATTCCCTCCCTTCCCTGCCCTTCTCTTCTCTTCTTTTCTCTTTCATTTACCGGGATATTTAGTAGTAGTAGTAATGGTGGTGGTGTGGTGGTTGGGGTGGTAGTAGTAGTAGTAGTAGTAGTAGTAATGTAGTAGTAGTAGTAGTACATGTAGTAGTAGTAGTAGTACATGTAGTAGTAGTAGTAGTAGTAGTAGTAGAGTAATAGCAACTGTTGTTTGTTGCTGCCCCATCTTTTCTGCATCACTCCTGTGCCATTACCCGACGCCGCTCATTTCGGCTTTCCAGCACACTTCTATACCCACCGAAACTGAGATTCCCCCTAAGACCAGGCCAGGAACGGCTGGCCTCTGAATCGGGGACATTTTTGCTTTTTTTCACATCGTCATGATGATGAGGTTAATAGTGACGATGCTAATTCAGCTTCTTTCGGATCAAGTCTGCGCGACAGGGCTGTGCTCTACCTTTAATTTCATGATATATCCTGGTATCAGCCAGGCCTGAGAGATACAGACACCTGCAGTGTTGGTCAGAAAATTGAAAAATCACCCTCAATGATGCCTCCGTAAAATGGACGAGACTCGACCGTGATTCTATAATCCTATCAACTATGGGTAATTATTGGCCAGGAATGAAAAATCGCACAGACAGACAGACAGACAGACAGACAGGACAGAGAGAGACAGAGAGTGACAGAGACAGAGATTGTGTGTGTGTGTATGTGTGTGTGTATGTATGTGTGTGTGTGTGTGTGTGTGTGTGTGCATGTGTGTGCGTGTGCGTGTGTGTGTGTGTGCGCGTGTGCGAGTGTGTGTGCGCGCGTGCGTGTGTGTATGTGTGTGTGTTCATGCACGCGTGCGTGCGCGCGTAGATGCATGAGCGCGTGAAGCCTTCATTATAGGATTGCAAGGGGGAGCTTTACTGTAAAGGGAGCTAACATGTTCGTTCAGTCTTATGAAAATTAACGTGGTTACTTCCCTTGCACTCTCTTCTTCCGTGTCTCTCTTTCCCTACCCCCCTCCCTCCTGAGCATTTTGTTCTTAAGACAATGAGCATAAATTTGTTTGTTATCATTAAAAAATATATCGATGGAATCAATTTCTGCCTTTTTCTTTCGAGAATGCATTGATTTAATTGATTTCATTGATTTAATCATCTTTTGGGGGGGAAATGTACATCTAAACGACAAACACATTACGAAAAAAAATAAAATAAAATAAAATTAATACAAAATACACAGAACTGATACAGAATCTTTATATTCCTTCTCTTTTGTACATTTGGTTATTTTATCAAATAATAGCGTTGCTTTCATATCGTAACTTCTCCTCTCAATCTACCAGCGGCTAATTCGTGCATGCTCATGTATCATACTGTTTTCCCCGTTGCTGCTGTTTATTGTCCTTTGTGTTCATGTAAAATATAGACGAATTTGTTACAATTATTGTTACGGTATCTACAGGTTGATGACAAAAATGATTTGCTATTACCATCAGTTTGTTTTATTTGTTCTTTTTAACAATGATTCCTCTTGGGGATCCGGGGGCTCTTTTAGTATAATAGTACCCCCCGTCTTCTGGAAATTCTCATCTAGAAATTGCCTGTTTTCTGTCGCTCTCTTTGTTTCTGCCTTGCCCCTTTGTCATTTCTTCCTATCATTTTCTGCCTTGCCAGTCCATTCAGCTGTATGTACATTTTGTAAAGACTTACTTTCTCTTGGAGTGATAGTTGGGTAAAAGTATTAAATGCATTTTTTGATTCTAAAGAAATGTGATGTGCGGAAGCAATTTTGGGAATTTAGGTCAGCGTTTAATGTATGTTTTAATGTCCTTTGTATTTAGATTTGCTATTTTAAACCCCTTGGAGATAAATTGGACAAAGCAGTGGACGCCTTGGACGTATTCTTCTATTATGTGCGCGAATGCATTGATACATTGAGCCTGCTGTGTCGAGAAGTGTAGGAAGACGAAGTTTATTCGTACTGTCGTGTCCAGTGTTAAATGCTATCAGAGCAGACTTGACACCGCAAAAGTATTTTTGAAGTTATCCTTGTCCGTTTAAACGTGGTTTATCAGACTTCTTATCAGTGAACGAAGACACTACGAAAGTATTTGCGATTAATATGTACATCGTTGGTTCGGATAGACCATTATTATTACTATCATTATCATTATTGTTGTTGTTGTTGTTATTGGTATTATTATTGTTATCATCATCATCATCATCATCATTATTTATATCTTTCTTTTACTTTTTTATTTGTGATTACACTTATGTATTTGTTTATTCATTTATTTTCGAGAGTACTTGGAAAAGAGACAGGTGCTACGAAGTTTACACTATACCCACACAAAGGATTAAGATCAAACCCGAGTAGATCAAGCTCGTCAGCTCTGTCTGGGCAGTCCGTCCAAATGATGGGCAACTTCAATTTTAAAACCCACGACAAGCAGAAGATGCAGCTGGAAACATGTCTTGCAAGGACTCTGCACGTAGGCGAATGTGGGAATTAAATTAATGGTCGTCCATCGCAGACCTGAGGTAAGGCTGTGCTGGCATCCTTTCACAGCGACAGGGCAGCTATTTCCAGGAACAGCATTGCTCTCAGCCAAGTGGTGGTGGTGGTGGGGGAGGGGAGGCATGGAGAATTAAAAGAAACCCTGTCTCATATTTACCTGGTTGATTACCGCGTCTGCCTAGTAATTCAATCTGCAACCGAAAATGTGAAAACTAGAAAAGAAAGGAAACTAATTTAACCTTTGATGCATCGAATGTCTAAACCCTACTGGACAAAGATAAGAGACCTTCGACAACCATGAATCACATGTATGAATCTGAACGGCGCACAGTTTTGAACGCCACGAAGTTGGATCGCGAGTAAGATTGACATTGCTACCCCGAGTAGACCCGATTTGCTGGCAAAAATCTAGCTCGAGAAGTAGGTAAAGGCTGCACATTTACTTCACTGGAAAAATCAAGGATGGTCAAAGACCATATGGTATTTTTAGATAAACAATAAAGTTGTTGCTTTTGTAAAATCAGATTATTTATCATGTGCTCACACTACTTTATGTGGCCCTTTGGCGTTACTCGTATATCACTGCATTACTAATTTTGTTTCTCACTCGTTTTCTTCGTAGAAGTCTGTGTGTATGTAGCCCCATGTGTGTGTGTGTGTGTGTGTGTGTGTGTGTGTGTGTGTGTGTGTGTGTGTGTGTGTGGCCGTGGTTTGTGTGTGTGTGTGTGTTTGTGTGTGTGTATGTGTGTGTGCGCGCGTGCGCGCATACGCACGCGTCTGTCTTTTAAATCACTGTCTTTTTACTGTCGTTATTTTGAACGAACATGCGCACGGATGTGTGTGCGTGTCTTTTAAATTAACGTCCTTTTACAGTCGTTAAACGACCTGCATGCGTGTATTTGTGCATGTGCGTGCGTATGTGTATATTTGAGTGCGTGTGCACATGTGTGTGTGTGTGTGATTCATATGATTACCATCATAGAGAAAACCCCAGCCTGCAGGGAAGTAATAAAACGTGGCCATAAAATTCTCACAGTGAAAGGGAAAGCCACTATCAGGCCATACTGGACCGTTTTCGCGTACGCCACATCTGCTCCTCTTCCTGGCACCTGCCTCATGTGTTGCCAAATGTCTCCAGCACTAGACACAAAGGTTCTACATTTATGAGCATATTCACGGTCAAAGAAATCAACAATGAGACTGGTAACTGTGCAGTTTCGCTGGGGATCATGGCTTGTCTTGATCGATGCTTGATGAAATGATCAAACTTGCGAAACATTAGTCTCACATTCACAAAAAAGTGTGTAGCATTATCTCCATATCTAGCGCCTTGGTCTAGTAGTCTGTGCGACGCAGACAGACGGAGAGTCTGTGCGTCGAGAATAAGTTACTATTTCTATGGTACGGCCGACGATCAGAGCTTTTATTTGACATAACATTCCGAAAGTTGACATGATAAATGCCTACTCATTCGTGTTTGCATCAATTCATTTATTTGCTTATTCATCTATTTCTTCATTTATTCGTTTATGTATTCATGACTGCGAACACAAAATACATAAATCGTTTCCTTTCTTTGACTTTTTCTAAGTATTCAGACTTTTTTGTCGGATGTGAGTGTGCAGGCTGTTTTGCCCAAACCGCGCAGGCAGTTTCTTGCTGCACAGTCTGCATACTCCGTCTTCGAATGGCGTCCGTATTCTGGCTTTCATGTTTCCATAAGCTACCAGACACTCGGATGACTTGTAGGATCTTCAACGTGCGTATTTGATATGTTGTGTATATATACACATGAAAGGGGTTTAGGCATAAACAGATCTCACATTTTGACCCGAGAGATCCGAAACATCTTCACCCTTTACCAAAGAAGTTATTAAAATAGACCGCTGGTGTGGTCACGTGACCCATGCCGATATGAATGACTCGGCCGCCATATCAACATCTTCACCCTTTACCAGAGACATTATTATAACATCTTCACCCTTTACCAAAGACATTATATAACATCTTCACCCTTTCCAAAGACATTATATAACATCTTCACCCTTTACCAGAGACATTATAACATCTTCACCCTTTACCAAAGACATTATATAACATCTTCACCCTTTACCAAGACATTATATAACATCTTCACCCTTTACCAAAGACATTATATAACATCTTCATCCTTTACCGAGACATTATAGCATCTTCATCCTTTACCAGAGACATTATATAACATCTTCACCTTTACCAGAGACATTATATAACATCTTTACCCTTTACCAGAGACATTATATAACATCTTCACCCTTTACCAGAGACATTATATAACATCTTCATCCTTTACCAGAGACATTATAATAACATCTTCATCCTTTACCAAGAATTATATAACATCTTCATCCTTTACCAGAGACATTATATAACATCTTCATCCTTTGCCAGAGACATTATATAACATGTTCATCCTTTACCAGAGACATATATAACATCTTAACCTTTACCAAAGACATTATAACATCTTCATCCTTTACCAGAGACATTATAACATCTTCAACCTTTACCAAAGACATTATATAACATCTTCATCCTTTACCAAGACATTATAACATCTTAACCTTTACCAAAGACATTATAAACATGTTCATCCTTTACCAAAGACATTATAACATCTTAACCTTTACCAAAGACATTATATAACATGTTCAATCCTTTACCAAAGACATATAACATCTTTAACCTTTACCAAGACATTATAACATGTTCATCCTTTACCAAGACATTATAACATCTTCAACCTTTACCAAAGACATTTATAACATTTCATCCTTTACCAAAGACATTATAACATCTTTAACCTTTACCAAAGACATTATATAACATGTTCATCCTTTACCAAAGACATTATATAACATTTCAACCTTTACCAAGACATTATAACATCTTTAACCTTTACCAAAGACATTATATAACATGTTCATCCTTTACCAAAGACATTATAACATCTTTAACCCTTACCAAAGACATTATAACATCTTTAACCTTTACCAAAGACATTATATAACATTTCACCTTTACCAAAGACATTATAACATCTTTAACCTTACCAAAGACATTATAACATCTTCAAACCTTTACCAAAGACATATAACATCTTCATCCTTCCAGAGACATTATAACATCTTAACCTTTACCAAAGACATTATAACGTCTTCAACCTTTACCATAGACATATAACATCTTCACCCTTTACCATAGACATCATAACATCTTCAACCTTTACCACAGTCATTATAACGTCTTCACCATAAACCCACCATACAGGAGGTACCAAGGAAGGACAGAACCCAGACCTTTCTATAGGCAGTCAGCGTCTTACCCACTTGACTATTGCGCCTGTCGTTATGTGACTTCTGATCTTATAAACAGAAAACGACGTGGGATCGTTAAACGGTATTTTATGGCTCCGTTCTGCCATTCAACCACACAAGACGGGTGCAATTGCCTAAATGGTCATGTAGTCGGATTTTCAATTGCACGGTCTGAGTTCAACCCTGTCTAGAGGGTAATGGATGGATGTTTCTTTTCTGATCTTCCATGTCCATATATCTGCAGACCAGCCAGTGCCTGAACCACGGCCTTTCGAGTGTTCAAGTACACGGAACATCAAATACGCGCGTTAAAAATTCTGTTACCATGTTAGTGCTTGAGAAAATGGCGTTTAGATAACAATCTTTACTGCTGGAAAATAAAATATTACTGTCATTGTATTTACATTTGTCATTGTCACAGCGTATGAAAACATCAAAAGACCCCGATGCAAATCCCAGTATGGAATATGAAATACGACCTATAAACTTGGGAGGGGGGTGGGGTGAGGGAACCGGCCATACATGTAAAAGGCACTGGTACAAAGTGTGCGATTATTCGTGGAAGTTTCAACCTGAGAACGCAGAAGAAAAAGAAGGAACTACATAAATGATTGAAGTCGATTGGTTGGCTTCTTATAAACGATCTCCGGAAACGACGGAGAGTAAAGAAAACGGCCGAAGCGACACGTCTATAAATATTTTATGTGGTTTGAAAAAGAAATAAGAAGAAGAAGAAGAAGAAAAAGAAGAAGAGAGAAGAGAGAGGAAGAGAGAGAGAGAGGAGAGAGAGAGAGACAGACAGAGAGAAGAGAAGAGACAGAAGACAGAAGAGAGACAGAGAGAGAGACAGAGAGAGACAGAGAGACAGAGAGAGAGACAGAGAGACAGAGACAGAGAGAGAGAGAGACAGAAGAAGACAGAGAGACAGAGACAGAAGAGAGAGAGACAGAGAGAGAGAAAGAGAGAGCAACGTCTAGCATGGCCGTGTGATATGAGATTGATGGGAAAAGATCTATCTTATAAACAACTGGAGAATGTTTGCAAAGACAATAACAGATTCAACAAGGCAGAGCAGACATACGAGCTTTCGGGGATTTCAGCCTCCCTCGTGTCGATCTGAATAACCCACTCATACTGTTATAAAATCTGTTCTTTCTTTGTGCGTGAATTTTATTTCAATTTTTCTCTGTTTTTCTTTTTTTTTTTTTTTTTTTTTTTTACTCTCCTGTACAAAGTACAAAAACAGGAAGATTATTTCATATGGCTGGAGAGGGAGGTGGGAAAGTGTGCCTGTCTGTGTCAGTGACAAAATGTGTTACCAAGATTTTCTCAGCTGTTTCAGGATGGATTTTTACTGAATTTTGGTCAAAGGCGTAGACCCTTGAGGATTCATTCTGTTCTGTAGAATTTAAAAGTCCTACCACTCTCAGAGTACATGAGGGTTAGCGATAAGAATTTTTCTAAAACGAAGCCTTAAAATATTGTAGCATCCCACTGAGGCTGATTCCAAGAGATAGGGAGGAGAAGGTACAATGTTCTGTTGAGGATTTGGGAATACATACAATAAGTTCGAAAGTTATGACGCCTAGGTCAAGGTCACATACATCAAGAAAGTGTCTGCAATCAGCACTTTTGGAGCAGGCGTGTTAGCGCTTTTTTTTTTTTTTTTTTTTTTTTTTTTTTGCGAACGTCTGAAAAAAAATCCCATTTTGTTTTCATTTTTATGATAGTCTACTGTTGCCTTGCTTGATGTCAGGTTTGATCTCATCTGGATGTTTCTCGTGTTTCTTCAAAGTCACAGTGATTTTGAGAAGTGCAGAATCTGCATTGTCTTCTGAGCTGCTAAAACTTCAAACTTAATTTTTTTAATATGTTTGTAATCTGATAATCTTGATCTTTGGCAGAGACATTGTACGGTACACATAAAACAATATCTGCCGTTGAAAGACAGACAGACGCACAGACACAGAGAGACAGACACACAGACACAGAGAGAGACACATGATACGGGTGATCATTATGAAACTGATTTCGTTAAAAACAATGACTAATCATTTTACACCATCTGGCTTTTTTTTTCTCGGCCACGTTTTTCACGTTTTCTTGTATTTGGCAGTGTGTACTTTTAACATGTTAACGTTTTTCACGTGTTCCTTGCTTTTCACGTGGTTGTGCGCGTGATTACTCGCTTGTGTTTTGATTTATTTGCTGTTACCTCTAAGCCCCCCCCCCCCCCCAATTTGAGGTAGAGGACTAGTAGGTTTACTGTGCTCAAGTTAAAGGATGTGTGCTTAACCAAGTGGTTTATCTTCAACTGTACTTGTGTTTGGTTCCTGTCAGTGGCAAGTGCTTGGATTGCCGTGTTTGGGGTTCTCCTTGGTTCGGGAGCATCGGACGGCGGAAAGCGAGGACCCCAAATGACCCTAGATACTAAGATTGCAGCACGTCGCGTTGCGGCCATCATGATCATTACCCAGATGAGGTTCCGCCATGAAATGACTCCAGCAGACTAATTGGGAAGAGTTCGTGGTTCCCAGTGGGACGAAATTTGGCTGCTGTTTTGGATTCAGCAAGGTTAGTCTATTTTCGTATCATGTCTGAAAGTCGGACAACGAAAGTGTGTCACTGTCAGTGTAACATGCGTCTTCACGGGCTTGTGTGCGTTGTGTCATATGTGTGTGTGTGTGTGTGTGTGTGGTGTGTGTGTGTGTTGTGTTGTGTTGTGTGTGTTGTGTCACGTGTGTGTGTTGTGTGTGTGTATGCGCGGAGGGGGAAGGGGCATACGGGCGTTAGCAATGTAAACGAGAAAACCAAAAACTTTTAAAAAGACAACTCCACAGAGAGCACAGAATTACATTAGGAAGTTGTATCAATCGATCTTGATAATCTTGGAAACTATATGTTAGAAAATGGTCTGTCGTTGTCAGCGGAAAAAACTAACATGATGCTATTTAATCCTGGTGGTACTTTAAGTAACTTGCCTACTTTCAGATTGCTTGGTGAAGTTTTACATTACAAACAGGTTGTAAAATTTCTAGGAGTCTTTATGACATCGAAATTAAACTGGAATATCCATTTTGATTATATTTCAACAAAAGCAAGAAAAGCCCTAAATTTTCTAAAGATAATAAGCCGATTACCTTGGGGAATGGATACGAACATACTAATTCATCTATCAACAGCACTTGTACGATCTGAATTATCCTATGCGCAAGAAGTGTTCTTCAGTGCACCAAAATATTTATTAAATAAGATACAAAGCTTAGACTGCAAAAGTATTAAAATTGCTCTAGGTGTCCCTACTCATGCCTCTAATCTGGAAACGTACAAAGTTGCTGGAATTCTGTCTCTGAACAACTATCGTGAGCTAGCGACAGCGAAATTTACAGTTAGAACTACACAAAACGGACAATTTTGTGAGTAAGGAAATCAACATCAGGTCTGATGTTGACTTTCCAAAGCGAGCAAAAAACATTTCATCACAAATGACTGTTGCAACTTACATATCTGACTTGGTCAAACAGTCTAACATAAATATGGATGAAATAGCTAAGACACCATCAACAACGCCTATCCCTACATGGGAAATGCAAAACGCCTCTTTTGATATTGATTATACAGACGCTAAGAAATCTGAAAACGTCAACATTTTGATATCCACAGCAAGAGAACACGTAGATGAAAAATACGTACCCACCTTCATATTTTTACCGATGGATCAGTCTTAGAAAATAAATGTGCTGGAGCAGCATTTTATGTTCCAAAATTTAAAATAAAAAAGTCATTTTTCGTTGGGGAAACATATCTATCTTTACATCGGAATTAGTCGCTATTAATCAAGCATTGCATTATCTATTAAATCTTAAACACGTGTCTTTCAAAGTAGTTCTCTTTGTTGACTCAAAATCTGTATTATACGCCTTACAGTCTTTTGATGCCAACACAAGACCTGATTTAATTACTGAGGCAAATCATCTTGTACATCGTTTAAGGGCAAAGGTACAGATATCAGTTTGTGCTGGGTGCCTTCTCACGTTGGTCTTCACGGCTACGAAGTAGTTGACAGAGCAGCTAGGCAAGGCGCCCAGAATTCTGATAATGTATAGAATTACATGTTCATACTTCCGTAAAGGAAGCTTACAACTTGATCGAATCAGCCTCATGGACTCGATTTCATGAACATTCAAATGAACAGTTTGTGTCACAACAAATGATAAAACTTTTCCGTTCAAAATGTATGTAAAAAATTGCAATATTCTTCATTGTATCATTTGAGATCAATTGTTGCTGTTCGTTTTCGTATTCAGCTAAACGCATTGAAAACAAAATATTGTAAAAATGTCAAGTGTATTTGCGGCGAACAGTTCACACTGTTTCACTGTTTATTCTACTGCAAAATGCTTCGTTCTTTTTTACCGAAAATGTTTACTCAAGAAAAGTATTCTGAAAATCATTTTCAAAAAATTACATCAGATCAATCTTTGTTAGTTAAAATTTCAGAATCATTAGTTCACAGTCCTGTTAATGCATTACTTTAACTTTATTCGGTTTGTGTTTTAATGTTACAATTTCCCTTCACATTGTTGAAGTTAATTGTTAGTGTTCAGTTCTCGTTCCATTTTTTGTTCTCCCACCTACTAATGTCTTTTTCCTCTATCTTCCCTCTGCCCCAATCCAACCCGTCCAACTGTCGTTCTACATTTTATTTTGTTCATTCATTTTTTATTCCCCCCTCCTCCCCACCCCCGTCTAATATCACTTATAGTGAAAAGACGTTAAATTAAAGAACGAACGATGATGATGATGATGATAGAAAGATGCACAAAATAAAAGTAAAAACAAAAAACAAAACAACAACAAAAAAGAGACCTCGTGGTGAAACAAAGAAAAACCACCCCACACGACGTCAGAATTCTTTTTAAAGCATGGTGATGTAGAAAAGGTGCGTGACGACAAATTTCATTGTTTGAAAACAGTAATGACAAAATTGGTTACCGGTAGGCGCTGTCTCTGAAAAATGCAAATGTCCTTTTCCTTGAAAAGGGCTGTCCAACATATCGGCGAAAAGCTTGGGCATACTCGTGGTAGATATGTGACAAACGTTTTAATTTTTTTAGAATAATTATGTAATTTGCATCACTGAAAAAGACAATAGCCTTACAATGTTTATGCAAAAGATTTCCATTTGGTTTACAAGAACACGATTTTTTTTTATTCAACTCTTAATTCAAACAGTAAAAGATAAACATATAGGCTTATTTACATAAACTGAAAGTACATTATTTAAGCTGTTAATTACTTTCATTTATTTATTTATTTATTGTTTCACTTATTTAGGCCACTGATAATGCAGTATATAAAGTGTTATCTTCTTTGAATTGTTGATTTGGAATCAAAGTGTAGGCCTACAATTTGGTTTGTTTGAGTGATATATATCAGTGCTTCGAAATATATTATACTTTGCGTCTTGAAAAAACAGCATGGCCATAATACAACACCACCTTTTTTTTCCTACCAAGCATGTAATTTTGTTTACCGAGTGGATTTTGTATGGAATTTTGCTATGGACAAATCTTTGTTGCCGTGTATTCCTTTTACATGCACTAAATGTATGCTTTGACTAATAAAGTTTTTAAAGTTTGAAAGGATTCAGTTTCCCGTCTCCACCAAAAGACAGACACCAGACCATAAGTCAGGATTTGGGAGATGGTGGAATCAAACTACTGTAGAGTTGTCGGGGTCTGTCTAATGTTTAATTTATAGGGATTTTCAAAAGCGTGGTGTAGTTTTTGTAAAGTTCTTCAAATGATACAGGAATGGGTTCATTCTCTTATTTATTACGATTTGGTTTTCATGAGTATTATTTGGAGTCTTTCTGTTGTAAGTTTTAAGCTTGAATGACTATTTGTGGAGGTTATGGCGATTTTGAATAAAAATCTCAGGATTGTAATATGTCTCGTTTAAAGACCTTATTTACTGTTACTGTATAAATCACTACAGAAGGGCTATGGCGATTTTGAATAGAAATCTCAGCATTGTACATGACTGATCATCAGTTATAAGCATGAGAATTTTTTGAATCTGTGTGTGGTAAAGTCAAGGAAAGAGGTCAACAACTTGGAAAGTATGGTTGTTTAAGAAGTCTGGAATAGATGTGTTTAAAGGTCTCGAGGCTGTTAATTACTGGGTAAGTCACATTGAACAGTACAACTAATCATAGATTTTCGTAATGAGTAATGCCAGAATTCCAACTATGGTGGAAATTAAGATGGCTTTATGGCTGTTGTGTTGTGCTTTTTAAGCTCAGATCGATTAATGACTGGAGTAATTACCAAAACTATTCTGACATATCATAACTTTTGTTAGATAATAGATTAATACCTAGAGCGTTTGTGTTGCACATAATGAACCATAATTCCAGCTATTATGGAAGTTATAATGGTTTTAAGACTGCAATGTAGAGTTTTTCTTTAGCTCGTTAAGATGATTAATTGCTCGGTTAATGTCTATCACTGTTATGACTCATCATAGATTTTCCCTGATAAGTAATACCGGGAATCAGCATGTACAAATCACAAGCCAGAATTCCAACTATGATGGAAGTTAACATGGTTTAAAGACTTACATGTTTCTAAGCTTAGTAAGTTAGTTGATTTATCACTGGATTAATCGTCACAGCTATTACGACTAATATCTTTTATGATGAGTAATACCTGGAGACCATGTATAGCTTACATGTCACAATTATAGCTATTATAATAGTTCTGATGTTTTTTTGGTTTCTTTGGTTTTTATAGTGAATTTAAGCCCCTCGTGGGTATGCCAGAGGCTCTTTCAGTATATATAGTATTCCCAACTTCTGGAAATTCCGTGCAAGAAATTTCCTCTTTTCTGTCACTCTCTTTGTCTCCGCCTTGTTCCTTTGCTTTCTGTCATTATTCATCCTAATCATTTTCTGCCTTGCTGGTCCATTCGCCTGTATGTGTTCAATAAAGTCTTACGTACTTTCTCTTAGGATTGATAACTGGGTACATATATTCAGTGCGTTTTTGGCTCTAGGGAAATGAGATATGCGAAAGCAGTTTTAAGTAATTAGGCCTGTTTTTATATATGTCTTAGAGTCCTTAGTTATGTCTAAATTTTGTATTTAGGTATGTTTTTTAAATCCATTGTGTGATAAATTGGACGGAGTGATCAACGCCAGGGGCATCTCCTTAGATTATGTGCGCGAACGCATTGATATGTGTACTTAATTTTCTTTTCCTTTTTTTCGTGTTGAGGTATTGTGTTTGTATGGAAATGGCTATAACTCTGATATGGCTGTACGCAGTCGGCTGGGCTTTAAACAAAAATAACAACAATAACAATAACAGTGAATTTAGGACTCTCATGCAAGTTTTTTTTACTCGTTTATGTGATTGTTAATTGCAGGGCTAATTACCTAAACTATTGTAACTGACCATAGTTTTCCATGATGGGTAACTGGGAAATTAATAGCCAGAATTCCTGCTATTTTGGAAGTTGTAATGATTTTAGTACCTTCATGTAGTTTTTCGTAAAAGTTAGTTTAATTATCAGTAATTAGTGCACTGTTTCATCGACTTGTAAATTCTTCAGCTGTACATTTAAAGACCTGTCTTGTGATATTCAGCTTTCGGCTCTTGGTTTAGTCTTTCCAGAGTTATTTCACCTTATATTCGCAAAATATAAACACAGTTTCTGCTATGCGAATCTTGTAAAAAACAAACAAACAAACAAAAAATAAACAAAATAAACAAACAAACAAAAACAAAAAACAACCGAAATTTTATTTCAAAAATTCGTAACTTTCGTTACAGCCAACCAAATGAAAACCTTTTTGTACCAGTTTAAAGCTACTTTTCTCTACCCAGTGATGTTAATTATACAACTAATTTTTTTAAAAAAATGTTGCATACCTACTATAGGTATTACTCATGTAATGTTTCTTTTGATAATAAAACGAATGAGGAATAAAGTCAAACACTACTCGACAGTACTTGAAGGAAAGAAAGGACAATACGTTGTTGCCAGGACTCAAACATGATTGACCATTGCATGGAAGAAAGGACGGATTTGAACCCCCAGGTAACCATGAAAACATGTGTCGCTAATGAGAATAAATTTTGTTTTTGTTTTTGTTTTCTAAAAGTGAGATTGTACGTGTATATTGACATTGGATCATTTAGTATGTATCTGGATGCCATCAAGTAACCAGTGCTATTGACGTTTTTGTAAGACTTTACTCAGAAAAACTTCGACACTTTGACATTATAATGATAATTACCTGCTACGGCCAATAATCAAGGGGGACAGCCCGTATAACAAAACATCAAAAGAGGGGGAGGGGATCAACTCGCTGCAAAATAAATCAACGTGTACATGTACGTTATCCAGCGTAAGCTGCACATCCTCGTTTCCACCCAGTATTTCTTACTTTTACAGATCCATTAATGTCGAGAACAATTTTTTCAAATAAATGTTAGTTTATGAGAGAGAGACGAGGGTATTTTTTGTTCTTGTTTTGAATGAAAAACTACTTCAGTTGTCACGGAATTAGTGCGTGTGTGTATCACTGTGTTGTGTGCATGTGTGCATGTTTGGGTAAATGTGTACATGTGTATGCTCGTGCGCACGAGAGAGAGCGAGCTTCCGTGACATAACTGTCATTGTTGACATGGGATCAAGGTCTAAGTTTTATTAGCAAGCTTTTTTTTTAGGGTTTGTGTATTTTTTTCATCTGTTCATTATTATTAATGTTTTTGAACATCAAGAAATAAAAAGGCGTTGACACAGTATCTACCGTCCATTTTAACAATGACACTGTAAATGAAAGACAATCACGGTAAGAATCTACCATGACTGATCAGTATAAAGTATAAAAAACGGGAAAAGAAACCTTCGACAACCACGAGATCGCCACTGTTTTAAACCTGTGACCACGGTGTTAATTCATCCTCTCCATTTGGAATTATAAAATCGCCATTGGATAATCACTGTTGGTGACATGGACTTTTTTTTTTCTTGTAAGAAGGGTCATCGAAATGGATTTTTTTTTCTAACTTTTGTTCTCGTAGTTGGGAAAAAATCGAGCTTAGTTAACATAGGGTTTAAGTCTTAAAAGCGCGCGCGTGTGTGTGTGTGTGTGTGTGTACAGAAGAAGTAAAGACTACTTACATCCGGGGGTATTCCCTATCGTTGATACGGAGTTTTTCTTTCAAACCATTGAAATGATCAGTTAGTGACATGGATTTTCCCCCATGCCACTGAGATAACCACTGTCGTTAAAACGGATTTTTTTTTCAGGACCATGAGACAATCACTGTTGGTGATATGTTCCCCCCCCCATACAAGATAAACCACTGTCGTTGTCATGGATGTAATAATAGAAATGATGATTTATTATTGTTATTATTATTAGTATTATTACTATTATTATCATTATTATTGTTGTTATTAATATTATTATTATTATTATTATTATAAGGTGCCAGATTTTCATACAAGAATCAAACCAAAGCGTGCACTCTCATCATTCAACGACCAAAATTCCAGGACACAAAGCACACGCAAACTTGGAGGGGGAGGACAAGAGTTGAGTGGGACGAAGGAGTGAGCATGTAGAGGGGCAAATCACTGCTGGACAAAAAGGTATGTCTTCAAGCTGGACTTAAAGCAAGATGGAGTTTATTGAATAGACCGGGGAAGATCGTTCCAGCTGCATGGACCTGTTGAACAAGTTTCAGACCAATAAAGTGAACAGTGTCAGTACTGTGGGTTTCACCCAGACTTATGAGATGATCACTGTCGGCGACATTTCTTGCTGACATAGATGTTTTCATACCCACGACTATCCACCGTCGTTGACATGGATTTTTCTCATACCCGTGAGATAACTACTGTCATTGACATGGATTTTTTCTCATACTCGTGAGATAAGCACTGCCGTAGACATGGATTTTTCCATATCCATGAGATAACCACTGTTGTTGACATGGATTCCCCTCCCCCCCCCCCCCCCGATACTTGTGAGATAACCACTGTTGTTGACATGGATTCCCCCCCCCCCCCCCCGATACTTGTGAGATAATCACTGCCCTTGACATTGATTTTTTTCTCATACTCGTGAGATAGCCACTGTTGTTGACATTGATTTTTCTCATGCTCGTGAGATAGCCACTGTTGTTGACATTGATTTTTCTCATGCTCGTGAGATAGCCACTGTCGTTGACATTGATTTTTCTCATACTCGTGAGATAGCCACTGCCCTTGACATTGATTTTTCTCATGCTCGTGAGATAGCCACTGTCGTTGACATTGATTTTTCTCATACTCGTGAGATAGCCACTGTTGTTGACATTGATTTTTCTCATGCTCGTGAGATAGCCACTGTCGTTGACATTGATTTTTCTCATGCTCGTGAGATAGCCACTGTCGTTGACATTGATTTTTCTCATACTCGTGAGATAGCCACTGCCCTTGACATGGATTTTTCTCATGCTCGTGAGATAGCCACTGTCGTTGACATTGATTTTTCTCATGCTCGTGAGATAGCCACTGTTGTTGACATTGATTTTTCTCATGCTCGTGAGATAGCCACTGCCCTTGACATTGATTTTTCTCATGCTCGTGAGATAGCCACTGTTGTTGACATTGATTTTTCTCATGCTCGTGAGATAGCCACTGCCCTTGACATTGATTTTTCTCATGCTCGTGAGATAGCCACTGTTGTTGACATTGATTTTTCTCATGCTCGTGAGATAGCCACTGTTGTTGACATTGATTTTTCTCATACTCGTGAGATAGCCACTGTCGTTGACATTGATTTTTCTCATACTCGTGAGATAGCCACTGTTGTTGACATTGATTTTTCTCATGCTCGTGAGATAGCCACTGTTGTTGACATTGATTTTTCTCATACTCGTGAGATAGCCACTGTCGTTGACATTGATTTTTCTCATACTCGTGAGATAGCCACTGTTGTTGACATTGATTTTTCTCATACTCGTGAGATAGCCACTGTCGTTGACATTGATTTTTCTCATACTCGTGAGATAGCCACTGTCGTTGACATTGATTTTTCTCATACTCGTGAGATAGCCACTGTTGTTGACATTGATTTTTCTCATACTCGTGAGATAGCCACTGTTGTTGACATGGATTTTTCTCATACTCGTGAGATAGCCACTGTTGTTGACATTGATTTTTCTCATACTCGTGAGATAGCCACTGTTGTTGACATTGATTTTTCTCATACTCGTGAGATAGCCACTGTCGTTGACATTGATTTTTCTCATACTCGTGAGATAGCCACTGTCGTTGACATTGATTTTTTCTCATACTCATGAAATAGTCACTGTCGTTGACACGATTTTTTTTTCTCAAACTCATGACATAACCACTGTTGTTGACATGGATTTTTCTCTCATACCCTTGAGATCACTTCGTTGACATATATTTCTCTCTCACATTTTTGAGATAACCACTGTCGTTGACATTGATTCCGCCCCCCCCCCCCCCCCCGTCATACTCGTAAGATAACCACTGTCGTTGACGCGGATTTTGTTTTATCATACTCGTGAGATGATAACTATTGCCGTTGATAAGGATTTTCTTCATAATCATGAGATAATCACTGTCGTTGACATGGATTACCCCCTTACACTCGTTGACTTGATGTTTGCTCTCATACTCATGAGATAACCACTGTCGTTGACATGGGATTTTTTTTGGTCATACTCGTGAGATACTCACTGTCGTTGATATGATTTTTTTTCTCATACTCGTGAGATAAGCACTGTCGGTGACATTGATTTTTTCCTCATATCCGTGAGACAGCCACTGTCGTCGACATGGATTTTTCTTATATTCGTGAGATTACTTCGTTGACATGGATTTCGTCTCATACTTTTGAGATAGCCACTGTCGTCGACATGGATCGCCCCCCCCCCCCCTTCATACTCGTGAGATAACCACTGTCGTCGACATGGATCGCCTCCCCCCCCTTCATACTCGTGAGATAACTACCGTCGTTGACATGGATTTTTTCATATCCACGACTATCCACCGACGTTGACATGGATTTCTTTTCTCATACCCGTGAGAAAAGAAGTAAGATGGACAGGCTTCGGAGAAGCAATCACAGAGGAAGGACACAAGATGTGGTACAGTGGCGAAGAGTCACTACATGAAAATGGCGTAGCTTTCATCGTACGCAAAGAAGTCATTGGATGCATCATGAGCTGCACGCCTGTCAACAGCAGAATCATCAGCATTCGGGTGTCAGCCAAACCAAAGAACATCACCATCATACAAGTGTATGCTCCAACTACCAGCCACGAAGACCAGGTGGTTGAAGAATTCTATGAGAAAATAGAAGACACCATCGGAAAAGCCCCCAGGAAAGACATCATCATAGTTCAGGGGGACTTCAACGCCAAAGTCGGCCCAGATGCCTACAAAAACTGGGCTGGAACAGTGGGTCAATTTGGCACAGGGGAAACTAATGACAGGGGACTTCGCCTTCTGGAGTTTGCCTGCACCCAACGGCTCACCATTGCCAACACCCTCTACCCCCACAAACTGTCAAGAAGAACAACCTGGCATGCGCCGAACGGAAAGACTCACAACCAGATCGACTTTGTCCTCACACCGCGGCGCTTCAAATCAAGCATTAATAAAGCAAAGACGAGGACATACCCTGGAGCTGATATAGGCAGCGACCACGACCTCGTGCTGCTCACAATGAAGATCAAATTGAAAAAGAAGTACCAAGCTGCGCAGCCACGCATCAAGTTTGACCTGGAAAAGCTAAAAGATCCAGAGATAGAAGAGGCATTCCAGGCACAGCTCGGGGGGCGGTTCGCGGCACTCAACTTCCTGGACAGCGACATCAACGACCTCACAAACAACTTTGGTGAGGCAGTCCGCGAAACAGCAGAGGAGGTACTGGGGCGACAGAAGAAGAAACACCAAGCATGGATCTCAAATGACATCCTTGACCTCTGCGACAACAGAAGATCACTGAAGAAGACGAAAAACTCCAGCCCTGAAGAAGCCGCACAGTATCGTAAAACCAACAACCTTGTAAAGAAGAAAATGATTGAAGCCAAAGAACAATGGATCAACAACCAGTGTGAGAACATCGAGAAAGGCATGAAAAAAGGAAACAGCAAACATGCCTTCAACACACTGAAAAACCTTACCAAGACGCAGCAAAACAGATCGTCAGTCATCGAGGATACCTCAGGCGAGCTGCTGACAGAAAGCTCCGCTGTTCTGAACAGATGGACGCAGTACTGCCAAGAACTATACAACTACCCAATACAGCCAGATGACAGTTTGTTTCAGGGGGACTCAACACCATTGAGGGAATCCTCACCGCTACCAGTGATGAGAGAAGAAGTGGAAGAAGCCATCCGCAGCCTACCAGCAGGGAAATCACCTGGAGCAGACAATATCCCAGCAGAGCTGCTCAAACATGGAGGGAATGATTTGGTCACTCGTGTAACATCGATTTGTCAGAAGATCTGGGAGACAAAACAGTGGCCCACAGAATGGACTCAATCACTCATCATCCCCCTGCCCAAAAAGGGAAATATGCGCCAATGCCAGAACTACAGAACAATAAGTCTCATTAGCCACACCAGCAAGATCATGCTCAGAGTCATATTGAATCGACTGAAGAAAGAAGCGGAAGAACACCTTGCGGAAGAACAAGCTGGATTTAGGGCGGGCAGAAGCACAGTAGAACAGATCTTCACCTGCCGGATAATGATGGAGAAACATCTGCAGCATCAGAGAGACCTGTTCCACAACTTCATAGACTTTAAAAAAGCATTCGACAGGGTGTGGCATAAGGGTTTGTGGCAGGTGCTAAGAAAGTTTGGCATAGAGGAAGGTCTCGTCCAAACCATCCAGGCGCTGTATAACACTGCCAGCAGCGCAGTTCTCCTCAACAACCAGATAGGGGACTACTTCAAGACCACAGTTGGAGTCCGTCAAGGCTGCCTACTCTCTCCCGTGCTGTTCAATCTCTTCCTGGAGAACATCATGCGTGAAGCCCTCCATGACTTCCACTCCACTGTCTCCATTGGAGGAAGAACCATTAACAACCTGAGGTTCGCAGATGACATCGACCTGATGGGAGGCAGCAACGAAGAACTACAAGACCTGACCATGAGACTGGAAGAAAGTGCAGGTGCACACGGAATGGAAGTGAGCACAGAAAAAAGCAAAGTCCTGGTCAACAGCACAACCAACACCCATGCTGAAATCTACATGAACGGGCAACAGCTTGAAGAAGTGGACGCTTTCAAATACCTTGGCGCCACTCTCACCAAAGACGGTCGCTCTACAACAGAAATCAAGACCAGACTAGCGATCGCAACAGCAGCAATGGTAAAGCTAAACAAGATCTGGAAGAGCAGAGAGATCGGCTTTCCATCGAAGATGAAGCTGTACAAGTCCCTGGTGCTCCCCATCCTGCTGTATGGATGCGAGAGCTGGACCATGACAGCAGAGACCACCAAGAGAATCCAGACGTTTGAAACTAAATGCTTCAGGCGCTTGCTCGGGATCTCTTGGCAAGATCGGAAGACAAACGACTTTGTGTGGAGCCAAATAATAACACTCGCAGGCCCACAAGAACCCCTCCTGGCAACAGTCAAGAACAGGAAGCTGTCGTGGTTCGGGCATGTCACACGCCACAACTCACTGCCCAAAACGGTCCTCCAGGGTACACTGGGAGGCGGCAGACGAAGGGGACGACAAGCCAAATGCTGGATGGACAACATCAAAGAATGGACCAGGTTGGATGGCCCCACGCTGGTGCGACAGGCGGAGGACAGGACCGGTTGGCGACGGCTGGCTTCAAGAGTGTCTCTCATCTCTCCTCTACGCCCATCACGGGCAGGAGAATGATGATGATGATGATGATGACCCGTGAGATAACCACTGTCGTTGACATGGATTTTCTCTCATACTTGTGATATAACCATTGTCGTTGACATGGATTTTTCTCATATCCATGACTAACCACTGTCGTTGAAATGGATTTTTTTCATACTCGTTGACATGGATTTCCCCCTCATATCCGTGAGACAACCACTGTCGTTGACATGGATTTTTTGTCATACATGTGAGGTAACCACTGTCGGTGACATGGATTTATTTGTTCTTCTTCTTCTTATACTTGTGAGATTACTACTGTCGTTGACATGGATTTTTCTCATATCCGTGAGATAACCACCGTCGTTGACATGAAATTTCCCCTCAAATTCGTTAGATAACCACCGCCGTTGGCATGGATTTTTTTTATCATATTCGTGAGATAACCACTGTCGGTGATATGGATTTCCCCCTCTTATTTGTAAGATAACTACTGTCGTTGACATGGATTTTCTTCTCATATTCGTGAGATAACCACTGTAGTTGACATGATTTTTTTCTCATACTCGTGGGATAATCACCGTCGTGACATGGATTTTTCTCTCTCGTACTCGTAAGATAACTTCGTTGACATGGATTTTTTCTCTCGTACTCTTAAGATAACTTCGTTGACATGGATTTTTTCTCGTATTCTTAAGATAACTTCGTTGACATGGATTTTTTCTCGTACTCTTAAGATAACTTCGTTGACATGGATTTTTTCTCGTACTCTTAAGATGACTTCGTTGACATGGATTTTTTCCTCATACTTTTGAGATAACCACTGTCGTTGACATGGATCCCCCACACCCTCATACTCGTGATATAACCACTGTCGTTGACATGGATTCCCCCAACCCTCGTACACGTGAGATAACCACCGTCGTTGACATGGATTTTTCTTATATTCATGGGATAAAAACTGTTGTTGACATGGATCTTTTAACCACCGTCGTTGATATGGATTTCCCCCTCATATTCGAGAGATAACCATCGCTTTGACATGGATTTTTTTTTCATATTCGTAAGATAACCACTGTCTGTAACATGGATTTTTTCTCATATTCGTGATATAACCGCTGTAGGTGACATGGACGGTTTTTTTCCCTTATTTGTAAGATAACCACTGTCGGCGACATGGAATTTTCTCTCATACTCATTAGATAACCACTGTCGCTGACGTTTTTGTTCATATCCATGAAATAAGTGCTCTCCTTTAATATCCATTAAATAGTACTGTCCTTGACATATTTTCATATCCATGAGACGAGTCGCTGTCGTTGACGTACAAATACAAGTTGCAAAGAAATCAGCATTGCTATGGACCAAGCGCCATGGTGCAGTGGTTAGCACAGCCACTTCAGATTA
>CM060312.1:55182904-55187904 GCA_030674185.1 Monoplex corrugatus | reverse complement strand
TTTTGAACTGGTTATAGCCCTGATATGGCTTTACACAGTCGGTGGGCTTAAACAACAATAACAATAACAATGATAGTAAGCCATAACTTTATTTGTCCTCAGCACAAATTAATCATTCTGCGGTTCTCAAAGAATAACCCAGTTCACCAAGAAGCGGCCACACACTGAAGACAACTTTACTATCCCATCCACCATGGCCAAGCAGTTAGCGCAGCGGACTGAGAACTGCGAGGTCGAAGGGTCGAGTCTCACAAGTCTGAATCGTAGAGGGATGTTTTGTACCCGACTGAGCGTGCGACGGAGTCACTTGGAAGACTAGGAACCACAAAGTGTCTTCCAGTTTACATATGCGTTATTGAGGTGTTTGCTTAAATATCTCGACCGACAATGCAGATGTCTGTATCTCTCGGGCTCCATTGTGGTCAGGATATATTGAGAAATGTAAGGGCAGGTCCTGACACGCCGTTTCAATCCCGAGTGGGACTCCATCCCCATTCTAATGTATCATAATAGCACTGCGGGAAAAAGATTCTGCGGCCGGCCAATTTTCAAAAAAAACAAAAAACAAAAAAAAACAAAATCTTACGTGATCATACATGCGGGACAGATTTTTCAGTGAGTTTAGACTGAAAAGACTTTTATAGTCATGTTCCTGGTTTTTTTAAGTTTGTTTTTTAATTATATTTGATGTTTTTGCAGTGTGTTTGCCCTGGTCAGTTAGGCTGTAAGCAATTCAATTTTATTTCATTTGAAATATGGCTGGCGACAAAAGCAACGAAAAACGGACAAAAAAGTAATGCAAAACAAAACAAACAAAACACACACACACACACACACATACACACACACACACACATACACACACACACACACACACACACACACACACACACACACACACACACACACACACACACACACACACACAGAACATCACTACCACAACCAACAACAAAAACTCTGGGCATATTTGATTTCCTCAGGGTCGTCCATTCAGTAGAACCACTTAATGTCTCACAATACACACAGGAATGCAATAATTCAGATTGTTGCTAAAAGGACACGATGTAAAACAGACATCAAGAGAACTGCACTGTCACCTGAGAGCTAGAAAACAAATGAGAGAATGTTGAATTTGTTGGTAAAGTTAGGTGTTATCACGTAATGAAATCAGATCTCCCTGAGATCGAGGTCACAGTGACCTTACAAACTATGAAAACAATGCACCAAAGCATGACGAAGTGGAAATAAATTATGGTAAATTCGTGCTTGATTACGTTAACATCGCACCTAATTGATGGCTTTATTACTTTATTCCATTTTATTTTAATATTCAGTTTCATTTAATTATTCTGAAAGGCGATATCTTTCTTGTCCTATGTATCAAGTTCATTTACTACTTTTTTCATTGACGCGAGTTCTGAATTTGTGGAGGTTTTGGATCTGAAAGTGTTGGTACATTGTGGATGTATGTTACATTGTGGATGTATGTTATATTGTGGATGTATGTTACATTGTGGATGTATGTTACATTGTGGATGTATGTTACAAAGGTGGGTTTTGAGACACAATGACCGTGTATAATGATCAAATCGTAACGGAAAGAAGGTCGTGACCAACGGTTTTTACAGAAACCTCTGTACGTTCAACCGCCTATTCGCAGAATTGCGACTTCATTGTTTCCAGTGTACATCTTGACGAAACAGTACATTTTGGACAGGGTCTACTAGTAGTAACAGTCACCGACATCTTTACCATCTCTGTGCTTCCTGCATCTTCGGTTTACATTCATACCTAAGACAAAGGCATCGTTATGTGGTATGTGTATTTTATTGTGTGTTTGAAACATTCTCAAGAGAAAGAGACATCTTTGTGTTACGTATCTCGGTGCATCTCTGCCTCATAGTCACGCGAGATAGACATCTTCATGTAGCATCCTCTAAGCCGCCTGCATCTCTGGTCTACATTCATACCAAAGACATCGTCATGTGGATCAGTATTACGTTTGTTTCCGAGGAACATTCCCACCGGAAAGAGACATCTTAATGTAACATCTCTCGGTGCATTTCTGCCTCATAGTCACTCTCGAGAAAGGGGGACATCTTTATGTAACATCTCCATGCTGCATATTTGCATTACATTACATTCACACCAGAAAATACAGGAATACAGTCGTCGAAGGCAAGATTTTATTTCACCTCCAGAGCGGTTGAGGTGCATCTGCCAAGGCGCCACATTATCATGGGAAATGTTGCAATGGTTTTGCCCGGCTTCTGTTTTTCTTCCATACTTGCCTTTGATCTTCTCAGCCTGCTTTTTCCACCGTCTCTCGCCGCGTGCCGTTTTATGGCCGCGCTTTCCTTTCTGGCTCTGTTCTTTTGCAGCGGCGGCTGCAATTTGCATGCACGATAAACAACAGGACCAATCACAACTTGGCGCTCTTACCGCCATACAACGCCAGAGTTATGGCCCTTGCGTCTCTGGAAACTTCGCACATGCGCATGTTTGATGGCTCTACGAGAGGGGGTGGGGTGGGGGGTCGGGGCAGGGGAGGGGAAGATGAAGATTTGCGACGAGATGCGTGAGCCTTGTGTCGGTGAATATGAACCGTTTTAAGATTCGACTCGTGTGTTCGAACGTCTAGTTTTCCGGCTCCCTGTTCATCTGGGTTGCATAGTGAGTGTCAAGAGATGTGTGAGATCAGTGTGTTTACTCCTAGACTGCACTAGTTTTTTTATTTTTTTATTTTATTGGCATCAATATTCGTCCCGTTATTTGAGAGAAGCTAAAACCTTTGATTTCTAGCGTTGATGAACTGTGATTAACTGTTCATGTTATTATCCATTTCAATCCTTTGCGTTGGAACCTTGGCAGATGTGCCATAAGATGCGAAATGGAAATATCAAAGATGGACTTTACGTGGCCGAACACACTTAAAAATTTTATTCCACTGTGGGGCTTTCTAATTTTGAAAAGACAGATCTGTATGCTCATTATCTTGTCTGACAAACAGCTCATTTTTGTCTTCGAGGGTAGTAGATAATTTAAATGATATATGAACACAGTTCTACCTACAGTCTTTTTCGCAAGAATAAGGAAACTAATATCGTGAATACACTGCGTAAATGGAAACTGAAATAAGAAAAACAGATGCATGCTTTCAAAAAATTCTTTTTGACTCGGAAAATATTTTAATGCATTCATTCATCACTGTAATCTATTTACCCATTTATCTTTAATAACGGACCGTTTTATAAACCTCTCTGCAGATTTCCCCTGGAGCTGTATGAAACGCCTGTAAGGTTTCTGTTTCTGGGTGTCTCCTGTGCACTGTACAGCTTATTCCTTAAAGAACCTCTTTGAAGGTGTTCCTCTTGATTAATTTTCAGGTCTTTACACGAGTTCAGTAGACTTACCTTGTTTTGATCATATGTACAGGAAAAATATTTTTGGTGCATCTTAGGCTTGAAAGATTAATCACGTACTTGCTTTGAACTGTTGGCTTTTCAATTGGATTGGAATTGATTTTAACGTGGTGTTAGCCCTAATATGGTGGCCCGAACGGTCGGCTGGGCAATAAGCAGCACGATTTGATTTGATCTGTACTTGAATATCGTAATTTTCTCATGACATGTGCAAGATCATTTGGATTTTTTAGTGGACTTACCTTAGAACATGTCATGACTATTTGTCTCCACGGCATGGTGTATGTTTGTACTTGAGGAGTTTGGAGTTTGTTCAAGAGGAACCTATCACACAAACAATTCTAGAGGAATCTATCACACAAACAATTCTAGAGGAACCTATCACACAAACAATTCTATATGCGCTTCACACAAATACCACGGCAGACTCCTTGAGTGTGTGCAAAACCCTGTGCGTTCGTAATATTTGAAAAAAAATTGAAATGGATGGAGTGGAGATGGGTGGATGGAGGGAACAAGACCATAAAACAATAAGCTCAGGCCACCAGACTGGAATGTTACGATGGGCAGTGAACAGGTCATGTTTTGTTTACACGCTGGGACTGAACTCGAGACATCAGATCATGAGTCTGTGGCTCTATACATGAGGGTAACGCGTATGCAATTGTCCGAACGCTGTGGCACGCATTTGAACAAAGTAAATGTCAAGTAAACAGTCGAGTTCAGAGAAATGAAAATCGATCTGTTCACTTTTCTAAAACAGTATGACACCATGATATTTCAATTTAGAAGAGTGTTTTAAGAAAAAATGATAAATAGTGATCATGTCTGAATTCTGGAAAAAAGTATAAAAAAAATTTGAATAATAAGGAAAACTAAACAGAACAAAACAACAAAACAAATTAAATGAGGCACAAACACAAAAACAAACTTATAAAAGCAGTCTATTTCTGTGTAAATTTGTCAGTCACTGATAGCTTTTCATGGCCTTCACTGTATGTTCTAAAAGCCATGTATACCGAAATGAAATTTCTAAAGACCAGAATGGTTGGTATATCTGCCTTTATTTGTTTGGTGCAGGTTACCGTTTTTACAAAATAAAAATAGTGCTCAAGGCTTTAAAACATGCAGTAAAGTCGACGAAAACATCAAATTGGCCGACAGATTTACAGCGGACAGGAAGTGCTTTTATTTTTTTTAACCTTTGTGTACTAGTTTCATTTTGTTTGGATTCACAGCCCAAACTTGTCAATTTTTAATGTTTAAATTGTGACACTACAGAGTCAAATCCATACAACTGGCAAAAATATGGAAATCGATCGTAAATAGTCTCAGCAGTTTTGGACACAGTTCTTGAACGGGTTTATTTTGCTCGCCCCGTTGTATTTGCTACATAAATGGCTAACTTTTGACTGAAGGACAGTGTTTAGCTCCTTGTTTGACCGAAACGTGCCTGTATCTACGTCAGTGATTTCACAGGTAAGTGGAAAAAATTAAACATTTTTCTATCGAATAAAATATTTCAAATCACACAGAAAATATGTATCATGGACGTTTGTTTACTTGCGTACTTGT
>CM060312.1:55167904-55180404 GCA_030674185.1 Monoplex corrugatus | reverse complement strand
TATTTATTTGCCTGCATTTTCTCATTTGATTTAGTCAGAGCTTTGAACACACGTTTTAGTAAATATTTATCCAATCGCAGGTAGGTCATGCTTATTGTTCAATAGCAATAATAAGAATAGTAATGATAATGTGAATAAAACAACAACACAAACAACAACAACAACATCATCATCATCATCATCATCATCATCATCATAACAATAATAAATTCTGAGGTAGTAATGTAAACACATTGCTTTGATATGCATATTTTACGTAGTGGATAAGAAGACTGACGGCTCTGGTTATATTATGTCTGACAAATCACAAAAGCAGATCAGTTAATGACAAAGGTGATGATAATGATGAGTCAGTGGTGACCGTCAACCTTCTCGTTATCGCTTTCATCATTAACCACCACTGCCACTTACTAAAAAAAAGTATTTATTAAGACGTGTATAAATTAAATCAAAGGGCACGTATTAACTGATTACCAGCTGTAACGTTGTGCCGAACTTTGGAAAGGAATGGTTACCACAGCTCATGAAGGAGAGAAATCTTCAAGTTATGCGAAACTTAATTCATAACGTTGAAAAGACGGGGGGCCCCATAGCCAAGTAGGTAAGACGTCGGTACTTTCAGTGGGAAGGTGTTCGATCCTGCCCTGGGTACCTCATGCCTAGGGTGGGGATTTGTCCTATCTCCTGGGTTAACATGTGTGCAGATCTGTTCATGTCTCAAAACCCGCCTCGTGTTTATGAGCACGCAGAACGTCAAACACGCACTTTGAAGGTGACGTCAAATCTACACTTTAAAGGTGACGTCAAATAAGTATTTCAAAGGTGACGTCAAATAAGCACGTGAAATGAGCATTTTAAAGGTGATGTCACATAAGCACTTTAAATGTGACGTCAAATATGTATTTAAAGGTGACGTCAAATAAACACGTTGAAGGTGACGTCAAATGAGCACGTTAAAGGTGACGTTAAATAAGCGCTTTAAATGATACTGTAAGTCATGTTAGTATCGGATGGCTAATGGAAACACGAAAACAGCCAGCGTGCACACTTACCGAAGACGGGAGTGTGCAGGACTATGCTGCACAGTGTGGGCGAAGCAACGTGCATACAGGCTTGTGAGAGAAGTAGGAACGCTGCTCTAAATACTGTACCGAGCTTTAATGGTTGGTCTAAGAACCGAAAGAGAGAGACTTTTGTGCAAGTTACAAACGGATCACACCTGTTACATTCGCTTATACATTTTGAAAAGTGAAATAGTTGGTTTAGGAACCGTAAGAGACTTTTATGCTGGTTGCACACGGAGTAGCGCTTAGATTTGATTTTATCAAGATTTTGCGCTATATAAATATTGTAATTATTATTATTAGCAACACATTCTGCACTCGCTCATGTATTTTGAAAAATGGAGCAGAACCATGTGCATACCGTATGACGAGACACTCGGCATCAAACACCTCCTTATTGAATACTTGACTAGCACGATGTGAGGCATAAACACTATACAGAAGACTTCTTAATGAATGAAACATCTTCAAAGATGCTCCTCCACATGCAATTTTCACGTTTCTACGAGACATCAGTAGATTTCATCTTGTCTCTTATATGATCATACTCACGGGAAAGCTTTTTAAATGCATTATAGACTTGATGTGATAATTATGTGCTTGGTTTTTTAAAACTCTTTTTAAACCTTGGCCCTGATATGACTCTGTTGGTCGGCTGGGCAATATTAACTGAACTGAACTGAACTCGTAAAACAAATCGTTCCATTTGTCAGTTTGTACAGTTTGAAAACTGCCAAAATGGTTTATAAGACTTGTATCAATTTTATCCCTTGATTATGCTTTATATTACCCCGCGGGGATGCCGGGGGCTCTTTCAGTACAAACAATATCCCCACCTTCTTGAAATTCTGTGTTAGAAATTTCCTCTTTTCTGTCACTCTTTTTGTTTCTGCCTTGTTTCTTTGCTTTCTGTCCTTTCTTCATATCATTTTCTGCCTTGCTGGTCCATTCACCTGTATGTGTTCGATACAGTCTTGCGTACTTTTCTTTTTAGGATTGATAACTGAGTACATGTATTAAATGCATTTTTGGCTCTAGGGAGGTGAGATATGCGGAAACAATTTTAGGTAATTTATGTTTTGAAGCGGTTGTAGCTCTGATATGGCTCTACGCAGTCGGCTGGGCTTTAAACGACAATAACAACAACAATGATTATTCTTTATAATACCCCCTCGGGATGCCGTAGGCTCTTTCAGTACAAATAGTATCCCCACCTTCTGGAAATTTTGTGTTAGAAATTTCCACTTTTCTGTCACCCTCTTTGTTTCTGCCTTGTTCCTTCGCTTTTTTGGCTAGGGGTAAATTCTTGGGTTATGTGCACGAATTGTATTATGTGTACCTAATTTTCTTTGCCAGTTTTTGTTTTCTCCCCTGGGTAGTCGAGCTATTGTATACTGTTTGTATTATTTACGGCCCTTCCCCTGTGGTAGTTTATGCCAGTTTTTACATGTTTTGGTGTCCTTAGATGTGCTTATATTTGTATTAGGTGTCTTGTTTAAATCTCCTGTGCGATAAATCGGACGGAGTGGTCAGCATTAGGGGGATGTCCTTAGATTATGCGCACGAATGCATTGATATGTGTACTTACTTTTCTTTTTTTTTCCTGTTGAAGTTTTGTATGTTTTGAAGCAGTTAATAGCCCAAATAGGGCTCTATGCAGTCGGCTTGACTTTAAACAACAATAACAGTATGTTTGAATTTGTGTTCAGGTAGTTGTTTTTTTTTAATCCCCTGTGTGATAAATTGGACGGAGTGGTCAACGGCAGTGGCATCTCTTTAGATTATGTATGCATTGATATGTGTACTTAATTTTGTTTTCCTTTTTTTCTGTTGAAGTATTATGTATCTTTTGAAACGGTTGTAACCCTGATATGGCTCTGCGTAGTCGGCTGAGCTTGAAAAATATAAAAGTAATAGTAATGGTCACAACCCTGATATGGCTGTACGCAGCGGGCTGGAGTTTAAACAATAATGGTATAATGATGATAATGATATTGATAGCATTAACATTATTTGCTGAATGTTTTATTCCTCTGTTTTCCTGCAGTGACTTTTATTACTTTCATTTATATTTCAAGACAATTTCGGAGTCGTCATCGTTGTTTGTATCTAGCAATGTCATGAGCAGAAACAATCACCAAAAAGAGACAGGAAGAGATTATTGTTTTACAAAACTGGAGATCCGCTTCCATTGAGCATTTTGCGACGGTCTGTTCTGTTATTGCTTGTTTAAAATCAAGTTTTCCACGGCAGCAATTGTGTACTTATCTAACCTCCGTCCTTTTTCGGAACCCTACCCCCCTGCCATTTTGTCTTTTCAGCCTTGCACGTCAAACCCCCCACCCCCCAATTAAACAAACAAACAAACAAACAAACAAACAAACAAGAAGAGTCCACATAACATCTCAGCACAGCTGCAGCCTCAGACATACTTATCAGAACTAACGACGAAAAGAAACTAAAATCAAACAATCGTCATTCATCAATTAGTCCCATAAGTGGTGTAGTCTTCTGGGGAACCGACAGGACAACGCAACAGACAGAATCTTCCATCTGTCTCTCGATTGCCTTTAGCAAGTAAGCCAGACGTGATGATGTCAGTCCCGTCCTTGACATTTACCGTTCTCCAAAACAAGTGTGACTGCCCGCGTTCAAGCAAAAACAGGAACCAGAAAAAACACGAGAAAAGAAAAAGAACGCGTATTTGATACAACAAGACAAGACAGGCGCAAATTTTGGGCCAACTGGCTTTTGTCAAGCGTAAGGTCACAAACAAACAAACAACCAGATACAAAAATTAGGAGAGAAAGACTGAAACTTCCCTGCTGCTCTGTTCTGTTCTGAGTGTATGAGTACCATCTATAAGAATGTTGCTCAAAGAAGCTTTAAAACATTTTGGTTGCGCTGTGAGATAACGATGCTGTTGTCGTATTCTCATATGCTACTGTCGGACATTTACCATCCAGCTCTTCTTCTGTCTAACGCTCTGGTCCGTTGGTTGGTGTGCAGACTGAGTTCGTGTCTTCCGACTTGATTTCACGGGTTCAAGTCCAGCATGGGGGAAACTGTTGTACGAGCGTACATGGAGGCCTGTAGTCCTAGTTGTCAGCCGGTACTTGACATGATTCGGGTTAGATAATGTCATACAGTAAGACAGAGGAGCAGAACTGTTTAATATTAGAAAAAAGAAAGAAAGAAAGAAAGAAAAATAAATAAATAAATAAAGAAAAGCAAACAAACAAACAAACAAAAAAGCCTCTGACTAGAGAATACTAAAGTCTCGACCACCTTAAAGATTTTACCTTTTGACTCCCGCACCCTATATCCCGACTGCAAAAAAACCCCACATCCTTTAACCCTTTGACTCCTTCACCATATCCACCAGCGTCCTGCAGGAAGCCAGCTGGTGGACAGGGTGAGGTAGTCAGAGGGTTAAGTTTTTGTTTTGGTAGCATGGTTGACAATACAGGATGCTGGTGGACAGGGTGCGGCAGTCAAAGGGTTAACCAATGTTTGTAAAAGCCTTGGTAACTGGCTCGCAATCATTCCATCTCGCGCCATCTCTGCCACTGGAATCGTTTGTGATTTGTTCGTCTGATTGCTATAGATTACTCCTACACGAGAACCGTCTTGCCTCTACCTATCCTAATAAAAGTGGTGAGCTTGAAGGTTATCTGTTGAGACCATTTCAGTTTCTCTAAGTCACAGGAAGGGTACCACCAGCGTTTGAAAGAGAGTGTGCGTGTGCGTGTGTGTGTGTGTGTGTGTGTGTGTGTGTGTGTGTGTGTGTGTGTGTGTGTGTGTGTGTGTGTGTGTGTGTGTGCGCGCGCGCGTGTGCGCGCGCGAGCGTATGTAGATGAACATATGTAGCAGTCACACACAGACACACAGACACACACACACACACACACACACACACACACACACACACACACACACACACACACACACACACACACACACACACACACCCCTCTTAAATTGCATTTTAGGCTTGCAAGGTTAACGGGGAGCATGGTTTTTAACTGTTGTGTTTTATCTTAAACTGATTGTTGTTTTTGACGTGGTGTTAGCCCTGATATGGCTCTAGCAGTCGGCTGGGCTATAAGGAATACAAACTGAAAACACACATACACACACACACACCACACACACACACAGCACACCACACACACACACACCACACAAAACACACACACCAACACACAACACACACGCAACAAACACACACACACGCACAACACACACACACGCAACACACACACACAACAACACACACACAACACAACACAACACAACACAACACAACACAACACAACACAACACAACACACACACAACACACACATACACACACATACACACACACACACACACACACACACACACACACACACACACACACACACACACACACACACACACACACACACACAGAGGATGCTGAGTTCCACAAGTTACCTTATCTTGACATGCGGACACCTTTGATAAGAAAACGGCAAAACAGGCAGTGCACCATGGGAGTTTTGTTAATATTGGCGGGTACACACAATGCCACGCCCACGTAGTTCTCTGCAGAACCTCTCATATTCGTGTTCATTTCTTTTTGTCACAATGGATTTACCACGTGACTCTCGGGCTGGTCTCCCCGTTGAGAACGCATCGCCACATTGTAGCGCCACTATTTAATTTTTTAAGACCAAGAATTCAGAAAAGCAAGGTTATATGCCTTCAAGGGGAGGGACCTGGGAAATGAACCTATTTTTGCTTTATTTTGTACCAGGGCATCTGGGTGAATGCCCTGCTCGTCTCCATTTTTAACTGCCGTGGGATCTTAAACGTGGGCAGGCCAGAAGGCACAGGGTTCCGATTCGTTTTTCCTCTCCATCCGAAGGAGTAGATGTCTGTTCGATTTTCTGGTCAAAATGAGGAGAAAAGTCGAGGCTTCATCGGGAAACGAACCCTGGAACCTGGAGATCAGTTATTGGCAGGTGAACGTCTGAACCATTCTGCCACTCTTCTCCCTTTTAAACATTAACAGTACCGAAAAAGCGTAACGTATAACCTGTATTCACGTGGCTCGGCTAAATAGTCCAGGTACTGGTATGGCTTGACAGCATTATATCATTTATCCTGAAAAGAAATTGCCAAAACTAAAACACCAAGGATTGAATTTTCTGCCTCATGAACCATACCCTTCAGTTTCATCAGTTGGGTTTTCCTTGAGGCAACAAGTCATGATGGTTTGGAAAAGCAAACTTGTAAATTGCTAACAGTTTTGAAAGCATTCGCAATTTACCGGAAAATGCGCCGGGAAAACAAGGCAATTTACCGGATGGTGTAACACACATCCGGGAAACAGGTAAAACTGGTCAGGTGCTGTCTAAGCCCGGTATAAAGTTTACTTTGTTCGCAGTGTGTTTCTTTTTTCGTTTTTCATATCTTTGCTTAAATCCCCCTCCCCCTCCCCCTTCCAGCTGCATTCCCCGGCCCCAGCTGCCGTTCCATCAAATAGTTTTGAAAGTCTTTTGTACCGCCGCTGTATTCTTTGAGGGATAAAAAGGGGGTGGGGCTGGGGAGGGAGCATGTGTGTGGTAGGGTGTGTGTGGTAGGGTGGTGATCGGCTTTGGAACAAAGGACAAGCGCAGCACTCAACAATTTTATGTACATAAAAACAGTGTGCTATGAACATTTCATCAGAGACGAAAGAGAGCGGACGGCGCGAGAGAGAGGGGCACGCGCACGTACTCTGTCTGTCTGTCTGTCTCTCTCTCTCTCACTCACACACACACACACACACACACACACACACACACACACACACACACACACACACACACACACACACACACACACACACACACACACACACACACACACACACACACACACACACACTCTCTCTCTCTCTCTCTGTCTCTCTCTCTCTCACACACACACACTCTCTTTCTCTCTCTCTCTCTCACACACACACACGCACACGCACACGCACACGCACACGCACACACACACACACAGAGAACATTCAGAACAGTGGTACACGTCAAAAAAAAAAAGTTCCCAAGTCTGATGCATGTCAGGAAATTTTGGGTCCACAGAAAATGCATAACTTTTTTTTCTATTCGCATATACGAAATTACCCGAAAATATGTTTACATAAACAAAAAGGGAGAGAGAGACTGTTTAAGACTGTCCTGTTGTAAATGGAAACTGCCCAAGACACGTGTGGGGGTATTTCAAAAGGCGTACTGAGTTGTTCTGTCAGGGAGGGTTAGTTCTGGAGTGGGACCGGAGTCAAAGAGATCAGAGGCAGAGGCGTAGAGACGTAGGTGTCATTATCGTGCAATCCCAAACGACTTTAGGGAGCACAGCCAAGCGGGTTAACAGACGTGCCCCCACACTGTCGGCCATTTCATCGTTGAGTGCCAGCTTGTCATCCCCTTGATGAGTACAAACGTTTTAAACATTTTCACGGGTAGAGAGAGGTGAAGGTGAAAAACATCGCCCGCCAGTATAAGTTCTCTCCACAGAACACAGCCACGAGACAACACACTCGGGTGAGGCTTTTGTCGATATCGTTGCAACAGAACGTTTCTTTCCTGCAGCATTCTGTTGGTTCAACTTGAGATACTAAGAAACGGAACTGTCCATCATCTGGCCTCCAGTTCTTTCAGTTTCAGTTTCTCAAGATGACGTCTCCGCGCTCGGAACGAATTTCATATGCACTAACGGCACAAGGTACCACGTGTATGGTGACCGTGGCACATGCCTTAAGCCTGCACATAAACCCATGAGCTGGCCAGGTCTTGAGGCCCTACCTAGACTATGTTTTACCAAGTATATATTTTATACCGGTATTTTATTAGCCTACCACTGGAATAATCTTTGTTACATCTAAATGACGAGTATGTGTGTATCTTACCTTCAAAAAGGAACATATATATGAAGTAAATAAATAAATCATTAAAGGTCTGAATCACAACACAATTAGCTATTCTGTATAAACTCGTCTCACATGACAGACCCCCCCCCCCTCCCCTTAGTCAATGCCCAAATGCTCAGCCATCTACCAACTAGGTGAAGGCAGTATTTTCTTAATCATAGATAGGTAAGTAAGTGAGTAAGTAAGTAAGTAAGAAAGTAGGTAGCAAGTAAGTAAGTAAGCAGGCAAGTAAGCAAACAAGCGAGTGAGCGATTAAGTGAATAAGAAGTAAGTAGGTGAATAAATAAATACAAAATAAAGGAGTACATAGATAAATAAACAGGTCTCACCTGTCTCACCTGTCGGCGTCACCGGGAACAGTGTTGGCCGCTGCACATGATGTCCTCACAAGTTGCCTCCAGCACTCTCGATCTTGGCTAAGTCTGACCACCTCCTGGAGTTTCTTGCCACTGATGTTTGTGATGTTTCTAGCAAGTGATGCAGGTGGCCGTCCTCTGTTTCTCTTTCCTTCCACTTTACCTTGGAGGACAGTGGACATCAAGTCTGTTCTCTCATTACGGATTGCGTGTCCAACATATTTCAGTTTCCTCCGTTGTATGAGTAACAGGTAAGAGATGAAAATAACAAATAATAGTAAATACATATATCCACATGCCCGCACACGTACATATATATATACATACATTCATACATACACACCCATATCGACACAGCATGATGGCCGACAACTGCTACAACAACAGCGACAACAACATCAACAACACCAGCAAAGAGGAGACACCCCTATATACATATCATGACAAACTTACAGACATATCTGGACAACAATCAACGAACATCCCACAAACACACACACAGTCGGTTTGGCAAACTTGCTTGTTCTTCAGTTGTCTGTTTCTTTTCTTCACTTTTCCTTTATCTCTGTTCCAGGAAAAGCCCAAATACTTTCCATTCCACGCTGTAAGAGTCTGTGCAGTGTTACTTTTGAGATGATACCAATGTTGGTCTGATTGGTGATAGTTCTTGTTTTTCCTTTCATAGTGGATTTCGGGCCACTTCCTCTATCTATTCCTTTTTGGGTAAGACGTTCGATGGTATGATGACTCACATTTTGTTCACGAAGATATGATTTGAAGCGTCTAAGAACCTCAGACTTTCCCAGATGGAGACTTTTTGTTGTAGTGGTATTGCCTGCAAGTTTATCGGCCCGTTCATTTCCCTTAACACCGGCGTGTCCAGGGCAGTAGATCCACGTGAGACTTTTTAGGTTGACACTGTTCATTGCTCTTTGCCATTCTGGGGTCCCTACTCCATTTTGCACTTTTTGAAGTAGGTTCATTGAGTCAGTCAGGATGAAGGCTTGGCTTTCTTTCATGTCGTCATCCAGTGATGTTAGCCATCATAGTGCATGTGACTGCCTCAATTTCCATCGTCAGACTGGAGGTTGTGATATCATATGTAGCATTTTCTTCATGTTTGGTGTTTCCATTCTGTTTGACAGTGAAGCCCCATCCAGACTTGTTATTGGTGACTGAGCCATCCGTGTATATGATTATATCTTTGGGGTTGCAGCTTTGTTGTTCCATGAGTAGCTGAATGTCGACAGCGTCTCTGTCAAACATTTGTCAGCCCACAAAATATTCACAACTGGATCAAAATCTGAAGGCGTTGCTGCTGCTGCTTTCTGTTCAGTTTTCCCAATCGTTCATTTTTCAATTCCGCCAACCTGACTTCTGATTTTGGGCACTAAAAATAGTGTCCCAATCCAAGCACAAAGACTTTCTCATCTTTTCAGACTCTCCCCGCTTTGCAGGCAATTGCTGGCCGAAACGTCAGTCAAACAAAACTTATTTTTTGAAAATTTTCCTCTCTTACAACTGATGGTTACACAGTTGTTTTTGCCTAGATTCTGGCCATGTCGGTAATCAGTGATCCAGAGCTTCTGACATTTCTGGACCTATTTTCCTCCCTTACAGGTAATGGTTGCTACATTGTTTTTGCCTAGATTCCTGGACATGTTGGTATTCGAGCCAATGAAAGTGCCGACTGCCTTGCCAAGTATGCCACAAATGAAAATATGTCAAAGTTCTTCATCCCTTACACAGATCTAAAAGTCAAAGTACAAAGTTATGTGAAGAAAATCTGGCAGGAGGATTGGAACAAGCAGACAGACAACACTTTTCCAAACCCGCCCCCGATCTTAAACAGATTCTCCCATCTGTTCCTGGGAACCATAGGAAAAATTGCTATGTACCGTACGCATGGGTCACACATCCTACACTAACTCACACCTTTTAAACACTAATTGAAGAAACACTTTGGTGTATACCATGTGACGATCCACTCGGCATCAAACGCCTTATTGAGTGTTTGGGACTTGCACGATGTGAGACATAGAAGCACTGCACTATACGGCATAGCACGATGTGAGACAGAAACACTGCACTGTACGGCATAGCACGGTGTGAGACATAAAAGCACTGCACTATACGGCATAGCACGGTGTGAGACAGAAACACTGCACTATACGGCATAGCACGGTGTGAGACATAAAAGCACTGCACTGTACGGCATAGCACGGTGTGAGACATAAAAGCACTGCACTATTAGGCATAGCACGATGTGAGACAGAAACACTGCACTGTACGGCATAGCACGGTGTGAGACATAAAAGCACTGCACTATACGGCATAGCACGGTGTGAGACATAAAAGCACTGCACTATACGGCATAGCACGATGTGAGACATAAAAGCACTGCACTATACGGCATAGCACGATGTGAGACATAAAAGCACTGCACTATACGGCATAGCACGATGTGAGACATAAAAGCACTGCACTATACGGCATAGCACGATGTGAGACATAAAAGCACTGCACTATACGGCATAGCACGGTGTGAGACATAGAAGCACTGCACTATACGGCATAGCACGATGTGAGACATAAAAGCACTGCACTATACGGCATAGCACGGTGTGAGACATAAAAGCACTGCACTATACGGCATAGCACGATGTGAGACATAAAAGCACTGCACTATACGGCATAGCACGGTGTGAGACATAAAAGCACTGCACTATACGGCATAGCACGATGTGAGACATAAAAGCACTGCACTATACGGCATAGCACGATGTGAGACATAAAAGCACTGCACTATACGGCATAGCACGATGTGAGACATAAAAGCACTGCACTATACGGCATAGCACGATGTGAGACATAAAAGCACTGCACTATACGGCATAGCACGATGTGAGACATAAAAGCACTGCACTATACGGCATAGCACGGTATGAGACATAAAAGCACTGCACTATACGGCATAGCACGGTATGAGACATAAAAGCACTGCACTATACGGCATAGCACGGTGTGAGACATAAAAGCACTGCACTATACGGCATAGCACGGTGTGAGACATAAAAGCACTGCACTATACGGCATAGCACGGTGTGAGACATAAAAGCACTGCACTATACGGCATAGCACGGTGTGAGACATAAAAGCACTGCACTATACGGCATAGCACGGTGTGAGACATAAAAGCACTGCCCTATACGGCATAGCACGATGTGAGACATAGAAGCACTTCACTATACGGCATAGCACGGTGTGAGACATAAAAGCACTGCACTATACGGCATAGCACGGTGTGAGACATAAAAGCACTGCCCTATACGGCATAGCACGATGTGAGACATAAAAGCACTGCACTATACGGCATAGCACGATGTGAGACATAGAAGCACTGCACTATACGGCATAGCACGATGTGAGACATAAAAGCACTGCACTATACGGCATAGCACGATGTGAGACATAAAAGCACTGCACTATACGGCATAGCACGATGTGAGACATAAAAGCACTGCACTATACGGCATAGCACGATGTGAGACATAAAAGCACTGCACTATACGGCATAGCACGATGTGAGACATAAAAGCACTGCACTGTACGGCATAGCACGGTGTGAGACATAAAAGCACTGCACTGTACGGCATAGCACGATGTGAGACATAAAAGCACTGCACTGTACGGCATAGCACGATGTGAGACATAAAAGCACTGCACTGTACGGCATAGCACGATGTGAGACATAAAAGCACTGCACTGTACGGCATAGCACGATGTGAGACATAGAAGCACTGCACTATACGGCATAGCACGATGTGAGACATAAAAGCACTGCACTGTACGGCATAGCACGATGTGAGACATAAAACCACTGCACTATACGGCATAGCACGATGTGAGACATAAAAGCACTGCACTGTACGGCATAGCACGGTGTGAGACATAAAAGCACTGCACTGTACGGCATAGCACGATGTGAGACATAAAAGCACTGCACTGTACGGCATAGCACGATGTGAGACATAAAAGCACTGCACTGTACGGCATAGCACGATGTGAGACATAAAAGCACTGCACTGTACGGCATAGCACGGTATGAGACATAAAAGCACTGCACTATACGGCATAG
>CM060312.1:55087904-55162904 GCA_030674185.1 Monoplex corrugatus | reverse complement strand
CCTGTTACTTTATTTTGCTTCTGCCTTGTTCCTTGGCTTTGTCATTTCTTCCTATGATTTTCTGCCTTGATGGTCCATTCACCTGTCATCATCATTAAGTGCCCTGCTGCATGGCGTTGGCGATCATGGCCCTCCATATGTATCTACCCCTTGTTGCGCAAGCACACCTTCCACCCTCTCCGTCCTCAGCCACCCTGCAAGTCCGTCCAAATTTTTCTCCTGGGTCTACCTGGTGCTCTCTTTCGCTCCAGCTTTCCCCCTGTGACTAGGTGCTCTAATTCCCCTTTCCTCATAAAATGGCCTATAAACGTTGCTTGTCTTTTCCTAATCTTCCATATGAATGATCTTCTTGTGTCTGCCTCCACCAAGACTATCTCATTCGTTTTCTTTGCTGTCCATGGAACTCTCAACATTCTTCTTAGAAACCACATCTCGGCTGCCTCAATCTTGTTCTGGCTTTGCTTGTTGACTGTCAACGCCTCACAACTGTATAACGGTATCGGTTCTATATAACATTCAAGAACTCTCTTCCTGACAGAGAGAGACAAGCACAAAATTGTCAGTCTCAGCCATAGAATGTCAATGTCATCCATAGAATATTTACATTCACAGCAAGCACAAAACTGTCAATCTCATTCGTAGAATATTTGCACACAGCAAGCACAAAATTGTTAATCTCATCCATAGAATGTCAAACTCATCCAGAGAATGTCAATGTCATCCATAGAATGTTTACATTCACAGCAAGCACATAATTGTTAATCTCATCTCTAGAATGTCAATCTCATCCATAGAATGTCAATCTCATCCATAGAATGTCAGTGTCATCCATAAAATATTTACATTCACAGCAAGCACAAAATTGTTAATCTCATCCCTAGAATATTTGTATTCACAGCAAGCACAAAATTGTCAATCTCATCCCTAGAATATTTGCACACAGCAAGCACAAAATTGTCAATCTCATCCCTAGAATATTTGCATTCACAGCAAGCACAAAATTGTCAATCTCATCCCTAGAATATTTGCATTCACAGCAAGCACAAAATTGTCAATCTCATCCCTAGAATATTTGCACACAGCAAGCACAAAATTGTCAATGTCATCCCTAGAATATTTGCACACAGCAAGCACAAAATTGTCAATGTCATCCCTAGAATATTTGCATTCACAGCAAGCACAAAATTGTCACCTGTATGTGTTCAATAAAGTCTTACGTACCTTCTCTTAGGATTGATTATTGGGTACATGCATTTAAGTGCATTTTTAGCTCTAGGGAAATGAGATATGTTCAGTGTGTGTTATCTAATTCCGTGTGTGCCCCCTGTGGGGATGCTAGGGCTGTTTTAGTATAAATACTATCCCACCTTCTGGAAATTCTGTGCTAGAAATTTCCTCTGTTCTGTCGGTCTCTTTGTTTCTGCTTCCTATCATTTTCTGCCTTGCTGGTGCATTCACCTGTATGTATTCGATAAAAAGTCTGATGCATTGTCTCTTAGAATTGATAATTGAGTACATGTATTAAGTGCAGTTTTGTCTCTAGGGAAATGAGATATGCGGAAGCAATTTTAGGTATTTTAGGCATGTTTTATGTATGTTTGGGTGTCCTTAGTTATGTTCAAATTTGTATTCAGGTATGGTTTTTTAACTCCCCTATGCGATAAATTGGATGGAGTGGTCAACGCCAGGGCATCTTAGATTATGTGTTCGAATGCATTGATATGTATACTCAGTTTTCTTTTTTTTTCTTGTTAAAGTATTGTGTATGTTTTGAAACAGGTTATAGCCTTGATTTGGCTCTACGCAGTCGGCTGGGCTTTAAACAAAAATAACAGTAACAGTAAATCCTTTGTGTGATAAATTAGACAGAGTGGTCAACGCCAAGGGCATCTACTTAGATTATATGCACGAATGCATTGTTATGCGTACTTGATTTTCTTTTCCCTTTTTTTCCCTGTTGGGATATTGTGTGTATTGAGATGGTTACAGCCCTGATATGGCTCTACATAGTCGGCTGGGCTTTAAAGAAAAATAATAATAACAGTAACCTTTTAAAAATATTGGCACCATGGTGTATACCGTGTGACGAACCCACTTAGAATCAAACACCTTTTTTTCTAGAATGGATGAACTTCCATGACGTAAAACATAGGCGTTATACAGCGGACTCCTTAACCTCTTCAGAGATGTTCCTCTGAACGAAATTTTTTTTACAAGAGATCAACAAATTTAATCTCATGTAATTGTAGATACGGGAAAGATCCTTAAATGCCTTTTAGACTTGAAAGGATAGTTGTAAGCTTAGTTTTTACCGGTTGTCTTTTAAATTTTTTTAAAAACAAAATTTGGACTGATGTGGTGTTAGCCCTAATATAGTTGTAGTAGCCGGCTGGGCTATAAGCAATATCAACCTGGACGTCTACGTAAATGAAATATTTTTGTGTTTGAGCCACAGACATCTTTTACATATGAGAATGTGTGTGGTTGGAACCATCAACAGTTACAGGCCTTTGATCATCAGCTCCAGAAGATTTCAAGTCGCGGTGCATGACGTGCAAATACGTGACAGTGACAGCTTTGGCCTGTGAGTCAACAGCCCAGCTGAGCGAAATGAGAGTCTACACGTGGAACACGAATACGACCAGTAAACATGTCGTCGTCGGGAAAACACAGGGTACAGCCAAGCTCAGTCACGAGAGCACATACTCAGATATTGGAATGAACAGGCAGATAACAGACTTTTCCAAATCCGCCCTATCCTGAAAGAAATTCTCCTATCTGCTGCAGGAAACCGTAAGAAAGAGACAGTGTTATGTAGGTTACGCACGGGTCGCACATCCTACACTCACTCGTACCTTTTGAAAAATGAAGAAGCACCATAGTGTATACCGTGTGACGAACCGTTGGGCATCATACACCACCTCCTCGATTGCTGGGATTTGTACGATGTGAGGCAAAAGCACTACACGATGGACTCCTTAAAGAAGCTCTTCCGAGACGTCCCTCCTGATGCAATTTTCCACTTTTTAAAAGAGATCAATAGATTTCACCTGATGTGATTTTACGTCTGTTTTTCTTTAATTGCATTTTAGATTTGCAAGGTTAACGGTGAGCATGTTGTCTTTTTTCTTAACGGGTTGTCGTTTTTTGACGTGGTGTTAGCCCTGATATGGCTCTAGTAGTCGGTTGGGCTATAAGCAATATGAACTGAACTGAACTGAACTGAACTGAACATACACAGATGACATCACAAGAGCACATACACAGATGACATCACAAGAGCACATACACAGATGACATCACGACAGCACATACACAGATGACATCACGACAGCACATACACAGATGACATCACGACAGCACATACACAGATGACATCACGACAGCACATACACAGATGACATCACGACAGCACATACACAGATGACATCACGACAGCACATACACAGATGACATCACGACAGCACATACACAGATGACATCACGACAGCACATACACAGATGACACAACTCAAGGATTTGGAAATGCTTACGCACACCGACAAACTGACTTTTGGAGATGTTGCCATTTCGGCTCAGACACCTTCCCTCCGGATGTAACAAACACAGAACGCATTTTCCTGTTTTAGTGAAGCCAAAAATTTGCAGATGCTACCAATCAAAATCAAGCAGCGAATGAGCAATATACAACGCACTATCTGTATATCTCAGCAGTGGGCACCATGTGGGCCAGGATCCCGCAGCGAACTCGCTGTACAAAATGTCTTTTGGGATGCGGCCATCCTACAAGCGGCGGACATGGCCAAGTCAGCTTAGTTGTTTTTGTAATAAGAGGGCATCCTTGTTTGGCTGTAGCCCTTCCAGGAAATGCCAAGGATTTAGCGCAAGCACCGCGGGTGGAAGCTGTTGAGGCGGTGTTCTCGGCGTACATATGTTGTCCAGCTCTTGCTGCTGTAGAGAATGGTACCCAGTTTGCAGGTTCTGTACACTCCAATCTTGGTGGCTATGTTGAGCTTATTTTCCCACATTCTCCTGGACAGCTTGGCCATGGTCTTACGGCAGCTGCAGTTTTCCCTATCAGCCTGTTGAGCTCGGGGTAGAGGTGCATATCTACCCGTATAACCAGTTTGGACACAAACCTTTGTCTTCTGCATGTCGAGCTTGGTGACACACTCAGATGGTCTAGATATATCATCTGAGACATCATCACTGTTGACATGTGTGTGTGTGTGTGTGTGTGTGTGTGTGTGTGTGTGTGTGTGTGTGTGTGTGTGTGTGTGTGTGTGTGTGTGTGTGTGTGTGTGTGTGTGTGTTCGTTCGTTGCTTGATTTAACGTCTGTTCACTATAAGTGATATTAGACGGGGAAAAATGGCATGGAGGATGAAATAAGGGGGGGGGGGGGGGGGGTGTGGAGGGGAGAGGGGAACAGAGTAAGGGACGTAAAAAAAATTAAAAGGAAGCGGCAAGGTCTTAAGGAAAAGGATATGGATGAACAGAGAAATGAAACTAGAACAACGCTAACATCAATAATGTAAAAGAAAAATCGTCATAAAAACAAAACAAAACAAAAATAATCATAATTATAATAATAATCTTAAAGTAACGCATTAACAGGACTGTGAACCAATGATTCTGAAATTTTAACTAACAAAACTTGATCCGATACTACTTCTTTAAAATGCGTTTCAAGATAGTTTCCTTGTGTAAACATCTTTGGTAAAAAGGAACGAAGCTTTCTGCAGTAAAACAAACAGTGATACAATGTGAATTGTTCGCCACAAATACATAAAACGTTGTTACAATATTTTGTTTTCAAAGCGTTCAGTTGAATGCGAAAATATGTCATAACAATTAATCTCAAATGATATAACGAGGAATACTGCAAATTTTTACAGATATTTTGAACTGAAAGTTTGATTCTTTTTTGAGACACAAATTTTTCATTTAAATGTTCATGAAATCGAATCCATGATGCTAATTCTAGCGAGTTGTAAGCTTCTTTTACCGAGGTGTTAACATGTAATTCTATGGAATTTTCAGAATGGAGGGCACCGGATTTAGCTGCTCTGTCAACTACGTTGTTGCCATGAAGACCAACATGAGAAGGCACCCAGCATAAATTGATTTCCGAACCATTTATCTAGATGATTTGCCTCAATAATTAAGTCAGGTCTTGTGTCTGTATCAAAAGACTGTAAGGCATATAATACAGATTTTGAATCAACAAAGAGAACTACTTTGAATGACACAGGCCGAAGGCTTATTAAATAATGCAACGCTTGAACAACAGCGACCAATTCTGCTGTATATATAGATACATTTGCCCCAATGAAAAAAGACTTTTTAATGTTAAATTTTGGAACGTAAAAGGCTGCTCCAGCGCTCTGGTTTGCTAAGACTGACCCATCGGTAAAAATGTGGAGGTGGGTACTGTACTTTTCATCGATGTGTTCACAAGCTGTGGATAGCGTAATGTTGACATTATCATCTTTTTTAACTTTTGCATAATCGAGATCAAATGTGGCATTTAGCATTTCCCATGTAGGGATAGGCGTTATCGTTGGTTTCTCAGCAATTTCATCCATAGTTATGTTGGACTGTTTGATCAGGCCAGATATGTAAGTTGCGGCTGTAATTTGTGATGAAATGTTTTTTGCTCGTTTTGGAAAGTCAGTATCAGACCTGATCTTAATTTCTTTGCTCACAAAATTATCCACTTGTGAAGTAGTTCTAATTGCAAACTTTGCTGTAGCTAACTCACGATGGTTGTTTAAAGGTAGAATTCCAGCAACTTTGTACGTTTCCAGAGTAGAAGCATGAGTTGGTACACCTAGTGCAATTTTAAGACTTTTGCAGTCCAAGCTCTGAATCTTTTTTAGTAAATATTTGGGTGCATTGAAGAAAACTTCTTGCGCGTAGGATAATTTAGACCTGACCAGCGCTGTTGACAGATGAATCAGTACATTTGTATCCATTCCCCAGGGTAATTTGCTTATTATCTTTAGAAAATTTAAGGTTTTTCGCGCTTTTGTTAAAATATAATCAAAATGGACATTCCAGCTTAATTTGGACGTGATGTAAACTCCCAGGAATTTTACGACCTGTTTGTAATTTAACACTTCACCAAGCAATTTGAAAATAGGCAAGTTATTTGAGTTACCACCAGGATCAAACAGCATCATGTTAGTTTTTTCTGCTGACAACGACAGCCCATTTTCTAACATATAGTTTCCAAGATTATCAAGATCAATTTGATACAACTTCCTGATGTAATTTCGCGTTCTCTGAGGAGTTGTCTTTTTTAAAGTGATATTCATCCAAGTGCATATATCATCAGCGTACTGTACTAAAACAACACGATTTGAAAGAGCTTTAGGAAGATCCTGTATAAGGATATTAAATAAAATAGGTGCTATCACTGAACCTTGTGGAATCCCCATGTCGAGGCATCGTGAAGAAGAATAACTAGCTCCCACTCTTGCCTGAATTGTTCTATTAGCTAAAAAAGATTTAATGTAATTGAACATATTGCCCGATAAACCAACAGATTTTAGCTTGAACAATAAACGTTTATGCCAAACTTGATCGTAAGTTTTTTTCACATCAAAGAAAGTAGCTAAAACACTTTTTCTGCGGGCAAACTGTTGTTTGATCTGAGTTGTAAGTTTAACTAGGTGCTCAACTGCGGATCTTCCTTTTCTAAAACCTGCCTGGTTTACCGGAATAACGTTATTTTTATCACAGTAGTGTAAAAGTCTGTTTAAGACCAATCTTTCCATTAGTTTGCTTGTGTGGGACGTTAAAGCAATAGGTCTGTAACTGTTTTTATTCGGTTTTCGATTTTCCTGTTTTTAAGATTGGTATAACTATAGACTTTTGCCAGATTTGTGGCACAGTTCCAGTAACCCAGCATTTCTGCAAAATTTTGTGTAGGAAAATAAGGTAGTTTTCAGGGAGATGTTTAATCATTTCAGTCGAAACTGCATCAACACCTACCGAACTCTTTTTGTTGTGTAGAGACAGTACTGTGTTTTTTAGCTCTTCCAAGGTGATTGGAGAATTAAACCAGAGATCATTCTGTGGTACTGGATCAGTGTAGATTGGGTTGTAATCTTCCATTTCTCTGTGATGTTTGCAGTCAGGAGATAAACCTTCAACTTTACTGTTTTTGGCGAACAGATCCACAAAAGTTTCTGCTTTGTCCATGTCTGAAGGAAATGTGTTACATGTTTCAATCATTATCGGACACCTAGGTAAGTTGGTTCCATCCTTCATTTGTTTCATTTTCGTCCAGACTTTATGGAAATCTTTGAAATCTGAAATTTCTTTTGTGCAGAATGATGCCCAATAATCTTTCTTTGCTTCAGCAATGATTTTGTTACATTGGATGTTAGCTTTTTTCATTTCGACATGATCCTCAGGTTTCCGGCTTTTGATGTAGATTTTGAATTTCTCCCTTTTATATTGAACTGCTTTCTCACATGCCTCTGTCCACCAAACATTACCCAATCGATTATTTGATCTAGAAGATTTGAGTTTCGGAATCGATAGGTCTGCAGCGGCTAAAATTGACTCTTGGAATTTAGAAAACATAATGTCTACATTTTCACTTTCATAATGTCTGTAATCTTGATTAGCTAAAGCAGTTCGAAATAAGGACCAGTCTGCACGCTTGTAATTATATTTTGGAATAATTTCAGGATAGCTGTCTTTCATCCTGATGTTTTTGTCAGTTATGGTTATGATGATAGGTAAGTGATCGCTTCCCAAAGTGTCTCTGTGAGTTTCCCAGGTACAGGATGGTGCTAATTCTGGTGAGATTAGAGACAAATCGATGGCTGTCGCCCTGTGTTTGGAAACATCAGGGATCCTAGTGACACTACCATCATTTAGAAGGTAAAGCGAACTATCAACGATATTTTCTACCAAACGATTGCTCGTAACAGTAGAACAGTTCTTTTCCCAAAATGGGGAGTGGGAATTAAAGTCTCCACCTATTAGCCATTTACCACGCTGCTGATCTTGGATAGTGCGCAGCCATTCTGTGTTGTGGTCATTTGGACCTGTTGGTAGGTAGACTGACAAAACGTTAATGTTTAGAGAATTGCTTAATTGGACAGTGGCAGCACAAGCATGCAAATCTTCGCTTGATTTCAAAACTGGGGAACTAAGTAAGCAGTATTGTAACTCTTTGAGTATATAAATCGCGGTGGATACCTTCTTCCGTGATTCCCACATTCATAGACTGGAGGATAATAATAATTGGGGAAATTGGGAAGCTTGGTAGCGACAACATTCATCGACTGTAGAATCAAAATTTCACACCTATTTGATGCTAGGAAATGCTCCAAGTAAGCCGAATTGGTGGAAAGGGATCTACAATTCCATTGCAAAAACTTGACTTGGGATTGTTTTCGCATTGCTGATATTGGTTAATCTCCAACTTTCTATTAACTGTTATTTATGGTCGATAATAATGAATACTTTGATTTTCTGTGTCCAGGAGAACTGGACAGAAAGAATATTACGTAATTACTTAGACTACGAAGTAAAGAAAACAAAATTGTAGCAAAATCAATAAAAAGAAAATTACATAGTGTGTGTGTGTGTGTATGTGTGTGTGTGTGTGTGTGTGTGCACGTTGTTCACATAGGCTTGCCCATTCTGGGCAGGCAACGAAATATTGCTGCACATTCTGCGTTCTCCAAAGTTGGTGAGTATGAAAGAGATTGGAAAAATGCATGAGAAATTCTTGAATGTATGCAGGTGAACGAACTGGTAGGGCAGGAGGAGAAAGAGTGAAGAAAGAAAGGAGAAAGAGGCGATAGGTAAGGAAATGACAATACAATTACCAGGATGTGGGGATACTATTCATATTGAAAGAACCCCTACCAAACTCTATGGGTGGTGAAAAAATACCCAACCAACCAACCAACCAACAACAACAACAACAACAACAACAACAACAACAACAACAGCAACCAACAACAACAACCAACAAACAACAACAAAACCACACACACTCTAATAGGACACCCTGTGTGAACAACCGTGTAATCATAAAATTCTCTGGCAGGCACGGAGCGATGAGTGGGGTAGGGATAAAAGGGTAGCTTGGGGGGAAAAGCAGGTATGAGTTGGAAAAAGAAAGGGATGTGCGCGTACGCGTGGGGGCCAGGGTAGGTCGGAAGGAATATTTACAGACATGTATCTCTGTGGGGCATTTGTGAGGAACAGATTCAGCAGCATGTTGTTCCCAGTCATGGGTTGCTTGTTGTTTCGGCAAATAGGACGACGTGCTGCTCCGTCTTCTTAACCCTGTCTACACCCCACACAAAGGGCAGTATTGGATTTCATGTCTGTTGTTTTTTTCTTCTTTTTTGGGGTGGGGGGTGGGGTGGGAGTGGAGAGAGAGAGAGAGAGAGAGAGAGTGTGTGTGTGTGTGTGCGTGTGTGCGTGTGTGCGTGTGTGGTGTGTGTGTGTGTGTGTGTGTGTGTGTGTGTGTGTGTGTTCATGTACAGGCCATTGCCTCTCATGGAGTGCAAGTACACAAACAAATGATATCATGACAATTGTTCAGAAACTCTAACAGTTCTGCACGTCAACAAATGACAGTGGATCGTAACTTTAATGCACTGTAAAGACAAATTGAGAATTTTTTTTAACATTATAGTAATTTTGTGTGTCGTCTGAGAGAGAGAGAGAGAGAGAGAGAGAGAGAGAGAGAGAGAGAGAGAGAGAGAGACAGACACACAGACAGACACACAGACAGACAGACAGACAGACAGACAGACAGACAGACAAGACAGAGAGAGAGAGAGAGATGAGAATGTTTTGTGGGTGCGCGTGTGTACACATGTATGCTTTATTACACACAACACGCAGAACACACACACTCACACACACACACACACACTCACACACACACTCACACACACACACACACACACACACACACACACACACACACACACACACACACACACACACACACACACACACACACACACACACACACACACACACACGCCTGTACGCGAGCGCACATACTGTATATGAAATGTTAAGACACCAGAAAGACAAAGGAACTAAAAAGCGAAATCGAGAGAAAAGGACCCCCAAACAACGAGTGAGTGTAAAATGTGTGACCCATGTGTAATACACCATAACACTGCCCCATTCCAATAGATATTCACTGTATCTGTGTACATTGTTAACTGGTATAAGAGCACATCGAAGTTTGCTGATGGCCATTCTAAAAGAGTGGATATCAGTACCACACAGGTAAGCTTCCTGTCTAAAAGTAAAATACATGATCGACACATTTCAGACAACAAACTTTTCAAAATCCACCCCGACCTCAGATTCTCCCATCTATTCCTGGGAACTGTAGGAATGGGACAGTGTTAGGTATGTTACACAGGGGTCATACATTCTACACAGTGGGGAAGCGCTATGGTGAACACCGTTTGATGAGCCACTTGCCGTTAACTACCACGTTATTGAATGCTTCGACTTGCACGATGTGACACTTAAGCACTATGCAGCAGAGTGCTTCAAATATATCTCAGGGATGTTCCTCCAGGAATAATTTAAAAAATTTTATGGGACATCAATAAATTTCATCATATGTCTATACATATGGGAAAGATATGGCTCCAGTAGTCGGCTGGGCAATAAACAATATGGACTGAACGGAAAGATTTTTAAATGCATTTTCGGTTTGAAAGGATAATCGTAAGCTTGGTTTACAACCGTATTTTTCTTTTTAATGTCAGTTGTTTTTGACGCAATGTTAGCTCTGATGTGGCCCTAGTGATCAGCTGGACTATAAGCAATATGAACTGGAACATTTCAAATCTTTATCTCCTTTGGCTGATGACCACTCTTGTATGAACATGTCAATCAGTGGGTTGACCACTGCCCAAAACCGCTATATTTCCACATGTAACGTCTTGAAATGCACACAGCAGAATCCAGCTATATCTTTTTAAACTTGGGCGTCGTTTTTAACGTCGTGTTAGCTCTGATATGGCCTCAGAAGTCGGCTGGGCTATAAGCAATATGGATCTGAACCAGGCCAGCATTTCTCTAACACAGAGGGCTGGTATTGCGTTCCACTCGCATCAATGGTAACTACTCTGTTCACTACCCATATTCATGTTTCCCTCATGCTGGTGGCGTCAGCTTAGTGTTTCATAGGTGTCTTCCCCAAGCCCCTCTTTCCCCATTTTGAAGACCTTGCCAACTCATAGTTTCGCGCAGGCTCAAGGAGTCTGCCAGATAATTATTGGCAAACTTGGGTGGATGGCTTATGAAATTGTCCGACTGCAATGACTCCCTCTTGAACAAACTCCAAACGTCAGGAGTCACTAGCATGCGGTATGACTGCCATGTTAGTCTGTTCCTAGCCATCATCGAGTAAAGGTATTTGTGAAAAAAAGTGATACCTGCTATCCCACTACAGATAACATAATTGGAGTACTAAATGGTACACCGGTATATTTCTTACGTACCAAAATGCAATTTTTTTCAATCTTTAGTAAACGCTGATGGCCCCCAGTCTCTGTCCTATACATTAATGTAGAATGCACATAGCGTAAAAATATTGAAGAAAATATTCTTTGTCATTTTGTTTTTTTTTTGCGCTTGCTGTGTAAACTTTACTGAAGTACAGCAATGTCCTTTTTGCTTTGACCACTAAATGATCTGTATCCTGTCTCGAGCTAAGCTTTGTTGTAAAGGTGAAACCGAAGTGAAAACCCAAACAACCATAATAAACGAATTAATAAACTAAAAGACGGTTATGTCTTCTTTTACAGGCTCCACTTTCTTTAGAATTCACAAAACAAGACGATGATGCGAATTGCCAGATAGCCAGAGAGTTACTCCCCGTCTGTTTAATGAATACAGTGTGTGTGTGTGTGTGAAAGGTACAAAGCCGCAGGGTGTCCGAATTTTTTGTTGTTTGTTTTGGTTAAAATAGTCACATTAACATTGTGACTATATGGCTGCACAGATGTATGGTTTAGTTACGAAGAGCAATTGTTGCATCACAGTATGTTTGTACATGTTTCCTGATCTCAGTGTAGGTGTGACGAAAAGGAGGATGGTGATTTGCTTGCGTTGTGTTGTTTCATATTTCCGTTTGCACCGAGGGCACTTTGTGGAGGTTTGGATATTTTTTCCCACTGCGAACATTTGTAAAATCCGTATAATTGAAAAGGAATCTCATTTCCAAGAGAAAGTGTTTTTTTCTCGGCATTCCGATTATTTTTCAGATGCGTGTATGCTCGTTATTGCACTATACCAGCGGCATATTACATCACAGTCTGCATACTCCGCCTTTAATTGCATTTCAGACTTGCAAGATTAATGGTGAGCATGGTTTTTAACTGTTGTCTTTTATTTTAACCGAGTTGTCGTTTTTGACGTGGTGTTAGCCCAGATATGGCTCTAGTAGTCGGCTGGGCTATGAGCAATATGAACTTGACATGTTTCCATAAGCTCTCGGACACTGATTATGACTTAGAGGACCTTCACCGTGCATATTTGGTGTTTTACGTGCGTGCACGCACGAAGAGGGGTAGCACCAACAGGTCTACACACATGCTGACCTGAGAGCTAGGAAAAAATCTCCGTTCTTTATCCACCAGGCGGGAGGTAACCAGGAAAGATCGAACCCCAACAAGCTGATTGAAAGTCGGAGGTCTTGCCCATTTGATTCTCGCGTCGATCAACTGCCTTTCAGTGTTGATGTTTGTGTAGTAACTTTTTCACTGATACGTACTGTCACCCATAACTACCAACACTGCGGCATTATGTGTGTATCTAAGAATGTGCCTGTATGTTTATGACAATAAAGACGACCCAGATTCACACTCCTTTTGTTGTCATAAAACCATCATAGGAATTATGGACATGTGTATATGGTTAGAATCTGAGTGTGTGTGCATTGATTTGTGCGCATGTGTGTACGCATTCTGACAGGCAGTCGTTATGTTGTGCTTCTATACGAATTATGCTTTGTATCTTATGAATTCCTCCCTGGGGATGCCGGGGGTTCTTTCAGTTTAAATAATATCCCGCCTTCTGGAAATTCTGTGCTAGAAATGTCTGTTATCTGTTGTTTTCTGCTTTTCTCTTTTGCTTTCTGTCATCTTTACCTGTCATTTTCTGCGTTACTGGTCCATTCACTTGTATGTGTTCTATATATACTTTCTCTTGGGTTTGATTATAATTGGGTGTACATATTGACTGCATTTTTGGCTTTAAGGAATGTGATGTGCAGACGAAATTTCAGGTAATTCAGGCTAGTTTATATGTGTTTTGGAAATGTCTTCAATTAATGTTACGTTCGCATAATTCTTTTTAATTCCTCTGGTGATAAATTGTACGAAATGGTCAACTCCAGGGGCATATCCTTAGCTATTTTTTTTTATTTATATGCGCGAGTACATTGATGACGTGTTCTTAATTGTCTTTTCCATTTTTTTTTCAAGAGTGGTGTGTACGTTTGAAGTGGTTATAGCCCTGATATGGCTCTGCATAGTCGGCTGGGTTTTAAACAATAAAAACAAGACTAAACCCTGATGTGGCTCTTGGCATTGGCTGGAATTTTAAACAGTAATAATTATAATCTTCTTGTGCATATGTATTACACAGTGAGCCCAAATGATCTCGAAGACTAACGCTAGGAGACAAAGAATAATTCATTATTCTTACTATCATTGTTGTTGTTGTTGTTATCATTATTATTACATTATTATTATCGTTATTATATAAAATGTTGTTGAAAAGAACTGGTAAATTCCTACTTAGTTACTTTTATAGTTTGGTTTACAGTGACATCAATATGGTTTCTGTTTATTTCATCTTGATGCAACCGCGACTTGCCGTTGTGTTGGATTTTGAGTCGACCGGGAAATAAGTAAAACTCATTCATGAATATTTGACAACTGCTGCCACAGTTTCTTCATAATCAGACAGAAACAGACGCACTCACGAAGGCACAGACACGGGGCCACGCGCGCGCGCGCGCACACAACACACACACACACACACACACACACACACACACACACACACACACACACACACACCCCACACACACCCCACACACACACACACACACACACACACACACACAAACACACTGGCACGGACGCGCGCGCTGATGCGCAGCCTGCCTCTAGTCGATATGAAACAATCTCTGTTTAGTAATAAAATGAAAAGTGATCACGGTTAGTCAAGATTGGAGATGTAACAAAATAACAGCAACAAAACCGAAAATAACAACAACAACACAACCAACAAGCGAACAAAACAAGTTTTGCGGGGGAAAAAAAAGGAAAGTGGGGGAGGGGGGATGTCGTGCTATTGCCACGCAGAACAACTCCACTCAGATAAAATCTACAGTACAGTAAAAAGCAAGACAAGTGGGGAAATAAAACAGTTGTAGCTTGTTTCAGAATGCCAACCATCCATTCAACAAACCAACCACACCAAGGTACGAAAATAATATACTGATATCAAGCAACGATTCAACCAAACCAACAATCAACCAACCAACCAACCAACCAACCAACCAACCAACCAACCACCAACCAACCAACCCAAGTACAATATACGAAAGGAGTCAACTGAAATAGAGCAGCAATTTAACCACGAATGTACGAAAGAGTAAACTGATATCTGATATGATGAAACGAAGACCGTTTGTGAGCAAGCTCGTGCCTCTTTCCAGCCCGTCACTTTCATTCCAGACCTAACTTCATTCTCTCTCTAAACGCCGCTTATTTTCTTTTGATCCTCCCTGAAAGTTTGCTGGGGAATTTTAATTCAACCCACGTGCCACGAGGGAGAGATAGAATTAAATAATCAGTGGGGGCAAAAAAATCTTCGGTGACTCTGAAAATTACTTACCACGCCAGATCTGCTGTGGGAGATTTTTGGCGTTGATCAAAGATGCTTTTCTTGGACAAGCAAATTACACCAAAAGTAAGGTGTGAGTATTATGGAGTTTATTAGTTCGCAGGGACTTCTTAGCGACAGAATTGATGGAAACGTACACATGAATAAATTTAAGGGATTCGTGTAATGTAAATGCAATGTGGATGATTTGGTACAGCAAAAAGGAGGGCTGGGTGGATGATGTATGGAAGTGTGGATGCTGTATTTTTTTGTAAAATTAAACAATTCATAAATAAACGCAGATGCACATGGTTAGAGATAACTTAAAAATTACACAGGGAGGGATCTGTGGGATAGAAAATGGGGAATTTTTTATTTTTTTTTTTACCAACGCAAACGCACATCATAGACGGGAGCGGTAGTCAAGTGGGTAAGATGTCGGACTTCCATTTGGAAGGTCTGGGTTCGATCCTGCCTGGGGTACCTCCTGCCTGATGGGTAACGGGTGCAGGCTTTTTCGATCTCTCAGGTCAGTATGTTTAACTACTGACAGGTCTGCACTCACGCTGACCTGGGAGATCCGGGACAAAATATCCACCCTTTACCCACCAGGCGGGAGATACCCATGCAGGTTCGAACCCCAGACCTCCCGGTTAGAAGTCTGATATCCTATCCACTTGACTATGGCACCTGCCATCGGTTTTTTCCCCATTATTTCCCCGTTTATTTGAACGTGTGTGTTGGACCCGCTTTTGAAGCACGATGGTGCTTACCACGTGATGAGCATTCGGCATCAAAAAATGTCATTGAATGCTTGGACATGCACGATGTGGGACGTAAGCACTAATCAGCATACTCCTCAAAGAACCTCTTCAGAGATGTTCCTCAGAGGATTTTTTTTTTTTCTTTTTCTTTTTTCTTTTTTTTTTTTTTGCAAGGTAACAATACATTTCATCTTGTATGATCATTTGTACGGGAAAGATGTTTAATAGGATTGGAAACTTAAAAAGCTAGTCATGCGTCTTTTTACTTAGATTTGGGATTTGTTGTGTTTTTAATGTGGTAGTAGCCCTCTCACTGCTTTATTAGTCAGCTCAGCTTTAAGCAACACGAACTTAACTTCCGTGTTGAAGTCGAAATGACCAGTCTTGATACAACGACATGTCCATTCTCATTATTGTCGAACTTTTGTACTTGTAGTTCTTGCCTATTTTATCTGTTTAACTTCATGTACATATTGCATACACCTGCCAAAAAAGTTTTGTATTGATGTGTCAATGATTAATCGGTTCGAGGGATCTGGGAGCAAAGCGAAGAATCTAGAGACTGCATCGGCGAACAGGATGCATTCCGTGTGCGAAACAAGTAGAAATGGAGAACGTTTTCAATACTACTGCGATAAGAGGACGGATCTGGTGAACACGGGGAAAAAAAACAAGAAGACAAACAAATGGAACAAAACAAAAAACGCCATGGTATGATCTAAACGGGTGGTATCTTTTCTAGGCATTCAGTCGTGATTGGAAGAAAATTTTTGCTCGCTCCCTCTGTCTGTCTGTCTGTGACTCTCTTTGCTTCTTTCCTCTCCTCACCCCCACCCCTTCCCCCGTGTCTTGGCTTTTTCTCTGTCTCATACTCCTGCTGATGAGAACATTGTGTTTACTATACGTACGTGGGTTTGTGTGTGAATGTAGGCACGACTTGTGTATCGCTGTTTGTTTTGGAGGTTGGGCGTATGCTCTCGTTTGTGCGCCTGTCAGTACTGTGCGTGCGTGCGTACGTGTGTGAATGCGCGCATGTGTGTACATGTGCATGTGAGAGATTGTTTGACATATAGACAACATTAATCCTTTGAAGGTAAAAAGAGCAGGGAAATCCCAATCTCAAGACCCTAGACAAACTAGCAGGCAGATGCACAGTGATATAGGCAGTCTCACAGACAAACAAACTGATAATAAACGCACAGACAATCTGACAGGCGCACAAACAAAGAAACTGATAGCAAACACACTGAGGAAAACAATACAATCTGACAAACTCACACAGACAGACACAGATACATACACAGAGACAGACACAGAGATAGACAGACAGACACAGACAGACAGACAGACAGATACACACACACAGACAGACACACACACACACGCATACACACACACACACACACACACACAAACACACACACACACACACCGCGCGCGCGCGCGCGCAACACACACACACACACACACACACCACAACACAATACACACACACACACACACAGAAGGCAAGAACACAGACAGCTACAGGGGGGAAAGATTGAAGAGAGGGGCTGCCATGGTCATAAAATGTGGGGAGCAGCCACATACATATCTGAACAACGCTTTCTAACCCTCAGCCCCCCTCATCACCACCACCACCATCACCACCACCACCCCCCCACACACACAGAGCTCGTGTAGTGGCATTGGCACTGGGCGCTCATCCCACTTCTGTGCTTGTTTTTCTGCACAAAGTCTAAAGAACTACTTTGTCTCTGCTGCAGGGAGTCGTTTTGCTTACTCAATCGTAATTTGCGGTGATAGCTTAGTCTAGTTCGTGGGTATGAACAGTATTTGTTTTTTCTCCCTTTCTAACCACAATAGATTTACCTTGTAAAAATCGGGCTTCTTTGCCCATGGGCAGCATGTCGCCGCAATGCTGCGCCACCCATGATCACACCTATCCGTATCTACATGTACATGTAGAGGATCTCAGCATTTGGACCGTAGTCTGCGAGTCTTTGTTATAGCGAGTCGTTTTTGGCAGTTAGTTGTACCGTTTTGCAATTTTATGTAGATTCAAGATGTCTTGGACCAAGGGATTCTCGGTCCAATTTTCAAACATAGGGGCCTACTCAGTTTTTAACTAACCTTTTCCTTCCCTCACCTATTCCACGGCTACGAAAACTTTAACACTTTAGCTTCATCATCCAATTCCCTCAGATGAAAGCTCATTTCACTTCCTTACCTCGCCTACCAGCTTTCTGCTTTACTTTGCAATCATAGCTGATTTGTAAGATGCCGGTAGATAAGGTGAGGGAGTGCAAGCATTTAATGCAGAGCATACTGTTTGTGGAATCCCTCCCTCCCAATGACGTCTGCTGGGCTTTCCTTTTTCAACTCGCATATCTATGGTCATGACTTAACATGTTGGGGGGTGACTTTGCATTGTACCATAGCCCTGAAGTGTTGAAGGAGTGAGACGGCAGAGACCTCAACTTTTCTTAAGGCCCCAGAAAAAACATGAAAACAGAATCAGAACGCGTATTTAATACAACCAGACAAGACAGGCGCAAATTTTGGACCAACTGGCCTTTGTCAAGCGTAAACGTAATATCACAAACGAATAAACACCAAATACAAAAATTAGGAGAAAAAGACTAAAAACTTCCCTTCTGCTTCGTCCAGTGTTTATTCGTTTGTGATCTTACGTTTACGCTTGATAAAGGCCATTTGGCCGAAAATTTGCGCCTGTCTTGTCTAGTCGTATGAAATACGCGTTCTGATTCTATTTTCGTATTTTTTTCTGGTTCCTGTTTGCTTGAATGCGGGCAGTCGCACTTGTTTCGGTTTTTTAAGGCCATTGTTACGAGGGCGGTACGCCTCTCTTCTCCCTTGCTGTTTTATCTTTCCAAATTCTGAATATGGGCTGGTAGTCATTCACAGTTGATGGACTGAAGACCGCACACACGAGAGTTTTTTTTCTCTCGGACCATTTAAGTTTTTTTTTGTTTTTTGTAAAAAATTTTTTTTATAAAAGAGCAATGGATTTCATCATATATGATTATACATACGTAAAAGAATTTTAATTGGATTTTAGACTTGAAGGGATGATAGTGAGCTTTTTTTTTTTTTTTTTAAAAACGTTCTTTTAATTAAACTTGGAGTTGTTTTTAACGTGGTGTTCGCCCTGATATAGCTTTAGTAGTCGGCTGAGCTATAAGCAGTACGAATGGAACTGGGCCAGAAAGGAACTCATAAATCTGGGCAGTCAAACAGGAAGGCTGGAGCTCCAGTTTGATGCCAGCCAGGTCTTGTGATTGGTATCTAAGTATGTGAAACACATCCTTCAGCACTGCCACCCTCACACAAGTTATCTGCAGCGCGTTTTTAGTTCTGTTGGTTTTCTTTCGTTCGCCGTCTGAATGGTCAGGACACACGTCTGGCGATGGATTTGGCCGTTTCTTCCAGGTATTATGGAGCTTGTAATCAGAGGAATTGTCAGTGATTTTCTTCACTTGTCCCCTGGTGCGACAAGACAGACGGAAGGGACCTCCATTAAGTTAGGGTGGGCCTGTTGATGTGCAGAACTCAGCGCTGTTCCACAACTGAAGGCTTAAGTGGGCAGGTGCCATTCTTCTCTGATGTAGATGACCCTATTGTTTTAAGGTGCCTGTGGGCCTGGTACTACTTGAGTTTGTTTTAAGGCGCCTGTTGGCCTGGTACAACGAGTTTTTTGTTTTTTTAATTTTTTTTTAGTGTACCCCTCCCACAGCTTCTCGCCGAAAGACCTACTACGTGAGTGTAAGGGGCTAGGGCCCTAGGCAGCCTGATAGCTCCGTCACAAGAAAATACAGGGTATTTTCCAGGTGTGGCCTCTCCAAGTACCTCTCCATCCTATCCTGATAAAAATTCGGTCCTGGACTGATCATTCGTCCAGGTAAGCCGGGCTTCTTAATCAGCTAACCTCTCTGTATCTAAAGGCCGTCCGCCACCTCCCACCTGGCACTCGATGGGATGGATATGGTCGCCCCACTACCAAGTTAACCCTCTGACTCCCGCACCCTATCCACCAACATCTTACATTGTTAACCATGCTAGCAAAGCAAAAACAACCCTTTGACTCCCGCACCCTGTCCACCAACATCTTACATTCTTAACCATGCTAGCAAAGCAAAAACAACCTTTTGACTCCCGCACCCTGTCCACCAACATCTTACATTCTTAACCATGCTAGCAAAGCAAAAACAGCCCTTTGACTCCCTCACCCTATCCACCAGGTTCTTGCAGGAACCTGGTGGATAGGGTGAAGGAGTTAAACAGTTAAGTTTTTGCAGCTGGTGGATAGAGTGCGGGAGTCAAAGGGTTAATGGTGGTCTTTATCTCCTCTCTTGGGTCAATGTAGGATACTAAGTAATGGATTTGTCATTTTCCGGGCTTGGAAATAGCTGCTCAATGGCTGTCAACTGCAAGTTATTGGAAAACCCTTCCTACTCACGCTGGTCCTTCTTGTATTTATAATCAGGCTAGTATATAGTAAGCAATAATTTTTATGGAGTTGAACTATGAGTCTTTCGGATGAGACGATAAACTGAGGTCCTGTGTGCAGCACACGCTCAGCGCATGTTACAGATCCCATGGCAGCAAAAAAAATTGTCCCTGTTAACATACTGCAGAAGAACTCATTTATTTACACGGGTAGACGGCTATGTAAACATACTTTTTATCCCCAACCGGCCCCTACCCACAGCTGAATATACTATGGGATCATTGAGAAGACTGGGACCACACTGTCGAGTCTCTTCCACATTAAGGATGTGTCATTGAGGGCGCTGTTGAAATGTCGTGACCAACACCGCGGGTGTCAGTATCTTTCAGGCCTGGTTGACACTAGGCTGTGTCAAGAAAGGAAAGCATACAGTATAGCCTTGTCGCACAGTCTCAACGCTGAACAGAACTCTATAGCATCATGATTACATGTTTTATTATTCCGATCGTCATGTATCATCACATCATTATGAAAACTGTCTCCACACTCAGTGCCCACTGAAGTGGCACAGAAGATGGGATGGAAGGTGGAAAAACTCGCATACAGGGAAAAAGAAGAAGAAGAACAGGAGGACGGCTTGCACTGCCGCGACGGCGCTCCTACCGGGAACAGCAGTCTGAATTTCACATGGTAATCCATCGTGACAATAAACAAATAATCAGATGAATAAAACGATGGTCAAGTCATCGGTCACAAGCTGAAGCCCTTGTGTCGTATGGCAGTTTAAACGTTGCAACGACGGGCTCGATACTCTGAGTGGGTAAAACGTCGGACTTGCAATCGAAAGGTCAGGGTTTGATGCTGCCTGGGTAGTTTCTGCTTTGTGAGTAAAGGGTGGGGATTTTTTTTCAACATACGTCCAGTCCCGTTATTGCCTAAACCCTTTTCTTGTGTATACGCATGCAGAACATCAAATATGCACGCGAAATATCCCGTATGTCATGTCAGTGTCCGGTGTCTTATGGCAACATAAAAACGCCCAGTACGCACACCCATCGGAAACAGAGTGTGCAGCAGACTGTGCAGCAACATACTGACTGCGTACACACATAAGATAAAAATCGGAACAGGGAGGAAAATCGTCGTAATAGAACCTATGGTTTCTTACACTAACACTGCAAAAATAGCAAAGAATGCAGCTGAGAAAGACACTCCAAATGAGTGCCGTAGTCAAGTGGATGAAGTCTGACTTCGGATCGAAGGTCCAGGGTTCGATTCACCTAAACACCTCTGCCTAGTGGGTAATGGGTGGAGATGAGTCCGATCTCCCAGGTTAACGTGAGTGCAGACTTGTCAATGCCTAAACCCACTTCCTGTGTATACGGCGTGTAGATCAAACGTGCATGGAAGTTATACAAATAATGTTAGTGGCTGGCTTATGGAAACACAAACACACCCAGCATACAGACTGTGCAACAACATAATGGAATATGGTCAGCCCGTCGAACAGCTTGAATTCTCCGTGTTCCACTACAGAGTCTGATTATGCGTAATGTGCGATGAGTTCAAATGAGTTTAGACAATAGTTCCAGACAAAAACAATTAATCGATAAATATCTAATAGTATAGATATATCAACCTGGCCAGAAGGTGTGGGATTCCAGAAATAGGTACAGGGACGAAGAGAGGTGTTGAAAACGGTAGCACTTTCAGGATTGGAAGAAAATATTAAAGCACTGACTGGAATTGTTGAACAATAAAGACTGGAAATCCGCTCGGTGAAGCTTGCATAAAGGGGAAATCATCGGGTTGTGTCTTGGTTTAGTTATAAACACCGTAGTAAGCTCGAGAAATTAGATCAAGTGGGACTCGTCTTCAAGCAAATGACCCGAAAATGGTGAGAACTCTACCACCTTCTCTCATACGACCCAGCTAAATGTTATGCGGCTATCCTTTCCCTTAGTCCCCTACCTCCATCCTCACTGCAGTTGTTGGTATTGTTTGGTAGTCTGAAGTAGCATTTGCTGTTCTCGATTAACCCTTTGACTCTCGTACCATATCCACTAACTGCAAAAACTTAACCGTTTTACTCCTGCACCCTATCCACCAACTGCAAAAAAAGAAAAAAATCAATCCTTTGACTCCGTTATCCACCAACTGCAAAAACGTAACCCTTGGACTCCCTCACCCTATCTGCCAGCTTCCTTGCAAGGAAATATGGTGGATAGAATGAGAGAGTCAAAGAGTTAATTTTGGTTTGCAGAAAAATACTTTTGCTAAAGACGAGGTCAAAGACCCAAGTCTGCAATTAGTTCGTACACAGGCAGCATGTGGTTGATCTCTTTGAAGTCAGCAGGAGACAGTATTTCTCACTTACCCGTTATTAGTCTTCCGGAAGTACTCTTCTGACCCCCACCCCCACCCCCACCCCCTGGAAACGAGAAGCTCAGTAATATGTTTGAAGAGGAACATAACCAAGTGGTTGTTTTGGATGGTAAATGATTTCGTCATTGTAGTAATACAATTGAACTAAGTTTCTTTTCTTTTTTTTCCCTTTTTTATTTGTGTTCGAGTATGGTTACGCCTCAAACAGTCCAGTGGTCTATATGAATAAAGGATATGGTTTTCATCAAGTTATCATTGTTGGCATGTTCACTGCCCATCTTCATCATTCTATCAGTCCAGAGGTGTCGGCTTAGTGTTTAGTATGTCCCTTCTCCTCCTATCCGGTTTTCAAGACCTTGCCAACGCACAGGGTTTTGCATAGGCTCGTCCATACTAAATAATTGCTGGTTGATTTGGGTGGAGTGCATATGGAATTGTCCGAGTGCGACGAACCACTTTCGAACAGACTCCATACTCTGCGTTTGGCCAACACTCATTTCTCTTATTTCTGAACGGTGGGCAAAATTGAAGATGCTCAAGAGATTGTGGTCCTGTCTGGCAGTGACACTCATCCGTTTGGGACAGCCCCATTTGGCACAGAGTAACTATGTTAGGGTAGGCGGCAGAGCCCAGTGGAAGATTGTGGTTTGTTGTTGTAGGTCGAGGTAATGGATGGGATGATTTTTGTTATGTTCAGAGTTAAAGTTTTATTTCATTATGGTCTTCTCTTTGGAGGAGATGGAGAATGTTACTGTTGTTCAGGGCTCCCACTTTTCCGCGGATTTCCGCGAAAACCGAGAGTGAGAATCCGCGAAAAAAAAATTTCCGCGAAAAAAAACAAAAAACAAACAAAACTGTAAAAAACCATAAATTAAGCTCAGATATGTGTCAGATTGCGCCATTTTAAACGTAAATTTTCAAAATTGTCCAGGTGGGCACGTCATTCTCTGATTTTCAGGGATTTTTGCTTTTCCTCAGTGGGAGACCTGGTTGTTGTAATCTGCCTCTTGCCTTCGTTAGAGACTACGCCTGCTCGTTTAATTTATACGGGATGACACAGAGGGCAGGAATTCACTGCACCGTTAACGGGAAATTTATGTTTGTTCAGTTAAACTGAATTAATATTTAATATCTTTTCAACTTTAAGTGTAAATCTATCTCGTCACCGAACATAAAAAGGGCAGTTACTTTACGTGCGCTTTCTGAAACATGGAAAGACAAGAGGCGTGTCACTCGTCCATACATAGGATATGTTTGTCATATGCTGTTGTTGTGTTGGTTTCCCCGAGCTCGTCCGGTTTGAAAGATGATAGCTATAGCGCGTTGACCCAATGTATGTCCCTTTGTTCTACCAAACTATTAGGGTCGAAGAGAGTTGGTCCCGAAACCCCAAACCATATTGCATAGATACGTTTGTTTGTCTTCCGTCCGAGGGGTGGCAAGGGCTATTTCGGTGTAAGTTGTGGAATTTTCCACCTTCTGGAAATTCTGTGCTAGAAATTTCTTCTTTCTGTTATTGTGTTTCTTGCCTTGCTCCTTTAGCTTTCTGCTATCTCTTTCTATCATTTTTTCTTCCTTGCTGGTCCATTCTCCTGTATAAGGCTTACATGCTTTCCTCATAGCACTGATAATTGGGTACATATACATGTACTAAGCACATTTTTGGCTTTAAGAAAATGTGACGTGCAGAAGCAATTTCAGGTCGATTGAGGCCCGTTTTCATATTTGTTTTAGTGTCTATTATTACGTTTAAATTTGTACTCAGGTGTTTTTTAAATCCCTTGTGCGATAAATTGGACGGAGTGGTCAGCACAGTGTTTTCTTCCAAAAATAATTTATATGTCTCTTCATTGTAGTATTTGTGTTAGTTTGTGTTCTTGAAATGTTTGTTTTATATAGTATTCTTGCTCTAGTTTTGTTCTGTTCTGCCGATAGCTGTGTTAAATTTATTCTTGAGGTGTTTGTATTATGTTTTTTACTAGTAATATTTGTGTTACGTTCTGTTATTACAATATTTCTGTTTTTTTTTTCGTTCTTGCAATATTTGTGTTGTGTTTATTCTTGCAATGTTTGTTGTGTGTATGTTCTTGTAATAGATGTGTTTTGTTTCAATTTGCAATATTTGTGTTATGCATTTTTGTAAGGTTTGTGTTATGTTTTTGTGTGTAATATTTATATTGCATTTATTCTTGCAATATTTATCGTTTATTCTTGTAATATATCACCGTGGGGATGTCTGTTTTCTTTTCAGAACAGGTAGTATTCCCACCTGTAAATTTTTTGCTTGAAATATCCTCTGTTCTGCCACTCTCTTTGTTTCTGCCTTGTTCCTTTGCTTTTGATCTTCTCTTCCTGTTTTTTCTGCCTTGGTGGTCCTTTTACGGGAATGTTTTCAGTAAGGCTTTCCATGCTTTCTTTTAGGAATGATGATTGGGCACGTGTATTAATAGCATTTTTTCGGCTCTAGGGAAATGAGATGAGCGGAAGCAATTTTAGTTAGTTTAAGCCTGTTTTGATATATATACTACAGTGCATCTAGTTACGTTCGTACATTTGTATTCAGTTTTTTTTAAACACCTGATGATAATCAGACATACTGGTCAACGCCAGGGCATATCCCAAGAGTATAATTTTGTACTTTATATATCGATAAATTTAAATACCTGGGAACGATCATTTCATCAGACGGCAGATGCATATCAGAAATAGCCGGCAGAATCGGCCAAGCCAAAACAGCATTCAAGAAGATGACAAGCATTCTTACAAACAAATGCCTGTCAATAAACATCAGGAAGAGAGTTCTTGAATGTTATATAGAACCAATACTGTTGTACGGATGCGAGGCGTGGACAGTCAACAAACAAAGCCAGAACAAGATTGAGGCAGCCGAGATGTGGTTTCTAAGAAGAATGTTGAGAGTTCCATGGACAGCTAAGAAAACAAACGATACAGTCTTGATGGAGGCAGACACAAGTAGATCGCTCATAAGGAAGATTAGGGAAAGACAGGCAACATTTCTAAGCCATTTTATGAGGAAGGGGGATTTGGAGCACCTGGTCACAACGGGAAAGCTGGAGGGAAAGAGAGCACCGGGTAGACCCAGGGAGAAAATGCTGGACGGACTTGCAGAGTGGCTGGGGACGAGGAGGGTGGGGGAGATGCTAGGGGCAACAAGAGATAGAGACAGATGGAAGTCCATGATCGCCAACGCCATGCGACAGGGCACCTGATGGTGATGATGATGATGATATATCGATACGTGTTTTTAATTCTCTTTTCAATTTTTGCCCATATTCAGCGAGGTGTTGTATATGTTTCGAGCTAATTATATCCCAATCTGCTGGGCTTTAAACAGGAACATTAAGAACAATGATAAAAGCTCTTGCGACATTTGTGTTACATTGTTTATTCTTGCGTTATTTATATTCTCTCATTCTTTCAATGTTTGCGATTTTGTGTTTTATTTTTGCTATATTTCTGTTGTCTCTTTCTTGCAAGGGCTCTTTACATATCTGAGATTTATGACCTTGACATAAACTTCCAGCAGTACAAACAAGTTCTCCAAGTGTAGGATCGACCATTTTTTGAAAACATTTCCTAAACCTGTTTGGATGGAACCACATATGTCTGACAACAGTTCTTTACAGTACTTAGATTTAGTACGCTTGGCTAGGTTCCTAGTTTCCAATACCTGTTTTTGCATTTCCTAAATTTTAATGCGAATGCTACAAACGGAAGACTACCAGTACACTGAAGTACGAAGTGAATTTTATCTTTAGATTTCCGTTCCGTCGCTATCATTGTACTGAGATTTCTGCCTTTATAGATATTTAATTGTTTGGGTGGTCACGTCTTTGCTGTTCGTGTACTAAGATACTGAACCTAACTTCTTTCAGCCTGAAATTACAGGATCTTTAATGTGCATATATGATGTTCTGTACGCCTATACAGTTGAATGGGGTTTAGGCACTTGCAGATCTGTGCGCTTGTTGACCTGGAAGATCGATAAAATCTCCACCTTTTACTTATGGGACCTACCCTGGCATGATCGAACTCCGACCTTCCGATTGGAAATTGGACATTCACCCGCTCCCTTCGATACCTCAGTGTCTTTACAGAGAACCACTGTTAACCGGATATGAGGTAAGAGGTCAGATGTATGCAGTTCCTACATTTATTTACAGAATCATTTGGGCGCAGCGCCAGTGGCGATGATGCCAGCCTCCAACCCTCGGCTGGCTCGTCCCGCTCAGAAACATGCATGTTGGGTTGTTCCTCACTGGCTGACTCTCTAAATCTTTCGATGACAGAGACACGCAGAGAAAGAGAAGTAACTCACTCTGTGCTGCGCTGTTTGTCCCGCTGCGGCCGCGTTGTGGTACAGTTTCAGTTTGTTAGGATGACGTGCGTATGTATGTATGAATGTACGTGTGTATGTCTATGTGCGGGCATGTGGGTATATTGACTGTGATTAGTTATTTTCGTCTCTTAACTGTTTATTTATTTACACACTCCTTTATTTTGTATTATATATTCACCTACTTACTTACTTCTTATTCACTTACTTACTTACTTATATACCTATCTGTGATTAAGAAAATATTGTCTTCACCTAGTTGATAGTTTAACATTTGGACATTGACTGGGAGGCTGGGGGGGGGGGGGGGGCGTGTTCGGTCATGTGAGACGAGTTTGTACAGAATAGCTAGTTGTGCTGTGATTCAGACCTTTATTTATTTACTTCTTTATTTTATATATATATTTTTGAAGGTAAGATACACAGATACACATGTCATTTACATGTAACCAAGATTATTCCAGTGATAGGCTGGTAAAATACCAGTATGAAATATAGACTAGGTAAAACATAGTCTAGGTAGGGCCTCAGGACCTGGCCTGCTCATAGGTTGATATGCAGGCTTAAGGCTTGTGCCATGATCACTATACATATGGCACTGTGACGTTAGTGCATATGGAATTCGTTCCGAGCGCGGAGACGTCATCTTGAGAAACTGAAACTGAAACTAATATGACGTCTCCGTGCTGGGAATGAATTCATATGCACTAACGTCACAGGTGCCATGTATATCGTGATCATGACACAAGCCGTAAGCCTGCACATCAACCCATGAGCTGGTTAGGTCCGTGGTACGTAACATGCAAACACTGGAGGGCATGGGATCATATAAACAGAAACATACATTGACAAGTCAGAAAACTGGGGTATATGATAGCCACCGAATCAGTCCATACTCCTTTTGTCGGATGAATGACTTTATATCCCTAACGGAGACAAATTAAAAGGTTGTTGCTGGCTATATAAGATTGTATTTTTGAGGCTTCAGACCACCTGTAAGACGGATGCCTGAAAGATCGCTTCCATGAGGCTGGGAGGAGAGGAGGGGGGCATGTTTGCCTCATGGAACCTTTGGGCTACTTCGGCAGTAGGTTGGGCTACAGGTAGGGCCACCCATGACGGGCAGGTCAAAGTGGCGATCCACTGGCCCTCAAGGTTGGGGGGTTGGAAACGGGGCTAACAAGCTAGTCATGAAAATCTCACAGAAACAACAACACGAGAAACTAACGCTGCTGTGTTTGACGGCTTTGTGGTTGCCATATAATTAAGCCAGTGGCACGATGGGCAGTCAATAAATATGTGACGAAATTTCGTTCTTTTACGCACAGTATTGGCCTAGACAGGAGCTTTTGTTCAATTCTCTTTTTCTGCTTCGATCTTGGGCATTTTCAAAGTAAGAATGATTTGTAAGGCGTTTGCCCATCTTTTGTATTTTTCTAATAAGAGGAATTTGCCACTGAACTGAAGATAGTTGAGTGCCGCGGCAACGTTACTTAGCTCTGTAGACTCACGAGCTCTATGGTATAGCAAGGCAGTCATCATATCACAGAATGAGGCAGAGCTAGTTATCCGCCTCCTTTGCCATGTTTATGTATAGGATAGTATCCAACACAGATTTTTGTCTGTACACACTGAGTACACGCGGACTGACCACTGGCGTCCATCAAGCCAGACCATGATCGGTCACTAGCGACACCGTGTAACACTGTTTTTTCATTGCCACGTAGTACCTGAACCTCTCACGATTGGGCACTTCTGTTCAATATAAACTAGGTTGAGTTTCTTCAAGGATCAGCGCACTTGATAATAATAATAATAATGATAAATCACTTTTTTACAGCGCTATTCTACACATATGTAAAGACTCACTGCGCTTTACATTATTTCATTTTTCCCAATCAGCCCTATGCCTAGTGGTCAATTATACTAACTCCCACTCCTAGTCCCTCCCCCCTAACACGTACACTAGCACATCTGTTGCAAGCAAGTACTAATATATACATTTCTGAATCAGAAAGATCAAAAATAATGTTTCAGTATTGGTAGTATTTATCAAAAAGATGAGTTTTGAGATTATCTTTGTGCTAATACTTTTGGTCCCATTTTCTGCTCCACCTCAATAGCTACATATGCTGGCACAGTTTTTTTTTACATTGTGATAATGATGACGACGATGATGACGATGGCGGTGATAATCATGATGCTATGGACTTTCATCTAGGATTGAGACTGCGTTGCAGGGCTATACTCTACGCTTACTATCATAATATATCCTGGCGTCAACCAGGCCCGAGAAATAGATTCATCTGCGGTACTGGTCAGGAGATTTGAGCAGCACCCTGAACAGCGCATCCGTGAAGTAGATGAGACACGACTGTGTGGTCCCAGTCTTCCCAGTGAGCTCATAGCAAGCTCAACTCTGAGCAGGAGCGTATTGGTTCCGAAATATCCTACAATGATCTATGAAAAATTCGGTTGATCTTACCACGTGTGTGGTGTGTGTGTGTGTGTGTGTGTGTGTGTGTGTGTGTGTGTGTGTGTGTGTGTGTGTGTGTGTGTGTGTGTGTGTGTGTGTGTGTGTGTGGTGTGTGTGTGTGTGTGTGTTGTGTGAGAGAGAGAGAGAGAGAGAGAGAGAGAGTGTGTGTGTGTGTGTGTGTGTGTGTGTGTGTGTGTGTGTGTGTGTGTGTGTGTGTTTTGTTTCTTTCTGTCCCGTTTCTTATGCCACAGTAATGGCCCCAGAATCTGGACATGTTCGGTGTTGAACTTATGATATTTGACTGTGTGGTACCAATCTCCCAAAAGAACTATTAGCACACTCAGCTCTGGGTTTGGTGGGGGGGGGGGGGATACAATGAATTTGACAGGACTAATGGTATTCGAACCCACAGCCTACTTGTCGGTTGTCCATTGTACTAACCACTGCACCGTTGTGCTTGTTTTTGTTTTTTTTGTTCGAGCATGGTAACATTTCAAATGGTTAGTCTGGTGGTTTGGATGAAGGATGTGTTTTCATCAGATCTTCTTTATTACTCCGGAGCTGCTCTTCCAGACTTGCTCCGTTCGGCCACTGCTTGTTTCCTTTATTTCTGAAGAGTGGGAAAAGCTGTAGTAGTGTTTTGGTAACAGTGGTTCTGTCCGGCATGGATTCTCATCTGTGTGGGACAGCTACAGTCAGCACATGATTATGCTGGAGTAAGCAGCAGTGCCCGGTGCTGAGTCGAAATGTTGTAATTTGTTGTTGCTGGTCAGGGTAATAAATGGGATATTTTCTGTTATGTTCAAGGTGGAAATTCCTTTTCATGACGGTCTCCACTTCGCTGAAGGAGAATGGAGATGTTGCTACTGTTTTTGTCTGTTATCTTACCATCTGAACTCCACGAAATCGTTTTGTTCTGTTTTGTTGTGTTGTATCGAGTTTAAAGTCCTACCGCTTTACATATGAGGACTAGCCATAAGAATGTTGCTCAGAGAAGCTTTAAAACATTTTGGTTGCACTATGAGATACCGATGCTATTGTCGGATTCTCTTTTACCAGGATTAACTACGACACGAAATAGTGTAACGTCGTTCTCTTTTATACGTGTCTCTGGTCTGTGTGGCCACACGCCACAGTTCAAGCGGCAGTCAGTAGGCCTTTGCCACTCGCTCATTTTTATGAATGTGTTCCATAAAGCCTGACATAACTTTATGTTAGAATTAATAATTGGGTATGTGCAGGCTTGGAAAATCTGCCAGAAAATTGCTGGCGGATTTGGGAGGAGCGCATACGGAATTGTCTGAGGGCGGTGAATTCCTCTTCAAATAACTCCAATAACTCCCAAGAAAACACTAATGATGTCAAACGCTGACGATGATAACAATGCCATACTGTTCCCATGATTAAAAACCAACACTGAGATCACCAAGTCAGAAAACTGGGGTATATGATAGCCACCGAATCAGTCCATACTCCTTTTGTCGGATGAACGACTTTATATCCCTAATTGACGGAGACAAATTAAAAGGTTGTTGCTGGCTATATAAGATTGTATTTTTGAGGCTTCAGACCACCACGAAATCGTTTTGTTCTGTTTTGTTGTGTTGTATCGAGTTTAAAGTCCTACCGCTTTACATATGGGGACTAGCCATAAGAATGTTGCTCAGAGAAGCTTTAAAACATTTTGGTTGCACTGTGAGATACCGATGCTATTGTCGGATTCTCTGTGTCATGCCGTTCTCTGTTATACATGTCTCTGGTCTGTGTGGCCACACGCCACGGTTCAAGCGGCAGTCAGTAGGCCTTTGCCACTCGCTCATACACACAGCCGCTGTGCTGTTGCTGGCGTTGTGAAAAGCTTGGAGTTTGTTGGCTTCAGAGACAGTTTGCTCACCTCTGACAGTGCACCCGTTTGTCTATCAACTCTGACGCTGCACCCGTTTATCTATCACTCTGCGAAAACACTTGGCTGGCTGCTGGTGCCTCGTCTAGTCCTAGTCTAGCCGTGTTCGAATTTAAGTCTTGATCGTTATTGATGAGATTTTCCACAGGAAAGTGTTTCGGTGAACTCCTTTGCACGGTATAAAGTGTTCTCTCTCTTCGTGCCTTTCCAGACACATCATTACACGGACACTTTATTTGCATTTGATGTGTGCTCTTCTTGCTTATGTATATCATATCATTTTATAAAGTATAGATTTAAACAGAAAAAAATAAACCGAAGAAGATATTACGAAATAACCACTGTTCATTTGGATTCTTTAAATGACATTATGGTTAATCTGGATGCAATTTAACATTCAGCGTAAATATAAAAGAAATCATGTCATAACTAGTGTGTCAAAGCAGCTCATACAGCAGTGATAAATCAGTAATGAGGTATTATTTTGGATCTTTATCGTTTATCGGATAACAGGGATAATAAATTAGTGATCAGGGATTAATTGTCTTGATCTTTATACGGGTAGTTTATCAGAAAAAGTAATAATAAATTAGTGACCAGGAATTATCTTGATATTTAATGTTCATCAGATGAAAGGAATAATAGATTAGTGACTAAGAATTATCTTGCAGATCACAGGAAAGAGATATCAGTGATTAGAAATTATGATAAATCTCAGACCAATGGCGTTTTGAGCAGAAAGTATCATCAGCACCTTCAGCATATTAAAAATACGATGGCTAGCTGACTCTGACTGCGTCGGAGAAAACGAAAGTGAGCTAACGTCATTGTGAATGAGTGAAATTTTCTCAAACCAGATTGGACTGTGGGTGGTGCATTGACTACAGTAGCCGACCCAGCGATGGATGACTGTTGAATGGATGACATAGACTTCAGTGACACAGTGGCGGCAACCCAGCGTTGTTTGGTTGATAAGTGGTACTCTGTTGCTAATATAGTGGTTAAGTTCACTCTAACGTTGATTGGCTGTCGGCAAATCTCTCGAGATACGTGATTATCCGTGTAGTTCAGCGTGTGTTGTTTGGTGGCGAAGATTCCAAAAAGCCATAGATTAAACTGATTTCGCGAGACAGGAAGTTAAGTGCCAATTGTGCCGGCTATATTATAATTTACGGGTTTTTTTCCCCACAACGGAGTAGAAGGTAAGTAAAAGATAGAACCCCTGTCAAGTTTAGTATTCGCTTGGTCGTAATTCTCTGTCTCTGACTCTGTCTCTGACTCTGTCTCTGTCTCTCTCTCTCTGTCTCTCTCTCTCTGTCTCTCTCTCTCTCTCTCTCTCTCTCTCTCTCTCTCTCTCTCTTGTCTCTCTCACCTTTCTCACTCACTCTCCACTTCCCATGAAGTAATACGTTTCTCTCTCTGGAATAATATCTACATGGTTTTTCATAATACTTTGCTTTTTTTAACTATGCACTTCAGTTTTGTTGTTGTTAAAGTTTTTAACAGTTGAAAAGATTAGCCTCTTTTGTTGTTGCTTTGTTGTTGTTAAAGTTTTAACAGTTGAAGATTAGCCTGCTTTGTTGTTGCTTTGTTGTTTGCTTTGCCCACAGACGGGAGAGCGTAGGTAGAGGTGGAAACCAGCTTAGAAGACAGAAGTAGAAACGTCAAGTAGTAATACTTTATTTCAGGACTTGGTTTCTCTTCCTTTAAGCTCAACAAAAATGTTAACTTCATCGACCATTCTACATCCTGTACCTTAATGATATAGGCCTAAACGGTTTGTTTAATTGTGAATCCGGACATGCATTGCGTTTGTTTACACTTCAACAGTTATGAGTCTCGTTGTCTGGAATACTGACCACAATTTGGTAAAGATCCACTTGACATGCAGTGGTGACCAAGTGGGGTAAAGCGCTTGGTAAAGATGCGACTTTCAACGAATCCGAGTGGTGACGTGGTAAATGCAACGGACTACTGTTACGACTACAGACGGACTGTAGGGTTCGAACCTTCATCAGTTGAAAAAAAAAGTGAGATTTTTTGGTCCCGACTGGCTCTTAAGGAGAACTGAGAGTGCTGTAGACTCATTGGGAAGACTGAAGACGAATCTCATACATTGTACGCCTATTTCATAAATTATCCTCGTGTCAACCAGACTTGAGAGACGCAGATATTTGCGGTTTTGGTCTGGAAATTTGAGCAAGGCCTGAATGACTCGTCTGTAGAGTACGGACTTGTCACGAAATCTCAGTCCGAAATGGACCTCCACAGCATCATTATCATCATTACCATTCTTATCATCGAGTATTGTGAAATATTATTCCACATTCTGTGTCCCTTTATGCCATTCGCTCGTGGTGATCTCAGTGTTGGTGGGTTTGGAGGTGTGTTGAGAACTAAAACGAGCAATGTATTTGTAATGACACAGATATGGTGTAGATGATGGGTTAGGGAAAAAAAATGATGCAACACCAATGTTTGGAAAAGTATTTTCTAATCCCTGTCCATCTGAAAGACTCTAGGCTGTTGCTTGTATGCTAAACAATGTCTTCGGATGAGACTATAGAACGAAACCCTATGAGTGGCATGCGACTAACCCCCGTGAAAAGGCGGGTCACAGCAAAAATGGTGTTGTGTCCGTAAATTCGGTATACAAAATTTATCTGAATGCGCGAACAAAATTACACACAAGCCGACTGTAATGATGATATCGCACTGAGTCGATACCAAGAAGCACTCCTAGCTATGGTGGCTACACTTATCAGAGTGCTGCTGGAGAAGGAGCGTGACAAGAAGGTTGAGGATGACGAGGAATAGAAGGAAAAGAAAGAGGAAGACAAATTGAAGGAAGAGGCTGACAGTGAAGAGAAGTACGCAAAGAAAGATGAACTCAACAAGACCAATCAGTAGGAAGACAAGAAGGAGGAAGAGGCTGACAGTGAAGAGAAGTACGCAAAGGAAGATAAACTCAACAAGACCAATCAGTAGGAAGACAAGAAGAAGGAAGAGGCTGACAGTGAAGAGAAGTACACAAAGAAGGACGACCTCAACAAGACCAAGAGGAAGACAAGAAAAAGGAAGAGGCTGACAGTGAAGAGAAGTACACAAAGAAGGACGACCTCAACAAGACCAAGAGGAAGACAAGAAGAAGGAAGAGGCTGACAGTGAAGAGAAGTACACAAAGAAGGACGACCTCAACAAGACCAAGAGGAAGACAAGAAAAAGGAAGAGGCTGACAGTGAAGAGAAGTACACAAAGAAGGACGACCTCAACAAGACCAAGAGGAAGACAAGAAGAAGGAAGAGGCTGACAGTGAAGAGAAGTACACAAAGAAGGACGACCTCAACAAGACCAAGAGGAAGACAAGAAAAAGGAAGAGGCTGACAGTGAAGAGAAGTACACAAAGGAGGATGAACTCAACAAGACAAAGAGGAAGACAAGAAGAAGGAAGAGGCTGACAGTGAAGAGAAGTACACAAAGAAGGACGACCTCAACAAGACCAAGAGGAAGACAAGAAAAAGGATTGGCTGACAGTGAATAGAAGTACACAGAGAAGGACGACCTCAACAAGACCAAGAGGAAGACAAGAAGAAGGAAGAGGCTGACAGTGAAGAGAAGTACACAAAGAAGGACGACCTCAACAAGACCAAGAGGAAGACAAGAAGAAGGAAGAGGATGATAGTGAAGAGAAGTACACAAAGAAGGACGACCTCAACAAGACCAAGAGGAAGACAAGAAAAAGGAAGAGGATGATAGTGAAGAGAAAGTACACAAAGGAGGATGAACTCAACAAGACCAAGAGGAAGACAAGAAGAAGGAAGAGGATGATAATGAAGAGAAAGTACACAAAGGAGGATGAACTCAACAAGACCAAGAGGAAGACAAGAAAAAGGAAGAGGATGATAGTGAAGAGAAGTACACAAAGAAGGACGAACTCAACAAGACCAAGAGGAAGACAAGAAAAAGGAAGAGGCTGACAGTGAAGAGAAGTACACAAAGAAGGACGACCTCAACAAGACCAAGAAGAAGACAAGAAGAAGGAAGAGGATGATAGTGAAGAGAAGTACACAAAGAAGGACGAACTCAACAAGACCAAGAGGAAGACAAGAAGAAGGAAGAGGATGATAGTGAAGAGAAAGTACACAAAGGAGGATGAACTCAACAAGACCAAGAGAAGACGAAGGAAGAGGATGATAATGAAGAGAAGTACACAAAGGAGGACGAACTCAACAAGACCAAGAGAAGACGAAGGAAGAGGATGATAGTGAAGAGAAAGTACACAAAGGAGGATGAACTCAACAAGACCAAGAGGAAGACAAGAAGAAGGAAGAGGATGATCGTGAAGAGAAGTACACAAAGGAGGATGAACTCAACAAGACCAAGTCCCTATAAACTAGCAATCCTAGACGCCATCATCCCTGAAGAGGGTGCCAAATTTTTACATGTTCCTCACCATTGACTGGGAAGATGAGGTGTGGATAGCAGTTCTTAGAGGCCTAGGCTAAGATTAGTACGAGGGAGAAGGTGTCTGAAATTCAGCATCAAGTACCGGTCATCCTCTCACGTAGGTAACTGTCATGTTGTATGTTTGTTTAGCTATGAGTGCTGAGCATAAGTGGCTACCTATTGTTGCTCTGATCTGTTCTATTGTTGTGACCATTTTTGAATTAGTCTCACAAGTAGGAAACTGCAGTATGATTTTTAAGTCAACCTGCTTTTCTTTAAAGATACGATACGATACGATACGATACGATACGATACGATACGATACGATACGATACGATTCGAGTCAAGAAATATTTTGATTGCCCATTTGTTCAGTGGTATTCCAGCCATGCACATACTGAAACATTTACAGTAGTTTCCTGTGCCTAGAGTAAGTGTAAAATGTGAATAAAATCCATTGAGACATACAGAATTCAAATGCTAGAACTTAAAAATGTTAGTGATTTAAAAAGAGAAGAGCCAAGCAAACAAACACAAACAAAACTTAAAATAACCGGTAGAGTGGTTAAACTCCTCTCCCCCCCCCTCCCCCCCCCCCCCACAACTTTGCTAAATGTTTGCCTTCGTCTTTCTCTGTACATAACCGACGTGGTCGCTGGCGCCCCGTAATAGAATTGCAAGTTCTTTCAGTCTCTGGCAGTGCTTTGTTGTACTCGGTGGAAATCCGGCCGACACCATTTATCTGATGTTATCTGTCTTCCCCCTTTCTCTGGCTAATCGCACTGTTCCCTGAAGGATGGCTTCTGGCAGCTCTCTGATCTTTGTGGTGAAAAAAAAAACGGAAAAAAATAAAAACACAAACGGTTATGCCATTTCGACTTCCATCTTTGTGTTAAGGACAAAGCATTTTTGAAGTGATTTTTGCTGGATTTTGCTGTGGACGTTTCAGATTGATAACAATTGATGATTAGATATGTAGTGTGCCACGTTAAGGATATTGTGAATAAAATCTCATTTCTAGCTCTTATTTTAATTATGTCAAGTACGAAAACTTCTGACATATTTTGTAGAGCTAAAGCCTAACCTTAAGTCTCAAAGAGAGATTACAAAGAACTTGGTTGAACCATTTTAACAATCATTCTTTTCATGGAAAATTGTGAAAGAAAATCCATATGTTGTGCTAATAACTGTAATCTTGAAAAGGTTTCAGTTGAAATAAAACTTGACGTGCGTCTGGGACAATGGTAGACTCTCTCAAGATTTTAAAACAGATTTCGAGTATTGCCAGGAGTATTACAGAAAGTGGTGTTCACATGCCTGTCTAAAAAAGAAGTGCTGATTTTAGGTGGGATCTTGACCTTGATAGTTTGTTTTCCAGACGTACGTATACGCGACCCCTCAACGGTCCAGACTTGATTGAAATTTGACATTCATCAAGAAACAGCTGGAAAAATCTTGCCCACACATTTTGGTCGCACATTCACACATACAACATACACACACAGACAAAGACACACAGATACACACATACACACATACACACATACACACACCACACACACACACACACACACACACACACACACACACACACACACACACACACACACACACACACATCATACAGATGCACGCACGCGCACCTCTCCTCGGTAAATATGAAATTGTGAACATTTTCTAGCAGATGGGGAATCATAACAGTGACTAATCCATGAGCATGAAGGCAGATGACCATTCACAGAACAATTTTGCAATTGGCCATTCATAATACAAGATTTATCAGAAGACCATGAAAGCAAGCGCGGTGTGTAATAATAATAACAGTGTTGTGATGCAGTTGGCGGTGCTTTTCGTATGCTAGGAAAGACACCCATGACAAGTGTGGTCGTGGTCAGTAAAGTGTCCGAAGCGCCCTCCTCCCTCCCCCCGGCCTTCCTGTCACGACCATAGAAGGAATGATTGTCGGGTGTGTCGACCACATGAATGACATTCAATAATATCAAATTGTTAAAACAAAATCTTCTTTGATGTACAGTTCATTCTTTAATGGTTATGTAGCTGTTGATATTATGAAGTTGATTTGTATGGTCTCACTAATTCATTAAGAACAATTTTCATTATTTATACATTTATAAGGTCTCCGTCAAAAATTAAAGTTATCAGATTAAAAATAGCTGAGAAAAAGAGATGTGACACTAGAGCAGGTTTCAACATAATCCAGGGTTTTCCATTTCTCAAGGTCACTGTGACCTTGAAACACATGCAGTCAAAATTTAACTTTGGACTTTCGAGGAATGTGGTAGATTCTTACGATGGTGTAAAAACAAAACGAAAATGTTTTGGCAAGAATTCTTAGTGCACCTTCCAAAAGAAGACTACGTGTTGATTTTAAACACTTTTTTTGTAATCCGCGAGTCCTTCAATTTGATGACTTCCATTTCAAACAGGTGCAGTCACGGGTCACAAATGGTCCCAACCTTCGGTCTGAATTTGATTAAAGATCCATTCAGAAACAGCTGAGAAAAGGGAACGTTTTAACAGACATGGTTCAAAACAGAGTATCAATAGTCATTTTGATTTTGGTTTCTGTTGGCATAGTTAATGATACTAATAAATCTCTTGCTTAGCTGTATCCCTCAAAACTGCGCAGTGCGCATTTATAATACATAGAGTGTAAAAGAGTCAGAGGTATTAATATATTCGTAGTTAAGACATACAACTGTGAAAATAGAGTACTATCATTCAAAGGTACCGAGCTGGCTTACTAAAAGTACTCAGAATTCGAAGAGTGAAGAGGAGACGAGAGAGAGAGAGAGAGAGAGAGAGAGAGAGAGAGAGAGAGAGAGAGAGAGAGAGAGAGAGAGAGCGCTTGAAACTGAAGTTTTAATTTTTAGTCGAAGTGACGAGCGGGTAAAATTTGGGTCTCAGAGATTCACGTCTTCCAACTGTCCAGGTGTCTGTAACCCAATTTATTAAAGATCCCTCAACAGAAAACCGATTTCTTCTCGTTGACACAAATGACACAAATCGGCTTATCACACAATCATGCAGCCGTACATTCTAGACCTGACGTCTGGAGTTCAATCCCAGCCCGTCATATCAAAACTGGCAAGTTTTCTGCCCGTCTTAACGCTCCAATCATTCTGGTGGTTACCCATTTTAAAATCTTGCCAGCACACAGGGTTGTGCACAGGCTAAGAAGTGCCAGATAATTGCTGGCATGGTGGAATACATTTCGAGTTGTCCGAGGGCGATGATGAATCCTTCGTGAAGAAACTCCAGACATCTTTTAGAAGGTACACAGGTTTTCCCCACGGCATAAAACGGTCGTTAGGGGAAAAAGGTATTAGACAAATTAATGGAGCGAGTTAATAGAGGAGAAAAGTAAAAACACACCTTCTCGCACCTGTCTCACCTGTCTTTCTACACCCACGGTCGACACGGTCATATACTTTGAAGTGCACGCGCTCCCTTCATCCTGTGTTCCCATCAAATGCCCGGACACACCCATGAATAATACTCCCTCCTCTTTATTTTCCGTCATCAACTCCTCCCCTCCCCCCAAATCCATCATCAACATTTTGTATTTCGCAACAAAGTTCTTAATCATTTTGAAAGAAAGGATATATTCATATGTTACTAGCAAAAGTAGGAATCGCTTCACAAGAGTTAAGGTTCAGCACATATATGCAAGACATAAGTAGTTCTTAACAACGGACGTACATGTGTCTATCAAATGAGATGTCTTTTGTATTTTTGATTGTTCTGCCACAAAAGGTTTACCGTGTGAAATTCAGACTACTTTTCTTAACCTTTGGACCCCCTCGCCTGTCCACTGGCTTGCTGCATTATCAACCAAGCTAACAAAGCAAAAACTTTTGACCCCTCACCTGTCCACCAGAGGAAGCTGATGGACAGGGTGAGGAAGTCAAAAGGTTAAGTTTTTACAGTCGGTGGATAGGGTGCAGGAGTCAAAGGGTTAAGGGAGAGCATGGCGCCCCAATATATCTCCACCCATGTCTTGTCAGTACATGAGTGTTTTTTTGTATCCAGTTCAATGAATTTGTGTTTTAGTATCATTTTGCCTCGGACAAGCTTTTGCTGTAATGAGGCTATTTCTTAACATGCGCTGAGTGCATGCCTCATGCTGAGCCTCGGTTTATCTTCTCATTTGAGAGACTAGCACCCAGATCAAGCAGTGGAGGGGGGAAGGGTTAGAGAACAAGCCCTATCCAATTAGGACTCAAACCCGGGCCTTGTGGCTTTCTCTGGCTTCCTGTTAGTCTCTTTATGCACTGGGACACAGCTCCATTTCTCACTCTGTTCACTCGCTTCATCTATCATCAACATTGGTCCTTACACTCCCTTCATCCATCAAAAACATTGGTCCTTACACTCCCTTCGTCCCTTATCAACAGTGTTCATACACTCCCTTCATCCCTCATCAACTGTGCTCCATACACTCCCTTCATCCCTCATCAACAGTGTTCATACACTCCCTTCATCCCTCATCGACAGTGTTCCATACACTCCCTTCATCCCTCATCAACAGTGTTCATACACTCCCTTCATCCCTCATCAACAGTGTTCCATACACTCCCTTCATCCCTCATCAACAGTGTTCATACACTCCCTTCATCCCTCATCGACAGTGTTCCATACACTCCCTTCATCCCTCATCAACAGTGCTCCATACACTCCCTTCATCCCTCATCAACAGTGCTCCATACACTCCCTTCATCCCTCATCGACAGTGTTCCATACACTCCCTTCATCCCTCATCAACAGTGCTCCATACACTCCCTTCATCCCTCATCAGCAGTGTTCATACACTCCCTTCATCCCTCATCAACAGTGCTCCATACACTCCCTTCATCCCTCATCAACAGTGCTCCATACACTCCCTTCATCCCTCATCAACAGTGCTCCATATACTCCCTTCACCCCTCATCAACAGTGCTCCATACACTCCCCTTCATCCCTCATCAACAGTGTTCCATACACTCCCTTCATCCCTCATCAACAGTGTTCATACACCCCTTCATCCCTCATCAACAGTGTTCCATATACTCCCTTCATTCCTCATCATCTGTGCTCCATACACTCCCTTCATCCCTCATCAACAGTGTTCATACACTCCATCCCCATCAACAGTGCTCATACACTCCCTTCATCCCTCATCAACAGTGTTCATACACTCCCTTCATCCCTCATCAACAGTGTTCATACACTCCTTCATCCCTCATCAACAGTGTTCCATACACCCTTCATCCCCATCAACAGTGTTCCATACACTCCTTCATCCCCATCAACAGTGTTCCATACACTCCATTCATCCCCCATCAACAGTGTTCCATACACTCCATTCATCCCCCATCAACAGTGTTCCATACACTCCTTCATCCCTCATCAACTGTGTTCCATACACTCCATTCATCCCCCATCAACAGTGTTCCATACACTCATCACCATCAACAGTGTTCATCACTCTCTTCATCTCATCAACAGTGTTCCATACACTCTCTTCATCCCTCATCAACAGTGTTCCATACACTCCCTTCATTCCCTCATCAACAGTGTTCCATACTACTCTCTTCATTCCTCATCAACAGTGCTCTTTACACTCTCTTCATCCCTCATCAACAGTGTTCCTACACTCCCTTCATCCCTCATCAACAGTGTTCCATACACTCCCTTCATCCCTCATCAACAGTGCTCTTTACACTCTCTTCATCCCTCATCAACAGTGCTCCTTACACTCCCTTCATCCCTCATCAACAGTGCTCTTTACTCTCTCTTCATCCCTCATCAACAGTGCTCCTTACACTATCTTCATCCCTCATCAACAGTGCTCCTTACACTCTCTTCATCCCTCATCAACAGTGCTCCTTACACTATCTTCATCCCTCATCAACAGTGCTCTTTACATTCTCTTCATCCCTCATCAACAGTGCTCCTTACACAATCTTCATCCCTCATCAACAGTGCTCTTTACACTCTCTTCATCCCTCATCAACAGTGCTCTTTACACTCTCTTCATCCCTCATCAACAGTGCTCCTTACACTATCTTCATCCCTCATCAACAGTGCTCTTTACACTCTCTTCATCCCTCATCAACAGTGCTCTTTACACTATCTTCATCCCTCATCAACAGTGCTCTTTACACTCTCTTCATCCCTCATCAACAGTGCTCCTTACACTATCTTCATCCCTCATCAACAGCGCTCTCTATATCTCTCTATATCTATATCTAGTGCTCCCTACACCCCATATATCCCTCATCGAGAGTTCTCCCTACGCTCCCTACATCCCTCATTGAGAGTTCTCATTACACTCCCTACATCCCTCATTGAGAGTTCTCATTACACTCCCTACATCCCTCATTGAGAGTTCTCATTACACTCCCTACATCCCTCATTGAGAGTTCTCATTACACTCCCTACATCCCTCATTGAGAGTTCTCATTACACTCCCTACATCCCTCATTGAGAGTTCTCATTACACTCCCTACATCCCTCATCGAGAGTTCTCATTACACTCCCTACATCCCTCATCAACAGAGCTCCTTAAGCTTTCTGTCTCTCATCAGCAGTGCTTCCTACACTCCCTACATCCATCATAAACAATGTCCATCCTTGTTTCATTTCTGATCAGCCGTGTTTCTTCTTAACAACCGTTTCCTCATCCATACATCCCTCGTCCAGACTGCTCCCTACCTTGCATGCATCTCCGAGCCCTAGTGCTGCCCATGCCATCTTCTTAAGGCCTGATTGGTGTCGAGCTGACTGCACGGATTCCAGTCTGGTTCAAAGAAAACGTGATCTCTGGTGCACCCAGCGGTGAATGGGCACCTGATCCTGTTCATGGTTGGCGATGGTAAAGCAGTATGGTAGAGAAGATGACCACTGCCCTCAATGTGGTTAACACCTCCCTCCAGAAAAAAAAAGAAAAAAAAGAAGTTCTTACCACATCATTCTACTAAGGCATCTCGATTATGGGACATCCTGATCATGTAGCCCCTCAATTTTTGTGATCCTTAAGGGGGGCTGATGGGTTGCAGCGGCAGCAGACGACATTCTGCGCCTCTTGCCTCGGAAGGGCAGCAGGTCATTGAGAAAAAAGAACTTTCTGTATCGCTTATCAGCAGTGCTCCGTACAGGCCTCTGATCTTCCATCAGTAGGCTGACTCTGGTGATAAAACCGTGGATTCCAGATCTGATGCCTCGAGTTTAATCCCAGCCTGCAACTGAAAATCTGGCCTGTTTGTTGCCCATCTAAATGGTCCAATCGTTCTGATAGCATTACTTCAGTGTTTCATTGGTCCTATCTACAAAAAAACAAAAACAAAAAAAAAACAAAAAAAACTTGCCAGTGTGTGTCGAGTTTTGCACAGGCGCAAGGTAAATTACTGGCCGGTTTGAGTAGAGCGCATATGGAATTGTCTGAGTTCGACGAACCCCTTCTTGAATAGTTGAGACTCGATCAACGTGCATGATTGACTCTTTGACTCCCGCACCCTATCCACCAACTGCAAAAACTTAACCTGGTGGATAGGGTAAGGGAGTCAAAGGGTTAAGTTTTTGCTTTGCTAGCATGGTTGATAATGCAGGATGCTGGTGGACAGGGTGCGGGAGTCAAAGGGTTAATATTATAGGGTTTTGTGCAGGTTCAAGATAAAGTACTGGCCTGTTTGGGTAGAGCGCATATGGAAATTGTATGGGTGTGATGAATGTGTCTCGCACAAAGTCCAAACTCCATCAGACTGCATTAAGGTTACACCTCCTTTCCCCTGTCATCAATAGTGCAGGTTATATACTTTTTATCCTCACCATCACAGCGCCACATGAACTGCTGCCTCATTCCCTTCATCTCATCTCCGCAGGGTGCGTTCACGTTAACACCGGCAAGTAGCCGGAAACAGCTGCCGGCAATTGGTTGGAACTTAATTAACCCTTTGACCCCCTCACTCTATCCATCAGCTGCAAAAAAAAAAAAAAAAAAAAAAAAACTAAACCTTTTACTCCCTTGTTCTATCCACCAGCTTTTGATAGTAAGTAAAAAGTTAAACTTTTGATTCTTCACCCTGTCCACCGGCTTATGATTGCAAAGTAAAAAAAACAAACAAACAAACTGTCACGCCCTCACCCTATCCTCCACCAGCTGCAAAACGTTAGACCTCTCACTCACCAGGTTATGATGCTAAGGCAAAAAATAAAGCCTTTCACTCCCTCACCATATCCACCAGCTTATGACGCTAAAGTAAAAAAAAAAACAAAAAAACTTTCACTCCTTCACCATGCCCACCAAACCCTATTCACCAGCTTATGCTATAGGCAAAACCCCCAAACCCTTTCACTTTCTTACCCTATCCACCAGCTGCAAAACTTAATATAAACCTTTCACTTTCTTACCCTATCCACCAGCTGTGAAAATTTAATATAGACCTTCACTTTCTTACCCTATCCACCTGCTGCAAAAACTTAATATAAACCTTTCACTTTCTTACCCTATCCACCAGCTGCAAAAACTTAATATAGACCTTTCACTTTCTTACCCTATCCACCTGCTGCAAAAACTTAATATAAACCTTTCACTTTCTTACCCTATCCACCTGCTGCAAAAACTTAATATAAACCTTTCACTTTCTTATCCTATCCACCTGCTGCAAAACTTAATATAAACCTTTCACTTCTTACCCTATCCACCTGCTGCAAAAGTTGATATGAACCTTTCACTTTCTTACCCTATCCACCAGCTGCAAAAAGTTGATATGAACCTTTCACTTTCTTACCCTATCCCAGCTGCAAAAAGTTGATATGAACCTTCACTTTCTTACCCTATCCACCAGCTGCAAAAAGTTGATATGAACCTTTCATTTTCTTATCCTATCCACCAGCTGCAAAGTTGATATGAACCTTTCACTTTCTTACCCTATCCACCAGCTGCAAAAAGTTAATATAAACCTTTCACTTTCTCACCCTATCCACCAGCGTTTTTGCAGGGAATGAAAGGCTTAACTTTTTACTTTGCTATCATGGCTCTTCTTTTTACACACGCCAGACCTCTTGCGAGCACTCCTATCTAAGCATATAAGTTCATAAATACAACCTATCAGAAGGAGTGGATTTTTGCGTGTATGACGGTTCTTTATCCCTCCTTAAAGCCAGATATACTTCGCATTTGGGGCAAGCTATCATGCCTGATAATACAGGAAGCTGGTGGATGGCGTGAGGGAATCAAAGGGTTAAGTTCACTTCAATTTTCTCTCTCCTGAAAAAAAAAAATTATGCAAGCGAGTGCTAGCATTGATGCTGAACCCGACTAGCACCAGACAGTAACCGGCGGCAAATCTGATTTGCGGGATACAGAGTGTTTGGCTGTATTGCTGGACCAAAGGGCTGAACTTTCACACGACGGAACTAACAGCCACTGGCCTTGTTTAAAAATAATGAACAGTGTTGCTGTGTTGACAAACAGCAGTCGACTGGCAAACAACAACTGGTCGGTGTTAAGAGTGAACGCAGCTCTAGCGTCCCAGCCAGTCTTCCTGGCTCTGTCCGCTTACTGGCTGGCTCCATCCAGCACTTGTCTTTTCCTTTAGATACATCCACATCACGGACAGACTCAAGAGATCGGATTAGTTTATCTGTGGATTGAATAGGAGGGGGTGCAACTACGGGAGGAGGGGTGTGTGTGTGTGTGTGTGTGTGTGTGTGTGTGTGTGTGTGTGTGTGTGTGTGTGTGTGTGTGTGTGGAGTGTGAGAGAGAGAGAATGTGAATGTGTGTGTGTGTGTGTGTGTGTGAGAAAGAAAGAAAGAAGAGAGAGAGAGAGAGAGAATGTGTATGTGTGTGTGTGTGCGCGCGTGCGTCGTTCCTGGCACAGAGAAATGATTGAAAAAGTTGGCCACTCACATAATCACGTCCCTCTCGCTCTGTTCATTCATACATTGTTTTCCCGCCTCCCTGGCTCCAGTTTAAGTCTCTCTCTTAAGATAGACAATCGGTGATACAGGCAAAGATGTGATCTTGTCTCGAATTCAGTTTCATTCTCCCACTTCCTGTCTCTCAAGTGCCTGTCATGTTCGTGTGTCAGCCCACTGTTTGACATGGAGCTGAAATCACCTGTACATTTGGCAAGGCCATTCGCAGAAAACACCATATGACAAAGCCATCAGGTGAATAAGGCCACATCTAGAAAATACACTGTATGTCAGAAAATACACCTATATGACCTATGATAAGCCATCAGGTGAATAAGGCCACATCTAGAAAATACACTGTATGTCAGAAAATACCCTATATGTCCTATGATGAAGCCATCAAGTGAATAAGGCCACATCTAGAAAATACACTGTATGTCAGAAAATACCCTATATGTCCTATGATGAAGCCATCAAGTGAATAAGGCCACATCTAGAAATACACTGTATGTCCAGTGACAGAGGAGTCATCGGTGAATAAGGACACATCTAGAAAATAGCTATATGTCCTATGATCAAATACCCTATATGTCCTAGAATGGAGCCATCAGGTGGATAAGGCCACATCTAGAAAATACCCTGTGTATTAGAAAATACGCTATTGTCCTATGATCAAATACCCTATATGTCCTATGATGGAGCCATCAGGTGGATAAGGCCACATCTAGAAAATACCTGTATATTAGAAAATACCTATATGTCCTATGATGGAGCCATCAGGTGGATAAGGCACATCTAGAAATAGCCTGTATATTAGAAAATACCTTATATGTCCTAGGATGGAGCCATCAGGTGGATAAGGCCACATCTAGAAAATACCCTGTGTATTAGAAAATACGCTATATGTCCTATGATCAAATACCCTATATGTCCTATGATGGAGCCATCAGGTGGATAAGGCCACATCTAGAAAATAGCCTGTATATTAGAAAATACCTTATAGTCCTAGGATGGAGCCATCAGGTGGATAAGGCCACATCTAGAAAATAGCCTGTATATTAGAAAATACCTTATATGTCCTAGGATGGAGCCATCAGGTGGATAAGGTCACATCTAGAAAATAGTCTGTATATTAGAAAATACCTTATATGTCCTAGGATGGAGCCATCAGGTGGATAAGGACACATCTAGAAAATACCCTGTATATTAGAAAATACCTTATATGTCCTAGGATGGAGCCATCAGGTGGATAAGGACACATCTAGAAAATGATCAAATATCCTATATGTCCTATGATGGAGCCATCATGTGGATAAGGTCACATCCAGAAAATAGACTGTATGTCGTATGACGGAGGCATCAGGTGAATAAGGCCACATCTAGAAAATACTCTGTATGCTAGAAAATACTCTATATGTCCCATGACGGAGCCATCAGGTGAATAAGGCCACATCTAGAAAACACCCAGTACGTTAGAAAATACCCTGTATGAAAGAAAATAACCTATATGTCCTATGACAAAGCCATCAGGCTACATCTAGAAAATACTCAATTTGCCCTATGACGAAGCCATCAGGTGAATACGTCCACACTCATCTAGACAGAGCCATCAGGTCACATCTAGAAAATACCCTGTATGTCAGATGATGGAGCCATCAGGTGGATAAGGCCACATCTAGAAAATACCCTGTATGTCCTATGACGGAACCATCAGGTGAATAAGGCTACATCTAGAGGATACCCTGTATGTTAGAAAATACTCTGTATGTCTTATGACAGAGCCATCAGGTGGATAAGGCCACATCTAGGAAACACCCAATACGTTAGAAAATACCCTGTATGTCCTATGACGGAGCTATCAGGCCACATCTAGAAAATACTCAGTTTGTCCTATGACAAAGCCATCAGGTAAAAACGTCAAAACTCATCTAGAAAATACCTGATTGTTAGAAAATAACCTATATCCTACGACGAAGCCATCAGGCCACATCTAGAAAATACCCTGTATGTCCTATGACGGAGCCATCAGGCCACATCTAGAAAATAGCCTATATCCTATGACGGAGCCATCAGGCCACATCTAGAAAATACCCTGTATGTCCTATGACGGAGCCATCAGGCCACATCTAGAAAATACCTGTATGTCCTATGACGGAGCCATCAGGCCACATCTAGAAAATACCTGTATGTCCTATGACGGAGCCATCAGGCCACATCTAGAAAATACCCTGTATGTCCTATGACGGAGCCATCAGGCCACATCTAGAAAATACCCTGTATGTCCTATGACGGAGCCATCAGGCCACATCTAGAAAATACCCTGTATGTCCTATGACGGAGCCATCAGGCCACATCTAGAAAATAGCCTATATCCTATGACGGAGCCATCAGGCCACATCTAGTGAATACCCTATATGTCGTATGACGGAGCCATCAAGTGGATGAAAAGACTGCACCTTGAAAATACCGAAAGTGTCCTATGACAGAAGCATTAGGTGGATAAGGGCACCCATAGAAAATACGCTGTATGTCTACACTGTATGTCCCCGTGATGAAGCGATTAGGTGGATAAGTACACACCTGGAAAATACCCTATATATCCTCTAATGGAGCCATCAGGAAGATAAGGGCTACCCGTAGCGTTAGCCCCTCCTGCATTCACAGGATAGGTGTTTTGGTCCTGAGCTAACTTCTACAGAAAACTTAGAGGGCTGAAGTTAGATGTATGAACCATGGAACTATGCAACGTAAAGCAAATGTCTACGCAGTCATTGATATTGGACAAGAATGGTACTAGTCTGTTGAGATCCATTCCGGGTGGAGCAACGTTAGGTCGTGTGCCTCAGCAGGGTCCGCTTTTAGTTATTACAGTTATTAGAGGTAACTTCCACTCGTCTTGTCAAGCCAGTGGACGCGGGAGGAAAATTACAATTCCTCTGGCCACCAGAAATTCCGTGGCAGTCAGCGAAAGCTGGAAAAAACAGCCACGTTCATTGCTGGATAAGGTCTGACCATGTAGACAGGCGACACAAAGAAGAAGGATCTTGTGTTGAAGGCCCGGGGAATTTTCCTGGTGACAGCTGCTGGATATGGATGGATGCCGCATGACCACAAACCCAAAGTCACAACCAGAAAACAGCGAAGAGCGCGTTCATACTAACGCGGTAAAGTTGCCGACAGCAGCTGGTCGGAATTTAAGCGTATGTCAGTTACCTCCCCCCATCTTATGTGCTGGCAACAGCATTCCTGTTGAATCCCACCAGCACAAGCTAGTTACTGGTGGCAACTTTAATTTACAGCATGCAGTACTTCGCTGGCTTGCTGGGTTAACCAGATGGACCAAGGGAAAATATTGGACGAACTTGTGGCTTGGTTGAGGACAGAGAAGGTGGGAGATGTACTTGCAGCGACAAGGGATAGATTCGTAAGGAGAGCCATGATCACCAAAGCCATGCGGCAGGGTACATGATGATGACGATGATGGGTTAAAAATATGAACATTTACAAGACACCAGCGCCATGTATTCTTACATGGACGCAACTGGTCTTGTTCAGTATGATAAGCATCCAGAGCTACACAAAAATACGACCAAAATGCGTATTCGGTAATGACAAGACAGGCACGAATTTTTAGTCAATTGGCATTTGTCAAGCGTATACACAGATAACAAAGAGTAAATGCATAAAATGGAATGGGGAAAAAAGTTTTTATTTCCAATACGTTTTCTCTCGGGTGTCTTATGTACGCTCGACAAAGGCCAGTGACTAAATAAAGATGTGCGCCTGTCTCGTCTCTTCTCGACTCGTCTTGTCATATAGATACGCGTTTTGATGTTATTTTTGTACAGTCCTGGTTGCTGTATGTTTGAACGCTGAGAGTTGCATGTGTTAGCGTGAATGCACTCTTAGACTGCCGGTGAATTACCGGCGTTGGCGTCAGTGCACTCTTGCACTGCCGATAAGTTGCTGGTGTTAATGTGAACTCACCCTTACACTGCCGGTAAGGTGCTGACGTTAGTGTGTGAACTCACAGTATCGCTTTCCACTGCCAGTCAATGGAACGTGACCCTTTTCACCACCTACAGAGTAACTGTAGCTATGTGTATGCGATGAACCCACAGACCCATACATAAACCACACACTTGCATGGCAACGCGCGCACGCATGCACAGGCACACATACATACTCTCATCATCATCAGGTGCCCTGCCGCATGGCGTTGGCGATCAAGGACTTCCATCTGTCTCTATCTCTCGTTGCCCCTAGCATCTCTCCCACCCCCCTCGTCCCCAGCCACTCTGCAAGTCCGTCCAGCATTTTTTCCCTGGGTCTACCTGGTGCTCTCTTTCCCTCCAGCTTTCCCGCTGTGACCAGGTGCTCTAAATCCCCCTTCCTCATAAAATGGCCTATAAATGTTGCCTGTCTTTTCCTAATCTTCTTTATGAGTGATCTACCTGTGTATGCCTCCATCAAGACTGTCTCATTTGTTTTCTTTGCTGTCCATGGAACTCTCAACATTCTTCTCAGAAACCACATCTCGGCTGCCTCTATCTTGTTCTGGCCTTGTTTGTTGATTGTCCACGCCTCACATCCGTACACAGTATTGGTTTTATATAACATTCAAGAACTCTCTTCCTGAACACATACTCTACCAAAAGGCAAAGGCAGTGATCATTTTCGAACGCTAAAAATTACTAGTTAAAAGCCATTTTTCAAATATACGGTGCTAATTTATATATCTGCCAAGACCTAAATAGTTCAGTAATAATTCAATGATATAGGACACAGAACACAAGGAAATCAAAACGTGCCGGCATTTGATGTCGTTTGAGAGAGAGAGAGAGAGAGAGAGAGAGAGAGAGAGAGAGAGAGAGAGAGAGAGAAGAAGAGAGAAGGAGAAGAGGAGGAGGAGGAGAAGGAGGAGGAGAAGAAGAAGAAGGAGAAGAAGAAGGGAAGTAAGAGAAAGAGAGAGGAAGAGACTGTGTCGATCTGAAATTTAGTTATTTGCTTTTCTTATAGGGGTTTAAAAGATTGAAGACAAAAATAAACTAAAATAAAATGAGGGGGGGGGGGGGGGAATAAGGAGAATTAATGGGGCGAGATGAGAGGGGAGGAGGAGGGAGGAAACAGATTTTTTCACACCTGTCTTGTCTCCACGCCACACTGCCGCCATGTTGATAGACTTCAAGTGCTTACACTTCCTTCATCCCCCATCAAAAGTGCCCCGTGCTTTTTTCACCCCCACCTCCAACGTCACCCTTTCAAATTCTCCCCATACCCCCTTTCAAGAGTGTTCACTTTTTATACATGATTCCTTTCATCACACATCTGCACACCTGACGGCTGTCTGGTTTAGTTGAAAGAGCTGTGATCTTAACATCTGATAGCTCAAGTTCAAAACTGACCCGTTCGTTGCTCACTTTAATGCTTGCATCATTTGGGTGGCGTCAGCTTTGTCTTTCTTCTTTCTCAGCTCCTGTCATCTCATCTCATTTCAAGGACTTATCCGCACGTGGGATTTAGCACGAGCTTGAGACGTCTGCCAGGTAATTGCTGGCAGATTTGGGTGGAAGGCATGTGAAACTGTCCCAGTGTGTGTGGCGACATTAAAGTTCATTTTCTGGGGTCTCTCATTCCGTCTGGTTTCGCGACTGAGCGATTACTGTGGTTAGATAAGGGGGCTTGTTAAGTAGTGTGCAAAGTAAGATGGATCAGAACGGGCACTGTACATGTGTAGACCTCCACTTGAGTGACCCGTCAGCAGTGGAGTCTCCTCTAGAGGGTGGCCTCACAGGGGTTTGATATCCGCTGGCTCTCTGGGTTTCCTGGCACTTGGCTGAATCTTGGGCTGGTTGTGTGTGAAGCAGCCGGAATGAGCAGCTTGTGACCAGCGCCATTCATGCGCTTCAGAAAATGAAGCACAAGCGCGCGCGCGCGCGCGCGCACACACACACACACAACACACACACACACACACACACACACACACACACACACACACACACACACACACACACACACACACACACACACACACACACAAACAACAAACAAACAAATAAAAATCTCCCCTTCCTGGTTTTGATTCAGTTGTGTCTGTCTGTCTGTCCTGGTCCTTAAGTATATGTTTAAACAGCTTCCTCATGGCAACATGCTCTTAACTGAATGAACTCTCAGTTGGTTGGAATGCCATTTGTATATTTATTCATTCATTTTTGTTTGTGGTCACAGTGGATTTACCATGTGAAATTCAGACTGCTCTCCCTGCTGGAGCACATTGTCACAGTGCAGCGATATCCATGATTTTTTTTTCTACGTGCGTGTATTTCTGTTTGCCTGTGAATGTCAATTTCGCAACAGAATTTGGCCAGTGACAACTCCTTTGTTGCCGTGGGATCTGTAACGTGCGCTGAGTGCAAACGGAACCTCAATTTACGGTCCCATACGAAAGGCTAGCACCTGGACTACCACTTAAGACCCAATGGAGGGAAAGGAAAATCACTGATCGATCGGTGATTTGAAGCAGAGTCTATAGTAACTTAGGCAGGTACTGTAAATACAGGGCCACACACTGTACTTGATCACGCAACGCTTTTTTGTTTGTGTGTGCAATTTTTTTTTTAAGCGTATAGATTTTTTTCCCGATGCGTGCATACACATTGTTTTTGCGGACATTGTGCAGGCGGTATACTGCTGCACAGTAATATTCTCTGTCTTCGGTGGATGAATATGCTAGTTGTTGTTGTTGTTGTTTTATTTATTTATTTTTTATTTTTACTATTTCCATTAGCCAGCTATTTCTGCAGGCGTTTACGCGCAAAGGGAGTTTAGGCACTGGCAAATTTGTACCAACGCCGCTGATTGCAGCTCATCAACGCACCACCAACTCCCAGGTTCATTTAGCTGAAGGCCATGCTGATAAGACAAGGACCAGGTAAATGTAACCCCCAGGTGGGCTAATGTGTTTTTCAACATTTGATACCCGAGTTCAAACAGTTCCATCCTGCAATATAGAGACTGGCCTGTTTGCTGGTGAACTTAACGTTTAAATCATTTGGTGCTGCAGCTTAGTGTGTCGTGGATTCCCTTCTCTTTCTCTCCTGCTCATTCCAAGACATCAACAGATGTAGGATTTTGTGACTGATTGCATGTTTGGGTTGAATGAATAAGGATTTGTCCTAGTGATGAATTCCTAATGAAAAGACCGGCTTTAACTTCAATATATGTCTCATATCTTTCGCTTCCCTGTCCTGGCGTGGAAATGCTTGAGGTTCTTTCAGTATACGTATCTCCACCTTCTGGAAACTGTGCTTCAATGTTCCTGTGTTTTTTCTGTCACTGTCTTTATGTCTGCCTTTTTTTCTTTTCTATGTATTTCCTCCTCCTTTCTGTCTTTCTGCCCAAACAGTCCGTTTAAGTATACTTTTCCCCCAAGAAAGTTTTGTACAATTTTTTTCTTATTTCCAGCTACCGAAAATGCAGAGCGCAACAATATATGTTGTCTGAAGAGTTAGGTCAACCCACCAGAAAAGCCTGCAAACAGACATCTGAAACGGTTTTTATTTTCATTTTTACTTTCAGTTTCTCAAGATAGAGTCTGTGGGCCTTAATGAACAGCAGCACTGCAAGTGGACAGCAGTCCAACAGAACATCGATTTCTTTTCGGCACCTCTATTTAACACAAATATAGATATTGTAATTCATGAATATAAAATTCACCGCAAGGATGGGATATTTAAAAAGATATTACGATTTCTGTAATGAAACACAGTAATGCACCCTCTCCTGCTGGATGAATGAATGCACATTATGGCATCGTATGCCTAAGGTATACCATGGGAACTGGGTCAATGCCGTCCTTCGGATTGGTAAGGAACCTTAGCCCACACAAAGGTAAGTATAGTAACATTCAACATCTGGCACACATCACTGAGCTTTGGACAAAGGACAGTGGTGGGAATCGACTGACGGCGCGCTGGCTGGTGAGGTAGTGTGCAATGCTGTCCACTTACGGTGCTGCTGTCCACATAAGGGGCTGACAAGAAACGACATAGTTGTCCTGTAATGGACAGGACCCAAAATGATGATAGCATAACCCTACTTGCTGGCAAGGTCTTGGAGTTCTACATAGCGTATGTCTGTCCTGGAAAAGTAAGGGGGAGAGAGAGGGAGGGAGGGAGGGAGGAAGGCATGACTGCACTGTGCTACGATCCCCATTTCATGTCAGAATAACTGTCTATGGGCAACTGAACTTATGACCCCTCCTCGCTGTTTAACGCAATTTATCTTCCCCACTAAATATATTCTCTCAGCCCATCCCTCTATCCTTCATCTGCAGAAAGAAAACACACGCATGCACGACAAGCAAACAAGCCACAACACACACACACACACACACACACACACACACACACAACACACACACACAACACACACACACACACACACACCACACAAAACCAACACCAACACCATAACCACACCAACCACACACACACACACACCACCACACAGGCCACGACACGACACGACACGACACGACATACCACACCACAACACGTATGCGCCCGTGCATGCAACATGTAACATGTATTCCACATTAGACGTAAGAACAACGGTAGGGAGAGTGCGTGTTTAGTTGTGGGGCGGGGGGAGGGGGGGGGTGTGAGGTGGAGGGAGAAGAAGAGGAGTGCGTGTTTGTTTTTGTTTCGTGATATAAACTCCATTGCGGTGAAAGTACTGTACAGTTTTTTTTTTATATGTATATAGACTGTAGCTGGACGTTGTTTTGCTAGTTGTCTCTGTTCTGTCCAATCTTTATTGAAAATAACAATTGTCAATGCAAGGGGGGAAAGCTGCCCAAAACAAACGGACAAACCATCTACAAACATGATTCAGATGGACACACAAACCGTTTCTGAAGCTCGAATAAAACAGAGAAAGGTCACTTTGACGGGGTAACATTTAGAATATCATCTGAAAACACATAACTTTTTACAGATTTATCATCATCATCATATTATAAACCTTTATTGTCGTGTTCACATAAACGTACTGACAACGGATTTGTCACGTCTATGTGTTTGTGTGCGTATGTGCGTGCGTGCGTGCGTGCGTGCTTGTGCGCACGCGGGCGCACACACGCGCGTGTGTGTGTGTGAGAGGGAGAGTGTGGGTGTGTGTGTGTGTGTGTGTGAAAGAGAGAGATAGAGAGAGAAGAGAGAGAGAGAGAGAGAGAGAGAGAGAGAGAGAGAGAGAGAGAGAGAGCCCGCCCGCCCGCCCGCATGTTTATAATTTTAAACTTAAAAAGTCGGAATATTTCTTAGGAGCTGGCAGTAAAAGAGATTAGATTTGGCATTAGTGCTGTAAGGTCTGGGTGGCGTGCAGAAAATTATGGAACTTCCTGAGTTTGATGAATCTCTGTGAACAGATTTCAGATTTCGGTTCCCATCTCTACAGTGCCTTTTCCTGTCTTCCTGGCTCCTCTTCACCCCTCCTCTCTCTCTCTCTCTCTCTCTCTCTCTCTCTCTCTCTCTTCTCTATATATATATATATATATATATATAATATACATGTATAATATTAATATATATATATATATATATATCTTTCTCTCTCTCACTCTTAAATCTCTCTCACTCTCTCTCTCTTCCCTATATATATATATTAATATATAAATATTATATATATATATACATGTATAATATATATGTGTGTGTATATATATTATGTGTATGTGTGTGTATGTGTGTGTGTATATTATATATATATTATATATATATATATATATATCTTCTCTCTCTCTCTCCACTCTTAATCTCTATCACTCTCTCTTTCTGTCTGTCTTCTTCTGTCTCTTTTTCGCCCCCTCTCTCTTAAATCGCTCTCTCTCTCTCTCTCCTTGTCTCTCTCTCTCTCACTGTCTTTTTCTCTCTTTCTGTCGCTGTCTCTCACTCTCTTAAATCTCTCACTCTCTCTCTCTTTTTTCTCGTCTGTCTGTCTGTCACTCTGTCTCTCTCAGATCTCTCTCTCTGTCTCTCTCATCACTTTCTCTCTCTCTCTCTCTCTCTCTCTCTCTCTACTCTCTCACTCTCGTAATCTCTCTCTTTCTTTCTTTCTGTTTCTCTCTCTCTCACTCTCTTAAATCTCTCTCTCATTCTCTCATACTTTGTCTGTCTGTCTCTCTCTGTCTCTCAAAATCTACACTTCGCATAAAACTCATTAGAAAACACATGAGATCAGTGCATGTGTGTCTGTGATGTACTTGTTTGTGTGCATATGTGCGCGTCAGTGTGTGTCTGCGTGTACGTACGTGCGCGGCGGCGGGCACGTAACATTTATGTGTGTGCGCGGTGCGTGTGCGTGTGCGCGTGCACCTGTCTGCCCCCTCCCACTGGCAGCACGTTGATATAGTTCAAGTGCTCCGTACTCCTTGTATCCCCCATCAAGAGTGCTACCGGCAATATTCTTTTCATCCCTCATCTCCGCTCCGTCTTTTCCCGCCTTTCAGGCTCCAGTTCACACTTCGCTCTCTCTTTCAACACACACACATCATAGGGAAATACAAGCGTCTGAGTCTGTGTGCAGCGTGTGTGTGGGACAGGGAGGGAAAGAAGCAGAAGGGTAAGGGATAATAAGAAGAGAGAGAGGAGAGAGAGGAGAGAGAGAGAGAGAGAGAGAGAGAGAGAGAGAGGGGAGCAAAAAAAAAAAAAAAAAAAAAGAATATGTGAAAATGTCGGACGTTGTGCATGTGCCTATATAACGAAACTAAATGAAGATGGATCTTCTTCGGTCCCAAAGAAGCATGGGGATTTGGCCGCTGGATAAATGTGCTCAAGGCCGACGTCTGGGTATAGTGCCACGAAGGACCTGCTGTTGGATATGTTGCCGGCAGTTCACCATTCTCAGCAACGCCGATTTATAGCAAGGGAGTTTTTCTTTTAGGCTGACGCAAGCAGAGCTTGGGACTACAGAACAGGAGAAGGCATAATATGTTACTGCAGTGTATTTCAGGTTAAACGTATTTAACATGTGAAATTCGGGCTACTCTTCCCGGGAAGACCAAATTGCCACGGTACAGCGCCACTTTTTTTTTTTTTTATTGTCTGTATGTATTTTTGTTAAGATACGACTGTGGTTGTTTTTTGTTTTTTTTACAGTGTTTTGTCAGGAATAACTCCTTTGCTGTTGTGAGTTTTCTTTTTTTTCTTTTTTTTTTTTTTTTGATATTTTTTAAATTTTTTATGTGCAGCGGGTAAGTATTTCATACAGGACACCGGGGTATCCTCCCAGTCAAAAGACTGACACCCAGATCACCACTCGGGGTCTGGCGGAAGGGGGAAGTTTGGAACCTGGAGTTTGTTTTTACGATGGATATATCACACTCGGACAATTCCATATGCGCTCCACCCAAATCTGCAAGCTGTTCTCTGGCAGACTGAGTCTGTGCAAATGCCTATTTGCTGGCAAGGATTTGAAATGGGAAGAGGATAGAGAAACCTATGAAATATTAAGCCGACACCTCCAGAATGATGAAAACATTAAATTAAGATGGGTGGCGAACAGTTTTAAATGTTACAGTCGGGTTGAACTCGAGATATTTAAATTCTAGTCTCGAACAAATTTTGAACTTCAAACGGAGAGAGGAAATCCCTATCCAACTCGGAGATTTGAACCCATAACTTCTAGCGTCCAAGACAGGTGCTCTTGGCCAGTGGGTTTCACTTTGAAAAAAAAACGTAAAAGAAGAAAAAAGAGAGGTAATAAAGAGAAAACTATAGGAAGAAAGAATGTTATTATCTGTTATTTTAAGACTTCTTCAAACTTACACATGTCCTAACCAATACAGAAAAATGTACCATTGCACACTTTTTCAGGTCGGTATCAAAACACGAAACGGACCATGTTTTAACAAAGTCACCCACTGTGACGAAAATACGAAAATCAGCCAAACCCTTTCAAACTCATACATTCGTATCTACCTATCAGAACATTGAGACTCGTATCTGATTTACAACTTGATTTGTAAATCTTCTCTCTCTGTCTGTCTGTCCGTCTGTCGTCTGTCTGTCTGTCTCTGTCTTCTTCTGTGTTCTCTCTCTCTCTCTCCTATCTCGCTGTCCCTCCCTCTCTCTCCCCCCTCATCCTCTCTCTAACTGTGGGTCTGTTTCACCGATCTGTCTCTCTTCCTCCTCCTCTCTCTCCTCTCCCTCCCTCCCCCTCTCGTCTTTCTCCCCTCTCTCTCTCTATCTCCTCTTTCTCCTCTCTCTCTCTCTCCCCTCTCTCCCTGTCTTTCCCCCCCCCCCCCCTCTTCTCTCTCTCGTGGGACTATTCACCAATCTCTCTGTCTGTCTGTCTGTGTCTGTCTCCCCCCCCCCCTTCTCTCTCTGTGGGACTATTCACCAAAGAGCCTGAAAGATCCACTGTCAGTAAAAGCGTTTGAAATACAAGTAATCGTCATGTGCGTGCTAATGCCCATAATCAAATGTTTTACCAATATCATTTCTGCATCTCCCCTTTCATGTTTACAAACGTGTGCACATCACATGGGTTGCTGCAGACACAACTGTAACAATGCAAACCTATTTTGTTTGAATACATGTATAGTGATGTGTTCACTTTTATGTAATCATAGGTTTTATCAGAAATATTTGTAATTTCAAGCGAAATGACTTCATGTATTGTAAATGTGTCCGTTTCAGTATGATTACAGTACGCATCAATTATAATTGCCATTTCATATGTAAAATAACTGGTAACATGGTGTTGTCATATAGTTAAACGTTCAATTGTATTCCTAAATTACTTTTTATACTCACACACCCGACACGGGGCACACACACACACACACACACACACACATCAACCACAACACACACACCCCACACACACACACACCACACACACACACACATACACACACACACACACACACACAACACAACACACACACACACAGAGTTCCAACATATTCTCTTCTCTCTCTCTCTTTCTCATTCTCTTTCTCTCTCTCGTCTTTTTTCTCGTTCCTTTTCGTCACTCGTTTCTTCTTCTGCTCATTTTCAAATGAAATAGGTGAGAAAAAGAAAGTGAATTATTTATGCACTCATCATAGATACACACACACAAACACACACACACACACTCACACACACTTACATCCCCCCTCCACAAAAGCACAAAACACACACACACACACACACTTGCACCCACACACTTGCAACCACCCCCCAGACACACACTTGCACCCCCCCCACCCACACAGCATACAAACACACACACACAACACACACACACACATATCACACACTCACTGACACCCACACATACACACACACATGCACACAACAGTACACACACAACACACACACAACACACACACACACACACGCACACGCGCGCGCACACACACACAAATGCACACACACACTCTCTCTCTCTGTGCATGAGAGAGAGAGAAACAGAGAGAGAGAGAGACAGACAGACAGACAGACACAGACAGAGAGAAAGGCAATTTGTGACGCCTGACTGTTTTGATTGAGTGATGAGATCGTCCTGATGATTAATATCCGACAGAGCAATGCGTGTTTGAACGCTCTGATTGAAAGGAGGCAACGACTGAAATAGGATCGGTTTTTATCACACTTGTGATTGATCCTAGGCAGTGGTGATAAACGGCCTGTAATAATTATCGGGAATGATTCAGCCCACCCCGATTCAATCTGCCCGCTACGCCCCATCACCCTCTCTCTCTCTGTCGCTGCGTGCCTGTCTGTCTTTGTGTCTTACTTGCACTACGGGTATAGTCTGTCTGAGACAACCCACTCTTTGTCTCTGTCTTTGTCTTTGTCTTTGTTTTGTCTTTGTTGGTTCTGTCTTTGTCTGTCTGTTTTGTCTTGTTTCTGTCTCTGTGTTTTCTGTTTCTGTCCCGTCTTTCTGTTTCTGTCTGTCTTTCTGTTTCTGTCTCTCTGTTTTTGTCTGTCTATCTCTCTGTTTTTGTCTGTCTGTCTGTCTCTCTGTTGCTCGCTCGCTCGCAACCATGGCCCTTATGAGTGTGTGTGTGGTGTCTCTCTGTCTGTCTGTCTGTCTTTCTGTCTGTCTGTCTCTGTCGTCTGTCTCTCTCTCTCTCTCTCTCTCTCTCTATATATATATATATATATATATATATATACATATTATTTATATGTATATATAATATAATTATATATATACTTTTTTTTTCTCATGGAAAGCTATCCTTTGTATCATTAACAGAGCTAGTAATAATAGTGACGTGCGTAATAGTCCAGTTTTAAAAACGTTGGTCCAAAGGTCTCGGTTCGTTCCTGCCCGGGTACCTCCCGCTTCATGGGTAAAGGCTGGAGCTTTTCACGACTTCTAATTCAACACGTGTGCAGTCATGTTAGTGCCTAAACCTCCTTCAAGCGTATGTACAGACGCAAGATACAGGTATGCATGTTAATGAAATCCTGTAACTCCTGTCGGTGTCCGGTGGCGTATGGAAAACTGAAAACGCCCAGGTTAGACGCCCACCGAAGAAGCAGTGTGCAGACACGTACAGCAACATACCGACAGCGCTGTGTGGACAAAACAACATGCATTCAAGCATCTGAGAGGGAAAAAAAAACGTTTTAAAGAATAATAGTGGTGGTGATGGTTCCTATATGCTTTATTATTTTGCTCTATGTGTCTGTCCCTGTCTGTCTGTCTGTCTCTCTCTCTCTCTCGGTCGCTCGCTCGCTCGCTCGGAACCATGGCTCTTATGAGTAAATCATGAGATTTCCTACCTACCACTTTTTCTGAATACTACTAATATTCGAATTTTGTGTTACTATTATGTCTTTATGCTATGATAGTTCATTGTCTTAATTCTGATTACCTTTGAGCGTCATACTGCACTTTCCAAACAAGGTTCAGGGCTGCACGTAGAAAAGCAAATGAAATGCTTACGCTACTGCCTTCGAAAATAGGAATGAGTTCTTGTTCTTGTTGTCCTACCCACGCACCCGCCCTCTCTCTCTCTCTCTCTGTTTCTCTCTCTCTCTCTCTCCCCTCTTCCTCCTCCTCTCTCCCACCTCTCTCTCTCTCTGTTTCTCTCTCTCTCTCTCCTCCCTCCCTCCTCTTCCCACCCTCTCTCTCCGTTTTTTTTTTTCTTTTTCTGTTCTTTTCTATTTTTGTGTGTGTAGTGTTTAGAGATTTGGTGATGGAACAGACTAGACCAAAATGAAAAAGTACATATGATTTTGTGTAAGAGATTCTTGGGGGCACCAGTAAGGATACCTACTCATATGGTTTGTACTGATTTGGGAAGATATTAACTTTATATCCTCTCCTTCATAAACCGTCTCAGATATCAGTTTAAAATGCACATGAACACGGACACGGTTCCTTTCTGCGGTCATCAAAGGATATTTTAATAAGACAGATCTGGGAGACAATGCTGGCTTCAAAAGTTATGTAGGAAAAAAGGTGTAATATCGTACAAGATGTCGGTGATATTAAAGCTCCCTTGTCGAGCATTTAAGACTGATATATTTATCTAGCTATGTAAGAATGGTTCCAAGCACTAAGAGCATTTAAGACTGATAGATTTATCTAGCTATGTAAGACTAGCTTCAAGCACTAAGAGCATTTAAGACTGATAGATTTATCTAGCTATGTAAGACTAGCTTCAAGATATTTATAAGACAGAAACTAGCATGCTGGCTTCACAAAAGTATGTAAAACTGTATAATTTATCAAGACTGTGTAGATAGCTTAAGCCCGTAGAGCATTTAAGACTGATATATTTATCTAGCTATGTAAGACTAGCTTCAAGCACTGAGCATTTAAGACTGATAGATTTATCTAGCTATGTAAGACTAGCTTCAAGCACTAAGAGCATTTAAGACTGATAGATTTATCTAGCTATGTAAGAACTAGCTTGTCAAGCAGCACGAAGAGCATTTAAGACTGATAGATTTATCTGCTATGTAAGACTAGCTTCAAGCACAAGAGCATTTAAGACTGATAGATTTATCTAGCTATGTAAGATAGCTTCAAGCACTAGAGCATTTAAGACTGATAGATTTATCTAGCTATGTAAGACTAGCTTCAAGCACTACGAACGTGTAATACTGATAGATCAATCTAGCTATGTAAGAATGGTTTCAAGCACTAAGACGAAGAGATCGAGTTAAACAGAGACTGATAGATTTATCTGTTTACAGCTAGTCTGAAGCCTTATAAGATAGAGAAGGTAAGAAACTAGATCATTTAAGACTGATTAGGAAAATTATGTTTACAATACAGATACATATTGTTTGAGAGCTGCTGTTTCTGGAGTAAATTTAATGTTCTATTAATTCACAATAATTTGTACAGCTGTAGTGTGACCAACCAAGGCAAAGCATGACCATTTTGTAAACCCATCCCCAGTCCACTGAGGTAATCTAACAGATCAGTGTATTGATGGGTGTGTGAGTGAATGAACTGATTGATTATATGACTAAGTTGTTGATTATTCGACTGATGATTATATGACTAAGTTGTTGATTATTCGACTGACTGGTTGATTGATTTGACTGCATGATTGACTGAATGTATGCATGACTGATTGCTTGGCTGACTGGTTGAATATCTGATGGGTTTTATTGATTGCATCAAAAATGATTTATTAATTATTCGATTGATCAGGAATTGTATCAAAGATGATTCATTATTAGATCGATCAGGTTAACTGATTAAAAGAATTAATTTGTTGTTCAGTTCATTGACTGCTGACTATTTTGGGTGGATCGATCGACTATGTTAATTCGGTAGGGGATTAGTTGATTGACTGTTTTGACCGCTAATCAGTGGATTGATAGATGGCTGTGTGTTGATTGTTTGGTTCATTGGCTGGTTTGGGCAATGACTGTCAAGTATAAATTATCTTTGATGACTGTGAAGTATAAGTTATTTGCTTTTTTAAGTAGTCTATGCGATGGGTATATCAACTAAATCGCCTGAAACTTTACAGACTTGTGCATAAGCAGCATTTAAAAGAGAGAGAGAGAGAGAGAGAGAGAGAGAGAGAGAGAGAGAGAGAGAGAGAGAGAGAAGAAGAAGAGAGAAGAAGAAGAGAGAGAAGAAGAAGAAGAAGAAGAAGAAGATGTGGCGAGAGGGGGCAATATGCCTTTATTAAACTGATGTTTACAGGTAGAACCAAGGATCAAGACACAAAGGAACGACTCACACTGCCGCTTTCGAAAACGAATTTCAAGTTATATAAAATACTACAATAACTTAATACTGCTGTTGCACCTACCTTACGGTAAGATTGTGGATTTTGGGGGTGTGAGAACTTCAACTTACTTGAGAAAGTGCAGCTAGAGAGAGAGAGAGAGAGAGAGAGAGAGAGAGAGAAGAACGAGAGAGACAGACAACAGACAGACAGACAGACAGACAGACAGAAAGAGAGAGACAGAGAGACGGGCAGACAGAAATGAAACAGAGAACAGCTGAAAATACGATGATAATCTCACGACCGCCGATTAATTTCACAGCCACAGTGGAATCGAACCCTCGCACCTCTCGGTTCACAGACCGCCGTGGGGGATACTTCCTCGCCTGCTGCTGCCTTCTACACTGGCTGCACGCTCTGCGCGTGTCAATCTTAGCTGATTGTCAGGGAGGAAGGGGGGGGGGGGGGTGTTAACAAAAAGAAACCGAAAAAGTCAGAGTTTGGATAAGAGGAAAGAAATGGTTGAACCATAAAAGAATCGCTTAGTTTAATCTTCACTTCGTATTATTTTGATCTTTTTCTTTTAATTAATTCTCCCCAGCCACCTCTTCCTGCCCCCTCACGGTATAAAATCATAACACCTAATAAACGAACGCACCAACCGACCTTCCATCTAGTTACTGAGAAGTCCTCCCTTTTTAAGGATCATCCTTGTGGTGAGGATCATCCTTTGTATTTATTTTTTCACCTCAGTTACTTCTTATTCACTTACTTATACACACTTACTTACTTATACACTTACTTACTTACCTATCTATGATCAAGAAAATAATGTCTTCATCTAGTTGATAGATAGCCGAGCATTTGTGCATTGACTTCGGATGGGTGTTTTTTTCTGTCATGTGAGGCGAGTATATATACAAAATAGCTAGTTGTGTTGTGATTCAGGTCATTAATTATTTATTTACTTACTTTATATATATATATATATATATTATATATATATATATATATATATATATATTATGTTTGTGTGTGTGTTGTGTGTGTGTGTGTGTGTGTGTGTGTGTGTGTGTGTTCCGTTTTTGAAGATAAGATACACAGATGCACATGTCATTTACATGTAACCAAGATTATTCCAACGATAGGCTGATAAAATACCAGTATAAAATATAGACTTGATAAAACGTAGTCTAGGTAGGGCATCAGGACCTAGCCAGTTCATGGATTTATGTGCAGGCTTAAGGCTTGTGCCATGATCACCATACACATGACACCTGTGGCGTTAGTGCACATGGAATTAATTCCGAGCGCGGAGACGTCATCTTGAGAAACTGAAACTTAATCTGAAACTGATACAAAGGATCATCAGCTTCGTTTGTGCCCGGCCCACTTTCTTTTTGTTCCTATTTTCAACGCAACCATAATAGCCACAGAATCTGAGACACATTTTCACAATACAATGATGATGATGACGATAAGGATGATAGTTGTGTTGCTATGGCGTTCCACCTTTGAATTTCGACCGCGTAACAGGGCTGTACTCTGCGCTTACTTTCATAATATATTCTGAGGTCAAGCAGGCCCCAGAGATACAGATACCTGCGGTATTGGTCAGGAGATCAGAACAACACCTTGAATGAAGGTATCCTAAAATGGATGAGACTCGACTGTGTGGTCTCAGTTTTTCCATAGAGCCCACAGCACATGTAAGTCGGGGCAGGAACAGGTGCAGGCAGGGGCCGAAAAGTCCCAAAATGATTTTGACAGGACTCATGGAGATTTGAACCCATAACCTTCCGATCTTTAGCCAAATGCGTGAACCACTGCACCACGGCGACAAGTTTCTAGAGAAATCTGTCATATGTGGCATGACCATTATACTCAGCCCCCACCCCCTCCGACCTCCTGAAAAGCACACATGCACACATAAAGGATGTCCGCACGCAGTCGATTTGAGCCAATCTTCTCGATTTGAATAACAGAATGAAACTGTACACCGATAGAGGCGGTATATAAAGACGTTGTAAATAGAACTATACGAACAGGCTTGTTTCATATCAAACTGCAAATATCCTAAAACATGTCATACTCTACTTAGTAGAGCTGATGAAAAAAAATTACCGATACACAATAATTCAATTTTATGATGATGAAGAAGATGATGATGATAATGATGATGATGATGACAATAATAATAATAACACTACTGCTACTACTGCTGCTGCTGCTGCTGCTGCTGCTACCACCACCACCACCACCACCACTCCTCCTCCTACGAATACTACTACTAATGATGATGATTATGACGATTTAGAAAGACCAACAAGCTCCTAAATGCTTTGAGCTCTGAAGGCCATATTATGCAATAAAGCATAATTACACAATAAAATCAATCTTATTTATCTGTATAAGTGGGACATAGAACAAGAGATGAGACGCTAAAGAGTTTGTTCAAGACAAATTTCTCGCACTCAGACAATTCTATGCCTCATCATCATCATCATCAGGTGCCCTGCCGCATGGCGTTGGCGACCATGGACTTCCAACCATCTCTATCTCTCGTTGCCCCCCAGCATCTCCCCACCCTCCTCATCCTCAGCCACCTTGCATGTCCGTCCAGCATTCTCTCCCTGGGTCTACCCGGTGCTCTCTTTCCCTCCAGCTTTCCCGTTGTGACCAGGTGCTCCAAATTCCCCTTCCTCATAAAATGGCCTATAAATGTTGCTTGTCTTTTCCTAATCATCCTTATCAGTGATCGACTTGTGTCTGCCTCCATCAAGACTGTCTCGTTTGTTTTCTATGCTGTCCATGGTACTCTCAACATTCTTCTGAGAAACTACATCTCGGCTGCCTCAATCCTGCTCTGGCTTTGCTCTTCCTCTGTCCATGGATTTCCTGGGGAAAAGTACGATGGTGGTTTCCCCTTGCCTTCCATCGGTTTTTTATTTTAGGGTTGACTCCCTTAGCCTTCTCTCTCCCGAGATGTCCACAAGGCAGTGGAGCTATTTACCCATAGCTTGGGGATCTGGTTCGTGGGCACCAGGGCGTGTCCACACGCCGGTGGGCCTGCATGCCTCAAGTCTGGGGGCCAGACCTCCTCCGAGTCCTACGAGATTTAGCCCGAGTCCGTGAGGTGCTCAGTTACCGCCTGTCGCCACGAGGAGGCACAGCGTAGGGCTTGCTGATGGAGAGGCTATGTACTGACAGGAAGAGACTTACGCATTGCTCTTCTTTTCGCACAGCAGTGCTAGCCAGTGGTGCAGGCCGAAGCCGACACACTAGACGCATCACATCTGCCAATATGACAAGCATTCTATGCCTACTTCACTCAAATCTACCACCAATTATCTAGCAGACTCCTCGAGCCTGCGTAAAACCATTATACGCTGGTAAGGTCTTGAATTAGGGATGGGAAAGGGATCCATAATCACTAACTGACACCACCGGATTAATTGAAACATAAGAACAGGCGCTCAGTTATTTAGAACAACGAAGGAAAAGAAAACTGTGAGAGCTCATCAGAAAAATCTCGTATATACGCATAAACAGAATGAAGCCCATGAAACCAGTACATGGCCAGCTTTATGTCTTTCGGTCTTGTCTTGTTTTTTTTTCTGGGGAAAAAAGATTTTTAAAAAAGGTGTAAAGTATCAAAAATGTCTTCAAAATGAGAAGAGGCGCTTCTTGCACATCGTGCAAAGTTTTCCATCAAAGTATAACCTTACACATAGATTGATAGTGGTACAACTTATATCGTCTTGAATATTCCCATCAAAGTATGATATTGCACGAAGATTGATCCCCGTAGAACTTATATCGTCTTAATACTTTCTTGGGAAATGGGATATATTACAGCAACTTAAAATCAACAACAACAACAACAAAATGACATAGACGTCACCGGAATTCATCTTCTTCAGGCTTTCCAGCTCACTGCTGACTTGCTAATTCTGTCTCCCCGTGACGCCCAAGACGGTACAAACGGACATACAAAAGAACAACAACAACAACAACAACAAAGTTAACTTGCTGTAAAGTAACTGCAATCTAAACTACAGTGGAACGCTTACATCTTTAGTTTCCTCCAATATAAAGGTTGTAGATATTTCTGGTCTTCTGAAATTTGACAGTTGTGTTGTGTGTTAACAGCTGCCATCATTCACTTTTTATGTAATATTTCCTTTTTATATGTGTTGCTCTTACGTCCATGCTTCAAGAAAATGTCCCAGTTGCGGGACAATGAAAGTAGCATACGATCATAGCAACGCTATACAAAAAATGTGAAGTGTCAGGAAAGGAGGTTATTGGATGGCTTGACCATCCTCGTTGTTTTCTTTCTTCCTTTCCATTTAGAAGTATCACCAGTTGTTTTCACCTTTCACCCGCACGGAATTACTCCCCACCCCCCACTCCCACCCCTCCAATCTCCACCATCCCTCCTCCCTCGTCACCGTTCCTCTCTCTTTAACACTCCATCTGCGCAATTCGGAGCATGGTTATAATCTCTTGTGTAGTCTCAGATTCTCCGTTTTCCTTTTCCTTTCTTGTTTTACCCTTTTCTTCCTTTCCTTCTTTTCTTTCTGTTTTTCTCCAGATGTGTCAGTTTTTTCCCCCTAATTTCCACGTACCGGTATGCGAATTGTAACCTCGTTTTTAGGATGCCTTCTCTTTTTGACTTGTCTTTTGCCTCCTCAGATCGCCTTTCTTATTCTTTGTCTTCTTTGATGGATAGATGGCTTTAGGAGAGGGAGAACAACATAAAAACAAAGAAAGAACAACAACAGCCAAGATTGTCAAGCCATTTCAACAATCCACTTTTTATACAAATGTTATTACATAAAATCCAGACTGAATGCTTTTCAAGGTTATTGCATACTTTGCAAGGCCACTGTAACCATAAAACAAGCTATAATTGTTTGAACCACTTTTGGTAGATTTCTGTTAGGATCCCCCCCCCCCCCCCGCCCAGATAACTATGCCCCCAAAACAAACAAACAGGATGATCAAGCCATTCTAACAATCTCCCCTTTTCACGTAAACGTCATTACAGAAAATCAATATTTTGTACTTTTCAAGGTCACTGTGAATATATCAGATGACATAAGACGACGTGAAGCGAGGACAACGGTAGACTGTCACAATAATGAAAGCATACATTAGATATTGTCATAATTTCCTGAGGAATTGCTGTTCACACACCTTTCTTAACAAATTACTCACTTTAGCATCCCTGCCCGGCCCCTTTTTCTGTGGTCCTTGTCATGTTGACCTTAAGGCCTTGTCCTCCAAACTGATGTATTTGCAACTGCTCAGCGGTCTACACACATCTGGCCTGAATTTGGTAAAGATCCAGACCCGTTTAGAACAATCGAGAAACTTTTGGTTAACGCATGTTTATCATAGACAGACAACGAGACACAGTGACACACACACTTCTCTCTTGTCGATAGAAAAAAAATATCTCCCCCCCCCCCTTTTTTTTTTTTTTTTTAAAGTGTTGTCTTTTGTCTCGTGTTGCTTAACACGTGACTGTCGCGATGTTAATCATGCACCTAGCGTTTAGAAGGTTATAGTTTTTCTGGAAGTATGCTGTCTCTTTTATAAAGGAAAAAAGTGTTATCCTCTCTCTCTCGCTCTCTCTCTCTCGCACTCTCTCTCTCTCTCTCTCTCTGTCTCTCTCTCTTCCTCCTTCCCTCCCTCTTTCTCCCCTCCTCTTTCCTTCCTTCCCTCTCAACAAGAAAACTACTCTGTCATGAACATAGTGTCATTACTGTGCACTTATCCGTTGGGATGCAGTCATTAACGATAGTATTCTTGCAAAACTGAAGCGTCTAGACACACGTAGGCTTACAACCACGCAAAGACCCATGTTGACATAGAGACAAGAACACAACGTATGAATAGAGGCACACAGAGCCAGGCAGTAAATCATTGAAAACAGCTTACACTGCTAACAGTCGAAAGCTCCGAGGGCCGGACTCTGGCGTGGAGATCATCAGGAGAGAATGTGTCGCAGTTTCGGGCTCTTCCTCTCTACAGCTTCAATGACGCACCGAGCCCCCTCACCGATGTGAGGTCTCCCTGCCAGATCGACTGTATGGCTTTGCCATCAACCGTCAGGATTCGCTCCAGGAGGTGTCCTCTCTCTTCAACCAGATCCAATGACTTGCTTTCTCTACGGTCTTCTGTAGAGCTTTTGTCATGGTTTTCACTTTCTTCGGATCAAGTCCAGCCACTTTCATCCACTTTCTGACGCTATTTGCGATGTAACCTCTGCAGCCGACTTCGACTGGGAAGTGCGTTGCTTTCCATCCCGCCTCCTCGCATTCATCGACAAGAGCCTCGTAGCGATTCTCCTTCCGCTCGTGTGCAGCCCTGATATTGTCTTCGTGGGGCACCGTCAGCTCCACAAGGTGCACCTCTCTCTCTTCCTCGCTCCATACCACCAGGTCTGGCTTCTTCGTTGTTGGGATGGGGAAGAATCTCTCGCAGCCCTCAAGGTCTGCGGCTACCTCCCACAGACCACCACACTGGCCATCCGTGGCCTCGCTTGCCTTCTCTTTCCATCAGGAACCTTGCTTCCTTGCGGTACAAACATGATCTTGCCCAGTCCTTGTTTCTGCGGCTTAAGAGCGTATTTTCCCTCCTCCACCTGCTCCTTCGCCATCTTGGTAAACACCCTGAGCACTTCATTGTGTCTCCAGGTGTATCTATTCAGGGCCAGGTGGCAGTTTGAGAGGATATGCTTCATGGTTCCTAGTTTGCCGCACCTGCACCTGTCATCTTCCTGGACCTTCCATCTGACTAAGTTCACTGGTGAAGGCAGAACATCATAGGTGGACCGGAGAAGAAAGCTTAACCTCGATGTGTTCCACTCCCAGATCTCATTCCATCCAATCTTTCTTTCCACTACATGCTCCTCCCACCCGGTCACCCGCCCTTGTTGAGCACACTGGATGAGGTGAACTTCTCGCCTTTCAGCCTCATTCTTTCGCACCTGCCCTGCTGCAGCTGCTCTTCTGTCTCGTTGGGACATCTTCCTAAAAGGTCTGAAGTCGCCGTTGCCAAGTCCCAACCTGCCCGTCTGTGCTGGACCTACAATGTTGCCATGTTCCAACGAAGAGATGATCTCGTCAGCCGCATCCTCCGCATTCCATTTTCTCGCTGTTCTGACTTCTGGTGGGTCGTCGCTGACTTTTTGATCCCTCGACTCCCTCAGCATCATCACAGTCCTGATCTTTCCTGCCTTGTAGATCTCCACAATGGATGCGAGGGGTAGCTGGAGCGCTCCCTTCTGCCTGTACAGGGCTGATGTGTTGGTTGTGCGAGGCAGCCCCAGCCACTTCCTGATGTAGGTGTTACATGTTTTCTCGATCATCTCAACTCTCGACACGGCGACCTCGTATGAATAGAGGCACGCAGAGCCAGGCAGTACAATGAGATAAAAACTACAGTCCTTAGTCATAATAATTGAAAACAAACAAACAAACAACAACAAAAAACACGGACTGGTAAACGTGGGTGAATGGACAAAACCCCAACTCGTTATGTGAAAAGTTTTCCGAGTGTGATGACTCCCTCCTTAAACAACATGCAGACTCTACGCATATTCCGGATTCTGCGACCTTTCGACTAACCCCAATGACGAGTGAGAAAGGTGGGAAGGGAGGAGAGCAGAATAACAACGGATAAGGTGGGTAAGTTCATGAGGGGATTTGCCCGGTGGGGGGTATAGTATATATTTCATACACGTGATTGGGGTTTCTTCATTTTTCAATAAACAAAATATACAATAAATGTGTGCTTTTATTTTATATTTATTAATGTGACTGGGGTTTGTCCCTCCGGTGTGTGTGTGCGCTTTGTGCTCTTGAATTTTGGTCATTATGAGTGAATTTTTGAAGCGCACGATGAGAGTGTGTGATATGATTTGATTTGCGTGTCAAGATTTGGCGCCTTATAAATGTTATTATTAGTAGTAGTAATAGTAGTACGTAGTAGTAGTAGTAATACATGTTGTAGTAGTATTAGTAGTGATGGTAGTAGTAGTAGTATGACTGTCCATCTCTGATGAACCGCTGGCCTGCAGGGTTTGGCTAGCGTGATGGCAATCAAACCATTGTGGAAGATTAAAGGGAGAGATGACTGATAATTATGACACATTGTAAACTAACTTAGCCTCTGGTTCGCCAGTGACGAACGTCTGTTGGTACTGCATTTACCATGTCTGTCTGTGGATACCTGGGCAAGAGAGAGAGAGAGAGAGAGAGAGAGAGAGAGAGAGAGAGAGAGAGAGAGAGAGAGAGAGAGAGAGAGGTTTCATCAAATAATTTTCGGCCGTATATGAACTGATATTTAACAAACTTGGTCGCTGGATCATGTGAAGATTCTCCACTAAAGTGAGTCTTAACATTTGAGTCACTCGCGGGCGCGCGCGCACACACACACACACACACACACACACACACACACGTACACACACACACACACGCACACACACACACACACACACGCGCACACACACACACACACACACACACACACACACACACAACACACACACACACAACACACAACACACACACACGCACGCGCACACACACACACACACACACACACACACACACACACACACACACACACACACACGTACACACACACACACACACACACACACACACACACACACACACACACACACACACACACACACAGACCTCTAATACGCAGTACAACACAATATAATTTGATACAACACAATACCATACAACACGATACAAAACAGTATTACAGCTACACATTATTGATCCTACTAAAGTTTACGAGTGTACTGTAAAACTAAATTGTCCACGTTGTTGCCAACTTGGCGGGCCACACACTTAAGTGGGCTTGCTGGGTGTGCGTTGCTTCAGGCAACGTCTGTTATCGGACAGTGGAAAGCGGTACACAGGCAGGCAAGAGAGGAGGAAACCGGTGCACTGTCGTTAACCCTTTGACTTCTGCACCCTGTCCATCAACCCCATAAACTTAACCCTTTGACTCCCTCACCCTATCTTGCAGGAAGCTAGTGGACAGGGTGAGAATCAAAGGGTTAAGTTTTTGCTTTGCTGGCATGGCTGTTGATGCAGGATGCCAATGGACAGTGTGCGGGAGTCAAAGGGTTAATATAGGGCTTAGCAGGCATTGTCCTTTGTAAGGTGAATCAGGACAGGCACTGTGGACCCAGTTGAAGTGCAGGGTCTACTCTGATGGGTGGCCCCATGGAAGCTTGACATCGTTGGCTTTCATGGGCTTCCTGGCAGTGGGACTTAAACCTAGACCACCTGTAAAACTGGTGCCCGAAGAATCACCAGCTTGTCGTGGTCGGTAAACCTGCCTGCCATAGAGACCCCTGAAACTTGGGAGCTTTGGCTACCGGTTGGGCCACCCAAATTGGACATTTTGAAAGGGTAGAGACCTAACATGAAACATGAAATCCCGTCATGCAAAATAACAGCAAACGGCACAACCTTGACACAGGTTGATAAGTATAAATACCTGGGAACGATCATTTCACCAGACGGCAGATGCACATCAGAAATAGCCAGCAGAACCAGCCAAGCCAAAACAGCATTCAAGAAGATGAAAAGCATTCTTACCAACAAATGCCTGTCAATTAATATCAGGAAGAGAGTTCTTGAATGTTATATAGAACCAATAATTTTATACGGTTGTGAGGCGTGGACAGTCAACAAGCAAAGCCAGAACAAGATTGAGGCAGCCGAGGTGTGGTTTCTAAGAAGGATGTTGAGAGTTCCATGGACAGCAAAGAAAACAAACGATACAGTCTTGATGGAGGCAGACACAAGAAGATCATTCATAAGGAAGATTAGGAAAAGACAGGGAACATTTATAGGGTATTTTATGGAGAAAGGGGAATTGGAGCACCTGGTCACGACGGGAAAGCTGGAGGGAAAGAGAGCACCGGGTAGACCCAGGGAGAAGATATTAGGCGGACTTGCAGAGTGGCTGAAGACAAAGAGGGTGGAAGAGGTGCTTGAGGCAACAAGGGATAGAAACAGATGGAAGGCCATGATCACCAACGCCATGTGGCAAGGCACTTGATGATGCTGTCAGCGGTGCAACCTTTTCCGTTTGATGACGGAATCCGTTTTTTCAAAAGAGTCAGAAACGGAAAATCCGTTTTTTGAAAAAAGCTTCAGCGTCTGGGGGGCATAGCCCTCCAGACCCCCCATACGGGGCTCTGCCAGCCCCTGGACCCCTTTCAGTTTTTTGACTTTTTCTAAGTTGCACCCTTGTGATGATGAGAGACCTAACAAAGCATGATGCACTGGTCAAGGTTCACAGGGCTAACTACTGATTCCGGAAATAAATGTCTTGTCACGGTAACAGCAACAGAGGAAACTAATACTGTTGTGTATAACTGTCTTCTGGAGTCATCAGACTCAATTCTGAATCACCCAGGGGTATATTACAGAAGCTGTCCAGGACACATATGAGTGTCGGACTTTCGTTGCCGCCCAACATGATAATGACATAAAAGACAGTAAAGAAAATGAAATCAATTTAATCCGATAGAAACGTCTGCATTTGTAGTTCTCTAGGATTCATTTTAATAATAATAATAATAATAATAATACCTAGGACTTATAAAGCGCACTAAGCCACTGGATCTAGGCGCTGGGGAATGGGGGATATAATAGGAAGTCAGTAAATACAAGACTACACAACAACTTACACATCATCAAATGACAATCAAATACATACATACATCATAATCACATAACATAATGATTTACATTCGCAATCTTCAAAATATGCATACCATGCAATTCAATCAAATATCAGATTCATTCCAATTCAACACTTTTCACTCAGTTACTCCATATAAACTATTATTCCACCCCTTCCCTACTACCCCCCACCCCACGCGCATACACAAAATCCAATTACACATATCAGCCAGCCGACAAGGTGATGTGGGGAAAAGTGATCAGATGTCGAAATACTGCTGGAAAAGGTGTGTTTTCAAGTTTGACTTGAAAGAAGAAATGGACGGAGAGTGGCGTAATTTCTTGGGAAGAGAGTTCCAAAACTGGGGACCGAAATGCGAAAGTGAGCGAAAGCCATGAGATTTGCGGTTATACTGTATCTGCCTGAGGAGTCTTGAATCAGAGGAAGAGCGGAGAGACCGAGATGGAGTATACAAGTGCAGAATATCAGAAATATACTCAGGAGCAGAACCAGAGATAGAATTGAAGCAGATGCAAGCAGTCTTGTACTTAATTCTCTGAGATATTGGTAACCAGTGCAGTTGGTGAAGCAAAGGAGTGCAAGGTTGTTGACGGGATGCCTTAAGAATAAGGCATGCAGCTGAATTTTGAACTTTCTGCATAGGATAGAGAACAGTGTTCGGGCAGCCCATGAGGAGAGAGTTACAGTAGTCAAGTCTCGACAGAATACAGGAAGTGACAAGAATCTTGGTGGCATCTACACTGAGAAAGTTTCTGATAGATCCAATCCTTTTCAATTCAAAATAAGAAAGCTGGCAGACTTTGGAAACGTGATCTTTCATGGAGAGAGAAGAGTCAAGAATGAAACCTAAGTTCCTAGCTTTTGGACAGAAAGAGATGTCAGAAGAGCCAACAGTGATAGAAGTTGGAAGTGGAGGATTATAGTCTGAAGAACCAGAAAACAGAAGAGCTTCAGTCTTACTGTCATTAAGTTTTAACATGTTGTCAGTCATCCATGTCTTTGCATCATCCGTGCATGTCTGTAGTGCCTGTATGGTACTGTCAATGTCTGCAGGTTTGCATGCCTGTTGAAGCTGTGTGTCGTCTGCAAAAAGCTGGTGACTAACTCCATGGCGCTCAATGACCTCAGACAGGGGGGTGGTATACAAGACAAACAGAACTGGCCCTAGCACCGAGCCTTGCGGAACACCAAAATCAAGAGGAAGTGATAAAGAATTATGACCATCGACCGTACATACTGTTTTCGATCCAGCAGATACGAATGAAACCACTGGAGGGCTGTGGAACAGATGCCAAAAACGTTTTGAAGTCGCGAAATGAGAATTTTGTGGTCGATGGTGTCGAAAGCAGCGGAGTTGTCCAAGAGCAAAAGAACAGAGAGTTTGTTTTCGTCAAGAGCAGAC
>CM060312.1:55072904-55080404 GCA_030674185.1 Monoplex corrugatus | reverse complement strand
CATCCAGAATCATGTAGACCCGAAAGCAAGCACGCAGACAGACACAGACACACACACACACACACACACACACACACACACACACACACACACACACACACACACACACAAACACACAAACGCACACACACACACGGACGCACGCACGTATAGTTACCCACTCAAGACACAACCACACAAAAGTGTGCATGTTTGCACATACAGAAACACACACACGCACGCGTGCAATCGCATACACAGACAGAACATACACGCGCCCGCGTGCGTACACGTACCACCACCACCACCTCCACCAAACAGCAGCAATAACGGTAACAAAAAGCATCGCCAGTCTTTGCTAAACGTCCATTGTTGGATGACTGTCGTGAACTTAAGGAAATTGATGTGGCTAAACGGTTTATCAATCACTCCACCACTCTCCTGTTGATCGGCATTCGTTCTTTCTCTCCTGTCCTTCTCTCCTTACCTCCACCACATCTCTTGCCCTCTCTCTCTCTGTCTCTGTCTCTTTCTCAGTCTCTCTCTGTCTGTCTGTCTGTCTGTCTCTCTCACTTTGTCTGTCTGTCTGTCTGTCTCACACTCTCTCTCTTTCTGTCTCGAAAAATGCATCATCATCGTTGCCAGTGTGTCCACGAGTGCGCGCGCGCGCGCGCACACAACACACACACACACACACACACACACACACACACACACACAAAACCACACACCCCACGCACGCACGCACGCACGCACGCACGCACACTCTGCCATTCTCTCTCTCAGTTTGTCTGTCTGTCTCTGTCTCTTTCTTTCCTTCTCTCTGTCTCTGTCTGTCTCTTGTCTCTCTGTCTCTGTCTGTCTCTCTGTTTCTGTCTGTCTGTCTGTCTGTCTCTGTCTGTCTGTCTCTCTCTCTCTCTCAAAGAATGCATTATCGTCGTTGCCAGTGTGTCCACGGAAGCACAGATAGACGCACACGCCCCACCACAACCCCTCTACACACAAAAGGTAGAAATACACAGGCACGCTCCCTGTCTCCCCACCCCCACTCCCTCACCTCTGCCACCCCATATCCATCATCCCTATTTCCGTATCGGGTCATCGGCACCTTCATCACGTAACGTGACGTGAAAAGACCGTTGCATGATAGTGGTGCAGCCATGTTGCCAAGGTAGAGAGAGAATCGAGCACGACTGTAATGAGACTGTCCTGTTGTCACGTCCACGATGGGGATACGGTTGGGGAGTTGATGATAATGTTGTTGTTGTTGTTGTTGTTTCTGGAGGGGCTTGACGGTGTGAAGGTGTGTGTGTGGAAATAAACCATCAGATCGGTGATCTTAACACTGATAGAAACGTGTAGTTGTGCTGTTACAGTTGGTGATGGGTTTGTTTGTTTTTTTTGGGAGGGGGGGGGGGGGTGCATTTATGATTTTCTTATTCTTTAAAGCACAGCCGACTGTGCAGTCATATCGGGGCAGTGAGCATTTCAAAACATACACGACATCCGGTTCGGGGAGGGGGAGGGGAGAAAAGGAAATTAAGTACACATGTCAGTTCATTCGTACATATAATCTAAGGACATGACACTGAGTTTCCGTCAAATTCATTACTAGGTTAAAAAACCAAGCCAAACAAACAAACAGACTACAAATGCAAATTTAACGAAGGAGACTAAAATGTATGAAAAATGGCGCAAATTACCTAAAATTATTTGAGCACATCACATCTCCTTGAAACCAAAAATGCGATGATTGTATGTACCCAATTACCAGTCCTAAGAGAGTGTAAATGAGGCTTTACAGAGCACATGCAGGTGAATGTACCAACAAGGCATAACATGATAGGAAAAGATGACAGAAAGCATATAAGAAGGAAGGCAAAAACAGAGAGAGTGACAGAAGAGAGGAAATTTCTAGCACAGAATGTCGAGAAGGTGGGGATACTAGTCATACTGAAAGGGCCTTCTATATCCATACGGGGGGGGGGGGGGGGGGGTCATATACCTAGCAGAGTATAATAGTGATTGGTGCAAAAGTATCTATATCATACAAGGTATTAGCGTTATTTTAATTACTCCTTTCCTCCCTCCCGTGTCTGAATACAAACATGAACCCACCTATCCCCCCCTTCTGCATACACCGCTATCCACCCACCCACCTACCCACATACATATCTACACACATAATATACAAAAGTTATATGAATGTGATAATCACTTCAGTTTAATATGCACTGTTCTAATGCATTTCATAGTGATAGGAGTTTGCACTTATGTTCAAGAGAGATTCATCGCACTCGAACAACTCCACATGCACTCTACCCAATTCGAAATGGGTATGTGGAAGAGGGGTGTATAAAACACTGAACTGACGCCACAAATGATGAAAGATGGCAACAATACGGAATGATGGAAACATTAAGATGAGCAGTAACAGGTAATGTTGCAGGCTGGAATTGAACTCGAGATATCAGATCTTGAGTCCACGGCTTAACCAAAAGAACCAATCAGCGCGTATAGAAACATCAGCAAAATAAAACCACAAAACAAAACAAAACAAAACAAACAAAAACCACACAAGCCATTCGCCATTCAGTCAGTTATTCTGTTAAAATACAATTTCATTGTACTCAGTGACCTTACAAAGTAAAGCTTCTAGTGGTTATTCTATGTCCTGAATGAGCGTGTGGGGAATAATTTGCTAAGTCATAAGGTTAATGCACAAGCTGATGGCATTTGCCGTAGTTATTTGGTCTTTCCGTCTTCTATGGCGTTTGGGCATATGAAAACTTGAAAATAAAAATGAAACCGATTGAGCCCCAAAAAGTGACAACCCTTTTTTCGGTAAAGCACAGTCAGCTGAAATGGCCTCACATCGTCCGTCTTCTCTAACATCCTTTTAAAGTTTACCCCATTGATCCCCAGTCAATGAAAATGTCGGTAAGACATAATATCAAAAGGGATAAGTTTTCTGATCATTGTTTGATGATAGTACAGTCAGTACAGTATCACTTAATCTGACTGTAAATAGTTGTTGAATTGAATAACTTTGAAGATACTTTGAAATAAAATGAACAGAAACTAATCGTGTTTGCTGTAGCATTGAGAAAGCAATAGAATCAAAATGAATTGATTTTGAAGATAGTTTGAAAGTAAATGGAAACAGTTCGTGTTTACTATTACGTTGAGAAACCAAGAGAATCAGAATGTGTATTTAGTATTAATGTAACAAAACAGGGGAAATGTTGTTTTCCCCGAGATTTTGTTGTATTTGCTCTTTGATGTCTTTTGGGGACGCTTGAATAAGGCCAGCTGGTCTAAATATTTGTGCCTGTCTTGTTTTGTTGTATAATATACGCGTTCTGATTCTGTTTTTATGTTTTTCTGGTTCTTATTTTTTTGGATGCGGGCTGTCATTTTGGTTTTAATTTTCTTTTGTATCGACATTGAAATGAACAGAAATTATTCGTGTTTGCTATCACATTGAGTTTGTGCATTGAGTCTTATTCAGTTTGGAGCGGGCCGCACTGAGAAACATTTTCGTGTTTACTATTTCACTGAGTTGAAATGAACAGATTTGTCTGTTTACTCTGGCACTAAGTTTGAAAGGAACAGGAAACTATTTGTGTTTGCTATCGCTCTGATTATTTTGATCCCCCTGAGTCCACTTACCTTCTTCCTTTTCTTTCGTTGAAATTGTCTGGGCAGGCGAAGAGAATGCAGACGCCACTGCGGTATGACGATCAATTTCCGGTGAATGCCGGAAGTGTGCCGAGGCGTGTACTGCTCGACCTTGCATTCTCTCCCTCATTGTTAATCCCCAGACAACGGGAGACAAATAGCTCTGATTTTTTGTTGTTTTGTTTTTGTCTGTGATCTGACCACTTCTGTTTCTGTCTCGCGCTGTCTTGCCCTTATCATTTTGCTTCCAAAGTTCCTATTTCTTACTTTCTGTTCCTGGAACAACGGTTGATGATTGGTGATGTTTTTTCTTCTTCTTTTGTCTGTCTGAAAACCACTCTTTTCTCACTGTCTTATCCTTACCATCTGCTTCCAAAGTTCTGGGTGTCTTGTTTTTTCTTTTCTTCTCCCTTCGTTCCCTTCATTTCTCTCGTTAGAAGACTTGGCTGTGTCGTCTGAAGTGTATCCCTTTTCTCGAACTTTCAGACATGTTATGAAGAATATCCACTCCATAACACGAGTAACCATGACTTCAATGCAGCATTGGTGATCGAATGGAAGAACATGCGGATAGCTTAGCCCTGATATGGCTGTACGCACTCGGCTGGGTTTTAAACAACAATAACAATAACAATGCGGATAGTTCGAGTTCGATTCCCGATCGATGCATGTGCCTTTGATGGAGCGATGATATATGCCTGGAATTCTTTTCTGTCTGGTAGAAAATAAAAACAGGTTTGTTCGTTGCTCACCTGAATGCACCATTGATTTTTCTAGTTTTAACTTACTATTTCATTGGTCCAGTTCCTTGGCATTTCAAGACCTTGCCATAGGGTTTTGCGCTGGCTCAAATGAGTTTGTTTTGTAATTAACAGCGTATTTGGGTAGAATGCATATAGGATCTGAGTGTGTTGAATCACTACTGAACAAACTCTTTGCTTCATGTATTTTCCTTTAAAGTCACAGTGGAAGACTTATGTATATTCATTTGTGTATGATATGTATGCTCATCTACCAATACATAATTCTTCTTCTAGCTGCTGACCATGCGGCATCATGTAATCATTCGTGTATGTGTACGTTTATGACCATAGGTTTATGTGTATGTGTATGGTTTGGGCGTTGTAAGTCCAGTGGTGTGTGTGTGTGTGTGGGGTGTGTGTGTGTTGTGTGTGTGTGTGTGTGTGTGGTGGTGTGTGTGTGTGTGGGGAGAGAGAGAGAGAGAGAGAGAAATTTATTGATTTCACTAAGGCCAAAGTACCATTTGAAGGGAAGTGAACATATAAACATTATACATGTACAAACACAAAATGTAATATATATAGTCGTTCTTGGACAATGCATACTTCAAATATTTTGGAATAATTACAATATAGGACCCCAGCCAAACTTCAGTAATACAATAGGAACAAATAAATAGATTTGACAGACACACGTCACAAGAATTTTTAACTTTATGATAAGGCAAACATCTCTTCTATTAAAAGCTTTATAGACTCTGTTGCCAGATTTCTCACTGTACGTTCATTTTTTTAAGCCATGAGCATTACTAATCTGGTTTATAGTAGTACTTTGGCTGAATTAGCAGGTGTCTCAGATCCTCAAGGGGAGGGAGGGAGAGAGAGAGAGAGAGAGAGGAGAGGAGAGAGAGGTATCAGTGTTTCTGTACGTATTACACTCTATGTGTAATGCGCAGTGAGTCAAAATGAGTTTGAAGGGCACCGTTGGTCAAGAATGAAATGATGATGATGATGATTTTTATCATTATTAGTACTATTATTATCATTATTATTATCGGGCAAATTCTTTGAGCAAGCGCAAAACCCAACGCATGGGCATTGTCTTAATTAAATTAAATGGGATTATTTTAAGTTAGTGTGATTTTGCAAAACTGTACGGGGACAAGAAAAGACGCACTGAACTGCTTGTGTGGCTTTACTGCCTGGCTTCATTATTTTCGAAGCAATACCTTTCAAAAGCGTTCTGTGTCTAGTTCTAGATGTTGTAACAGAAACTGACATAGCAATACAGCTTCCTGGGCCTTTTCCTCTCTTTCTGTCTTCGTCATATGTCTGTTTGACGCAATACAAGCTGACACTCGCGTCACGCTCACGTGGTCCTTTGCAGACAGAACTATGTGCAGGGGAAATTTCCCAACTTCTCCCTGTCTTGATTGAGCTGAGAGCTTTTCTTTTGTTTCTCTCTCTTTCTCTCTCTCTCTCTGTCTCCCTCCCCCCCCCTCTGTGTGTGTGTGTGTGTGTGTGTGTGTGGTGTGTGTGTGTGTGTGTGTGTGTGTGTGTGTCTGTCTTCTCTCTGTCAGTCTGTCTCTCTCTCTCTGTCTCTGTCTGTCTGTCTGTCTGTCTCTCTCTCTCTCTCTCTCTCTCTCTCTCTCTCTGTGAGATCTGTGTTGGGTTAAGAGATTGTGGGCGTGCCGGAGAGAGTGTCCATATGTTTGTGTATTTTTCATATACGTGTGTGTGTTTTCGTGTGCACGCCTACGCACATTTTCTTTCGTTACTCGTCGTTCTGTTTGTTCTTTTGTTTATTCATTTCTGTTTTTGATTTTAAGACAAGTGGTGGTAGATCCAGTACAACCGGTAATATGTATGTGTATGCGCGTGCGTGTGTAAAACATAAGCATGTTCACGATGTCTGCGTACGGTGTGTTTATTGCTAATGTGGTGGACATTTCAACGATAGTTCGCTCTATTGTCAAGAATACGTAAGGGCCGAAACACTTGTTGACTGACCGAGGTTTCTCCTCTGAGGACCTTCTGCTGTTCGGCTGTCCCTAGAGTTTCTTACCACCTCTCTGTTGTCAAGAATACGTACAATATGAAAGTGTATCTTTTTGGTTTGATCTAGAATCCAAGAATTTATTAGGCTTTCAGCAGCGATTATTTGTCTGCGTCTCAACGTCGTGAAAAACACGAAAAATATATAAGGATTAAGGGATGGTACATAAACCAGATTTTTCTACTAATATAAGGACAAACATTGTGTGTGTGTGAGAGAGAGAGAGAGAGAGAGAGAGAGAGAAAGAGAGAGAGGGAAAGAGAGAGGGAGAGAGAGGGACGAACAACAGGTTATGTAATAATGATGATGACCATCATCATCATTATTGTCGACATCATCATCACTACTATTATTATTATTATTGTTAATGTTATTCTTGTTGTTATTGAACGTTATTATTGTTACTATCATAATTTCATTGTTTCCATTATTATTATTACTATTATCGTCATTATGATTGGCCTGTTTACTGCCCATCTTAATGTTTCCGTCATTCTGGTGGTGTCGGCTTCGTGTTTCAAAGGTCTTTCTCCACCCCCACCCACCCACCACCCTTCCGCTTCTCAGTTCAATATCTTGCCTGTACATATGATTTTGCGCAGGCTCAGGGAGTCTGCCAGGTAACTGCTGTCAGATCTGGGCGGAGCGCATACGGAATAGTTCGAATGCACTGAATACCTCTTGAACAAACTCCAAACTCCAATTCTGTTATTGGTATTGGTATTATTTTGTCAAACATTTAACCAACAAGGAATAGCGACTTTATGTTAATATGAATTTTAATCATCTTCAGACAACAGTAAGACAAAATTTAGAAACAGATATATTAGCAAACACAGTTTAGATAGAAAAATGGGGCGTTAAGTCTGTTATTTATAGGAAGATTGTGCGGATAGATCATTGATGATTTGCTAAAAAGAAAGATGTTAACCCTGTTATTTATAGGAAGATTGTGCGGGTGGATTAATGATAATATTTAGCAGGAAAATTGTGCAGGTGGATTAATGATAATCTTTAGCAGAAAGATTGTGCACGTGGATTAAT
>CM060312.1:55017904-55067904 GCA_030674185.1 Monoplex corrugatus | reverse complement strand
CTCCCTCCCCTCTCTCTTGAATCAGTCATCATCATCATCATCATCATCATCATCATCATCTTCATATTCTTCTTCTTCTATTATTTTTTTACTATGAATTCGTATGTTTATCTGATGTTACTCACTTACTTCCACATGATGTTTAACTGCTCATTTAATATTTTACGTACATGCGATCGTAAGGCCCAAGGTTAAAAAACTGAATAAACCTTGAATAGACGAAATATATAAATAAATAAAGAAATAAATGAAAGAATGGATGGATGAATGGATGGACTGGTGAATGAGTGAATGGATAATTCAGTCAAAAAATGCTGGAAGTATATACTGCATAGGGAGGTACCTGCCATACAACACCGGGGGTTTCAGAAGTTAGCGGGTCGTGACATGGTGTTCGTCACGACCCGTCGTCTCTGGCTGGCAACTGCCGCCCGCCCTTTTCTCCGGTACTTGCACTCGGGTGCAAAGCGGTTGGAAAAAAACCCGTGCTGATAAGCTGTGTTACGCTTTTCTACCCTCCCCCATCCTTCCAACCCCTTATTTCCAACACACACAGACATACGAACGGACAGACACACACACACACACACACACACACACACACACACACACACAACACACAACAGTCTGTACTCAAGCAACCAACACGAACACATACACAAACCAAAGCCGCGCCATGCACAAAGCAAGAACACCACGCGCGCGCGCGCACACACACACACCGGCGCGCGCGCATGCGCACGCTCGCAGACGAAACGCGGTGTGCACGCAGGCACGCAGTGTAGCAACAGCACACACACATATGACACACGACGCACGCACGCAGTGACCATGCAGACACACTCATGCAACGCACGCCGCGCGCGCCACACACCACACACACACACACACACACACACACACAGACACACGTGTACACAAGCAGATGCAACACGCACGCAAACACACACATACACACGTAACCACACCACACCACACACACAAAACACACACACAACAACACACACACACTACACACGCACGCACACACATGCACACTCACATGCACACGTTCGCGCAGCGCACCGTGACGCAAGAACACACACACACAACCACACCCACAACACCACACCAAAACCACACACAACACAACACACACACACCAGTTTTAAAAAAAATCATTTGTTAACCAGATTAAGCGCGTTCCACCACCAATCTTAACCCCCCCCCCACCCCCACCCCACCCCCACCCCACCCCACTCATTTTTTTCAATACCAAAGAGGAGAAAATGTAAGCACCCGTAAAGGTGAAACCGTGCACATAGACGCTGTCAGACACGTTTAGTGCCACTGCTACCACAGAATTACTCTTTCCCTACCCACCCACCCACCCTCCTTCTGCCCCTCACCCCATTATTCTGTATCAGTTTAAACACACTTAAACGAAATCTTATCTCTGCCAGCACTAACCTTAACCGATCCCCTTTAAGTTTGATTAAACCTGACTATTGTGAAATTAAAATGTGTGCCAGGGACGACCTCGCTGAACAGAGTAAAAGTAGGTACGTTGTCACAGCCCTCAGAGAGGGAAAATAGGATTGCCTCCCTTGCAATGGCAAGACCAAAAAAGAAAGACACAAACATGCAAACAAAGCAGGCGAAGATCGTGTCGTTCCGTCGTGTTCATCGTTAAAATCTATATAACGATTATTGGGTTGTTATTGTTATTGTTATTGATATGTTTGTTCAAAGCCTGGCCGACCGCGTAGAGCCATAACAGGGCTGTAACCATTTCAATACACACACATAACACTTCAACAGGAGGGGGAAAAAAAAGGAAAAGAAAATTAAGTACACATATCAATGCATTGTCGCGCATAATCTAAGGAAATGGTCCTGGCGTTGAACACTCCGTCCAACTGATCACACAGGGGATTTCAATAACATACCACAGTACAAATTCAAACATAACTAAGGACACTAAAGCATATATATAAAAACAGGCCTAAATTACAATGCACTCAATACATGTACCCAGTTATCAATCCCAGCACAAAGTACGTAAGACTTTATCGAACACATACAGGTGGTTGGACCAACAAGGCAGAAAATGACAGATAGAAATGAGAAAACAAAGGAGGAAGAAAGAAGCAAAGAGAGTGACAGAAAAAAGTAAATTTCTAGCACAGAATTTCCGAAGGTGGGAATACTATTTATACCAAAAGCGCCACCAGCATCCCCACGAGGGAGACGAATGTGGATATAAATTCATGAACAAAGTAAACGGTAATATTAACAACATACAGACAGTATGCAACACCCTAAAACACACAGTATTACTTCATCATTTAGTTGTTAGTATTATTACTGAATCAGATTTAACACAGAGGGAAAACTCAGGATAGTCTGCAATTTTCTCACCTAAAAAAAAAAAAAAAAAAAAGGGGGGGGGGGGTGAGCGTTGGGGATGGGAGAAAGGGGAAACAAAGTGGAAATGGAAGAGACAAAAGACGATGATGATGATTCTACCAGAACAAGAAAGAAGGAAGGAAATCACAGAATGTAGAGAGAGTGAAGAATGATGATAATGATGATGCGCTTGTAGGTTGGCCTTAGTGCTACATCTCCGTCAAAAATGAAGAAAAGAACACGGAGGCACAGTACACACACACACACACACACACACACACACACACACACACACACACACACACACACACACACACACAGACACACACACACACACACGACACACACACACACACACCACACACACACATTCCTCTCTCTCTCTCTCTCTCTCTCTCTCATCATTGTTCTCGGCCTGTCTGCCTTTTGTATCTCTCTCCTTCCCTCTCTCACGCTCCCTTTGTCTTCCTCTATGTCTACCAGGAATATGTTTCTAGAGAATTGGACAAACTGAATCATACTCCCACTGTTTAAGAAAGCAGTAAAATTCAGAATCCCAAATAACTACAGAGGTCTATCACTATGTTAACACAAGTTGTCAATGATACAATTCCATCACAAACTGTAGGTTATAGAGAATATCAAACTGGCTTAAAAACACCAGAGAATATCTAGCTAGTTTGAGAACAAAACAAAACAAAAGCAGCTAATGTACTGTCGATAAAATATTTACAGACAAGTAAGTAAAAGCATTTATGATTTAATCATTTATTGTTTTTTTTTCATGAAAAAGTGTTTGACTGTCTCAAAAAGCCTGTTTTAGCAGAGTACTTAAAAAATAATGGAATTGCGGGTAACTTTATGTGTGTTTAAGAACATGAAAGCGCGAGTATGGCGTGATAATGAACTGAGACACAGACAAAAGACACAGACACAACACACAACACACACAACACACACAACACACAACACACACACACACCACACACACACACACACACACACACACACACACACACACACACACACACACACACACAACACATACAACATACACACACACACAACATACACACACACAACATACATACACACACACACACACATACACACACACACACACAACACACACCACACACACACACACAACACACACAACACACACACACACAACACACACAACACACACACCACACACACACACCACACAACACACCACACAAGAAAACGCTTCTAGTCCTGTTCTCCTTTCTGTGTCTACACAGATACATTAACATTTAGAAATAATTGATAATGACGAACATGGTGCGCTTCTCACTCACAGATGCTACTAAATTATTTATTTCGTTATTAGCTGATGATACAGTGCTACTGTCTGAAACCCCAATTGGCTTTCAGACCCGGCTGAACAGTTTGTACAAAACAGTGTCCCAGCTTCAGCCAAAGATCAGTATGAAAACAATGACCAATATTTTGTATAGTCAGGAAAGGCGGTTGTGTAGCAGCAAGAGAGAGATGGTGTTTCAATAAAGAAACAATGGCTGTTCTAAGCTGTTAGAAATACTTTAGAATATATTTCGCCACATGCCTTAATCTTGGAGTTACTTTCCAGAATTTTCCAAGCTGAGCCAAGAATGCCGTACTGTTTATTGTAGATAACTATATATATATATATATATATATATATATATATATATATATATATATATATATATATATATATATATATATATATATATATATAACTTGCTCCGTTTTTGCTTCGTGTGACATTATCTCTACAAGCAGCCACAGCGTATGTACACTCCTTACTCATTATCATCTCCCCTGATCCCCCTCCATTCTCTTCTGTCTGTCTGTCTGTCTGTCTCTCTGTGTGTCTCTCTGTCTCTCTCTGTGGTTGTGTTTGTGTGTGTGTGTGTGTGTGTGCTGTGTGTGTGTGTGTGTATGTGTTTGTGCGCGCGCGCGCGCGTGTGTGCGTGTCCTTCGTCACTTTGGTATTTTGCCTGGACTGGCTGATACTACGGATTTTTTTTTTGCCTGGGACTGGCTGGGTCTACGGATTTCTTTTTGCCTGGGACTGGTGGTACTACGGATTTTTTTTTGCCTGGGACTGGCTGGTACTACGGATAAAGCCTTGAACTCAGAATCTGACATATTGAGCTTAACCCCAATGGTATGTAACAATGTTCTGTTTGTTGCTTGTTAGTGATTCGTATAAGTGCTGAATTGTGAAATGAATCATATTAAAATTAGAGCTTCTGCAGTTTAGAAAACGACTCTCACGTACGTATGGATATCAGAAATACTATCATTTTTTTTTTTTTTAACCTAGGTTTGTACGACACTAAAGACACAGGAAATCTGATATCATTGCTTTCATTGATACCAGAAACGGATAGACCTGTACATGTACTCCAGTTATTATCCTATTGCCAAACCGAATATAACTTTATCGAGATGTTTCCTTCGTGTTCACCTTTTTGTCTTCCATTTTCTACGTCACCATAATGGCCACAGAATCTGGCACAGTTTTTACAATGCGATAAAGGTGTTGACAATGATGATGATTAAATCATGCATCTGTTCTGTTCCCTCTAGGATAGAGACCGCTTAATGGTCTGTACTCTGTGCTTACTGTCATAGTATATCCTGGCATCAACAAGGCCTGAGAAGTGCAGACACCTGCAGTGTTGGTCAGATGATTGAGCAATACCCTCAGTGACGTGTCCATGAAATGGATGAGAGTTGCTGTGTGGTTCCAGCATTCCTAACGAACCCATGGCAGGCTCAACTCTGAGAAAGGGCCAGTTGGAGCTGAAAAATCCCACAATGATTTTTGAAGGGACTGATGGGGACTCGATTCCACAACCTTCCAGTTAATAGATCTAGTCCATTGCACTAACTTCTACACCTAGGCGACCTGTCAGAATTGCTTTCTTCCAACCCTTTTCTTCCCACCCCTCTCTCTTTCTCTCTAAACATCCCTGGCCTCCTGCCCTCCCTGTCTCTCTCTCTCTGTCTGTCTCTCCCTCCTGTCCCTTCCTCTTTCTTATATTTGTAATTGTGATATTTTTTATACTGTTACAGTACACTTTCAATAGTGTAGACTCTATGGGTTAAGGCTGCATGTAAATATGCATCATTTTGCTTAAATATGTCATACCCTGAAAATATTGTTCTTACACTCTCTCAATACCGAAATAACAAAATTAGGCTTTCTTAAATAATTTCTGACCGAATTTCTAGATTGTGCATTCTGGACTCTATCTGTCTGTCTGACTACCTGTCTGCTGTCTGTCTGTCTGTTGTCTGTCTGTCTGTCTGTCTTCTTCTCTCTCTCTCTCTCTCTCTCTCCTCCTCCATTCCTCCCATCCAAACTATGTCAAACAAATTAACTTCCATAAAACGCAGACAACACAGATTACAATTATTTGGCAATTAACATAAGGAGAACAGGAAAGCAAATCCATTTACAATTATGTAGGACAATAAAAATTTTGATAGACGATGAAGCCATGACGGTAATGGTGCAGTGAAGCAATCAAGAGCTCCAACAAACTATGGCATTATCTGGAGACATGAAAGCGTAGATCAAAGAAAAGGCGTAAAGGCAATCACTCATTACGGACAGGGGTACCAACAACATTGATCTGACAAACCACTGATCTGACAAACTCTTACCACCTCAACTCACTGGGTATCGTTTCACTTCATGATTGCTTGATACTCCCCTCCCCCCCCCCCCCTCTAAACTTCCGTTAATCAAAGTAGGGAGATTATATATATATTACCTGGATGGTTTGTGTGTACCTGTGCGTGCGTAGTGTGTGTTGTGTGTGGTGTGTGTGTGTGTGCGCGTGTATATGCGCGCGCGTAGTGTGTGTGCGCGTGCATATGCGCGTGCGTATGTGTTGTGTGTGTGTGTGTGTGTGTGTGTGTGTGTGTGTGTGTGTGTGTGTGTGTGTGTGTGACCGGAATGTATGAACAAGATATTCTCAATTGTTTCCAGATGGACTTGTGCCTAATTTGGGTCACAGTTGTAGACGATTGAGGAATTGGAAATGAAAACGCTTGGCAGTCACACCACTGATGGACGTAGACCAAAACAGTGCTTAAAACCAACTCTTTCTGAGGAAGAAGTAGTCATTCTTGCATTCGCTGCCTACATAATGTGGCGATAAGTGTGGCTGTTTTCTCTCAGTTTGGAAGAAGTGTGAATAGCACTTTCTCAGAAACTTCTGAGAATATTTAAATTCTGTTTTCATTGTCGTGTTCGAATACCAATGTCTTTGCTTCGCGTTAAGTTTTATTTTAACCATCGGTTCAAGGTCGTAGCGACTTCAGAAGTACAAAAAATGGATTTCCTTTAATGATTTTTGTATATAAAAGGAAAATGTCAGAATGGCTTGATGCGTCTTGTTTTCTTGTGTTTTGGTTTTGCTAGTTTTGAGAGCACCTGGTCACAACAGGAAAGCTGGAGGGAAAGAGAACACCAGGTAGACTCAGGGAGAAAATATGGACGGACTTGCAGGGTGGCTGAGGACAGAGAGGGGGGGGGAAGAAATACTTGCAGCAACAAGGGACAGATACAGGTGGAGGGTCATGATCGCCAACACCATGTGGCAGGGCACATGATGATGTTGACGATAGTTTTAAGTGCACGTTTTTGAAAGGTTAAGAGGGATGATGTTGACGATAGTTTTAAGTGCACGTTTTTTGAAAGGTTAAGAGGGATGATGTTGACGATAGTTTTAAGTGCACGTTTTTTGAAAGGTTAAGAGGGAACACAACCGTGTTATGGAGAGCGAGGTATCGTTGCAAAATGATAGCACAGTCAACTGATGACTGGTAGGTTGGGGACTTGCATCCCATCTGTCCTGTTCAAACCATTCTGGGTTTTTTTTTCTGACATAACTGGCTACTTTCTAGAGTCAACATGCTTTGGGCTCATCAGAAAGACTCAGTTCACACAATCGAATCTTGTCTATTTCATGGATATATCTTTGACAATGTTGCTCAAATTTTCTTACTGATACCACAAGTGTTTGTATATCTTGAGCTGGGTTGTTGCTGTACACTTAAGAGATCACTGGGAGTGAAGTTACTATATTCCTTTTTTTCTCTCTCATCCTGTCCTTTCATTCTGTCATTTCCTATTGCCCCATCTCTTTCTGTTCCCATTACCACACCCCACCACCTCCTCTATCTATCTATCTATCTATCTATCTATCTGTCTATCTATCTATCTATCTATCTATCTATCTATCTATCTATCTATCTATTTCTTCCCCTTTCTCCTTCACATCTCTTTCTCTGAAACAAATTTCAGTAGTAAATGTCAGATGACATTGACAACAGTTGCCTGTTGGCAGACGAGAACTCAGAAAGTGAATCATCTGCATCAACCAGGCCGATAAAACCTGGAATTAGACGATGAAGCTGTGATGATAATGCAGTGAGGCAGGAAAGAGCTCAAACAAGCCATGCCATAGTTTGGGGACATAGCAAGAAAGAGCTCCTGCAGACCATGGCAATATCTAGGGACATAAAAATGTAGATCAAAGGAAAGTCGTGTAGACGTTCTGACTCATTACCAGGGGGAGTAATGACAGCGCTTAACAGACAACTCCTACTCAAATAAATTACACACATTTCGTGATTTGTTTACCGCTGTTTTATTTCTTTTTTTCTTTATTTCTTTCTTTTCTTTTTCTTTCTTTCCTCAGTCCGCTTGTTAAATATGTGGTGTTAAATCAGTGTTGTTGGTGCAGTGGTTAGCACAGCAGGCTTACGACAGGAAGGTTTTGGGCTGGAAATCCGTCAGTCCTGTCAAATCAAGTGGAATTATTTTGGGCCCCAACCAGTACCACCTGGAGTGACCTAGGTATAGGTTCGTTAAAAAAGATTGGGACCACACAGTTGAGTTTGCTCCACATCACAAATGCGTCATTGAGGTGTTGCTGAAATATTAAGACTAATGCTGCAGGTGACTATGTCTTTCTGGCTTGGTTGACACTAGATATACTATGATGTAAGCATCGAGTGCAGCCCATTCACGCAGTCTCAGTTGAGATGGAACTCCATAGCATCATGATTATCACCCTCTTATTCATCGTTATCAGAGCATGTGAAAAATTGTCTTCGATTCTTTTCTTGCTATTTAAGAAATGATCCTTTAAAACGTGACGCCATATGAGAGGTAGAGAGACAAGGGATGTGGGGAGGAAGATGGCAGAATGGTTCAGACAGTCGCCTGCAGTAACTAAAATCGAGGTTACATGGTTCGTTTCCATTGAGGCCTCAACCTTTCTCCTCAGTTCGACCAGAAATTGGAACAGAACGTCTAGTCCTTTAGAAAGGGACGAAAAACACGTGGGACCAATGTGCCTTCTGGTCTGTGCACGAAATAAGACCCCACAGCAGTTGAAAATTGTGAAGAGCAGGGCAGTTGCCTGGCTGCCCTGGCATAAAAAAATATTGGAGAGATAAATTTATTTACAAGGTCCTTCCCCTTAAAACCCATTTAACTTTGGTGCATTTTTGAGGTCTTGGTTAAAGGGAAAAAAAAACAGTGAAAGAGACAGCGAGTAACAGAGGATAGGGGAGAGAGAAGAGAACAAGAGAGAATACGTTGGAACAGTGTGTGTGTGTGTGTGTGTGTGTGTGTATGTGTGCGTGCCCTGCGTGTGTGTGGTGCGTGCGTGTGTGGTGCGTGCGTGCGTGTGTGTGTGTGTGTGTGTGTGTGTGTGTGTGTGTGTGAGGAGGAGAGAGAGAGAGAGACAGAGGGAGGATGATGGCTTGGGTCAGGGATTATACGCTCCACTCCCTCCTATCTTCCCCTCCCAGTTTGCATGTGCTTTGTGTCCTGAAGTTTAAGTCGTTGTTGGATAATTATTCCCCTGCAGAATGATGAGAGTTTTACCTTTGTTTCATTCTTGAATCGAGACTTGGCCATGTCAATTATGTCATCATCATCATCATCATCATCATCATCATCATTGTCGTCATCGTCATCATCATCATTGTAATTATCATAGCCATCCATCACATGACATGCTAGATATGTCGGGTTAATTTGTTTCAGGACTTCCAACATAGTTATGCGTGCAAGCTTTTTTCCCTTATGAAGATGTCATTTTCTGAGAAAGTTGCAGTTTACAGTATCAAAATATCTAGAAAAATAGAAACTCCAGCATCTAATAACTTTTTGAAAGCAGGAAACCAACACGGTTTTACATATGAATGCATGCATATATGTATGTGTGTGTGTGTGTGTGTGTGTGTGTATCTGTAGTGACATGTACATGTATGTGTGTATGGATGGACGGACAGATGGATGGATGGGTTGATGGATGTACGTATGTATCTATATGGGAAGCTGGCAATCAGTATATACATGTACATATAAATAATAGATAGATAGAAGATAGATAGATAGATAGATAGATAGATAGATAGATAGATAGATAGATAGATAGAGAGAATCATATAATATATACACACAACACACACACCACACACACACACACAACACACACACAATTATAATAATATATATATATATATATATATATATATATATATATATATATATATATATATACACACACACACACACACACACACACACATAATATATATATATATATATATTATATATATTTATATATATATATGTGTGTGTGTGTGTGCATGTATAGTGTGTACATTGTTTCACTCCTCTACCCCCACCACCCACTCTTTATCCCCCTTCATCAGTTTTCTGTGTTTTGCAAGGTTTTGATATTTTTACTTTTCTTTATACTTTTTTTTTATGTTTTTTACTTCTATTATTTTAGATTGTCTATGGACGAAAGTAGATGTAAATAAGCATATATTGCTTATGTGACCATCTTCAAGAAGAAATCCTTTTTTGTTTTCTCTCAAAACAGAAATAACAGAATAAGTTCTTTACTCTCTCTCTCTCTCTCTCTCTCTCTCTCTCTCTCTCTCTCTCTCTCTCTCTCTCTCTTCTTCTCTCCCCTCCCTCCTTCCAAGATCTTCACTGTCAAACTTATATAACACGCAGACGACACAGATTACAATTATTCGGCAGTAAGCCAACGATAACTGGAATACCAACCCATTTACAATCATCTAGAAGTATAAAAACCTTGATAGACGATGAAGCCATGACGTTAATGTGCAGTGAAGCAGCCACGAGCTCCAACAAACCATGGCATTATCTAGGGACATAAAAGCGCAGATCAAAGGAAAGTCGTAAAGGCGATCACTCAATACCAAGGGGAGTAATAACGACATTGACCAGACAACTCTTACCAGCTCGGCTCACTGGGTATCCCTCCACCTCATGTTTTGCTTGTTTTCTTTTTTCAAACTCCCTTTACAGAAATGGGGAGACTGTTTCATTTCATCTAAGAAGTGTGTGTGTGTGTTTGCGCGCGCGCGCGCCTGCGTGCGTGCATGCGTGCGTGCGTGTGTGTGTGTGTCCAGAATGTGTTAACAAGACGTTTCCAGCTGTTTCTGGATGGATCTATACCTAATTTTGGTCAAACATGTAAACCATTGAGAAGTTGCAATATATAAAGGTTGGAAGGCACAACGGCAAGGTTACGTTCACATATGGGCCAAAACGTTATTAACACCAATACTTCCAGAGGAAGGAGAGCGAACGACACGTTTTCAGTTATTTTGCCATATTTCAATTCTGTTTTCAATGTTGTGACAGTCTGCCATAGTTTTCCATTTACATCAAATTTTATTTCATCTGATGCTTTTTAAATGTCACAGTGACGTTGACACGTACAAACCCAGGGGTCTGTTTAACTATTTTTGTACAAAAAAGGGATTGTCAGAGTGGCTTGACCTTTTTGATTTGTTTTGTTTTGTTTTCTGGGAGGTTAGGGGCAAACAAAACCATGCTATGGGGGAATACAGTCTCTTTCAAAAGGTTAGCTCAATAAAGTGATGACTGGGAGGTTGGAAGTTCAGATTCCATCAGTCCTGTCCAAATCGTTGTGGGATTTTTCAGCCTTAACTAGCACCTAACCTCAGCTGAGCATGCATACTTTGGGCTCTTCGGAAAGACTGGGACCACACAGTGGAATCTTATCCACTTCATGGATGTGTCATTGAGAGTGCTGCTCACATTTTCTGACCAGAATGTGGGTAGACGTCCCCGTTTTTGTCCTGAGCATGGTAATCGCTGTAATGTATTTATAGACCTGTGGAAATGAAGTGATTATAACCCCTCTTTCTGTTTTCTCTTCATCTTATTCTCTGGCTCTCCCTTTCCCCATCTCTTTTTTTTCTGATTACCGTATGTATCTCTTGTGTGTGCGTGTGTGTGCATGTGTGTGTGTGCGCGCGCGTGCGTGAGCGCCTGCTTGCCTGCCTGTCTCTTCTTTCACTCTGCCCTCTCTCTCTCTCTGTCTCTCTGTCTGTCTGTCTCTCTGTCTCCGTCTGTCTGTCTCTCTCGTTTCTCTCTCTCTCTCTCTCTCTCTCTCTCTCTCTCTCTCTCTCTCTCTCTTCTCTCTCTCAAACACTAACAATCAAATTTCCACGAAAGTGGGATGAGACGGACAACAGTTATCTGTCGACAGATGAGAAATCAGAGAAGGATCGTCTTCATCATCCAGGCGATAAAACCTGGAACTAGACGATGAAGCAGCGGGATGATAATGCAGTAATGCAGGACTGAGCTTAAACAAGGCGTGCCATGATACGGGGACATGGCAAGAAAGAGCTCCCGCGCAGTGTGGCAATATCTAGGGACATAAAAATGTAGATCAAAGGAAAGTCGTATAGACGATCTGACAGATTACCAGGGGGAGTAATAGCAACGCTGGACAGACAACCTTATGACATAAATCACACACACACACACACACACACACACCACACACACACAACACACACACACACACCACACACACACCAAAAACACACACCACACACACACACACACACACACACCACACACACACACACACACCACACTGCCCATGGCTCTACACTGAAGTAAGAAGACAAACACGCTCACGTGCATACTACACAACACAGATACTTCATACACACACACACACACACACAACACAACACACACACACACACATACACATACACACACACACACACACACACACACACACACACACACACACACACACAAACCACACACACACACATACACACACACGCACGCACGCACACACACACACACACAACACACACACACACACACACACACACACACACACACACACACACACACACACACACACACACACACACACACACACCGTGATTCGTCTACTTCTGCTTCACTTTATTTTCTTTCTTTCTCTCTCCCTCTCTTTTTAGTCTACTTTGTTTAATATATAGTGTTTGATCACTGTCACTGGTGCAGTGTTAAGGCAGTAGACTAGTGATTGGAAAATTGTGGGGTCGAATCTCATCAATCCTGTTAAAATCATTGTAGGATTTTTCAGGGCAAACTACTTCCGTCCTCCCATGGGGACACCGGGTGCTCTTTCAGTACAAACAGTATCACCACCTTCTGGAAATTCTGTGCTAGAAATTTCCTCTTTTCTGTCACTGTCTTTGTTTCTGCCTTGTTCCCTTGCTTTTTGTCATTTCTTCCTATCATTTTCTGCCTTGCTGGCCCCATTCACCTGTATGTGTTCGATAAAGTCTTACCTACTTTTTCTTAGGACTGATAATTTGGTACATGTATTAAGTGCATTTTTGGCTCTAGGAGGTGAGATATGCGGAAGCAGTTTTAGATAATTTCTGCGTGTTTTTGTATATGTTTTGGTGTCCTTCAGTATGCTTAAATTTGTATTCAGGTGTGTTTTTTTAAAATCCCCTGTGTGATAAATTGGATGGATTGGTGAACGCCAGGGGCATCTTCTTAGAGAATGTCAGCGAATGCATTGATATGTATACTCAATTTTCTTTTCTTTTTTTTTTTCTTCCTGTTGAAATTTTGCATGTTTTGAAGCAGTTATAGCCCTGATATAGCTCTACGCAGTCGGCTGGGCTTAAATAACAATAAGAATAACAATAACAATAATTACTTCCCACTCAGAGTTTGAACGTGTGCTAATGGATGTTAGAAAAAGATTGGGACCACGCAGTCAAGTCTTATCGTTCACACAGATGCATCATAGAGAATGTTGCTAAACATTCCTGATCAGCACTGTAGATGTCTGTGTCTTTTCGGCCTTAGTTGACGCCAGGATATACCATGAAAGTAAGAACAGAGTGCAGCATGGCGAGCCTTAGTAGCTCAGTTGGTTCAGCGTCGATTCACATCGAATCCTGGGGTGTGCTACGTTAAAACTGGCCTTCTCACTGTTCCATCTTAGCATCATTGTTGTTCTGGTAGTGTCGGTATACGATAAGATAAAGTCCCCATTCACCCACACCCTGGGATGATTATCCCTGGCGGCCATATCAGCTGATGTGGGTGCCAGCGTGAAAATTGAACCAAGTCAATCGATCAACAAAGTACGCTCTGTCATGCAGTTTTAATCTATAATGGAACTCAATAACAACGTGATTATCACCTTTGTCGGAAAAAAGTGTTTTTTTTCTGGCCATTATAGTGGCATAAAAATCACCCCTGAGAAAGATGCAGTGCTTTATGAGGGGTAGAAAGGCAAGCTCTTCATCACATGGCTTGTCACATTTGTTGAGTTTAATTTGTTTCAGGACTTTGCCGAGAAAGCTATATTGTAGAGACATTTTTTTCATTTATGAAGAAAGTTCTTTTCTGAGAATTCTACAAAGACTACAGCATCAAAACGTTTTAGACATATAAACTCCAAAATCTAATCATAAAACTGACACAGCGTGTGTGTGTGTGTGTGTGTGTGCGCGTGCGTGCGTGCGTGCGTGCGTGCGTGTGGTGTGTGTGTGTGTGTGTGTGCATGCGTGCGTGCGTGCGTGTTTTCTTTTATCCCTTCTCACCCTCCCCCCCCCCCCCCCCCTTCTCCCCTTTCATCCTCCTTCTCTGTCTTTCGCATTATTTGATATTTTCATGCTGTTATCAGTGTACTTTTGGATAGAGAGGTTCATTTCCCAGGCCCCTCCCCTTGAAGACCAATTAGCCCTGTTGCCTATTTGAAGTCTTGGTGTTTTTGACTCCACCCCCACCAGAAAAAGGTGGCGATGCAACGCTGCGACACGCTCTCACGGGAAAGCAGCCTGACTTTCACATAGTAAATCCATTGTGACAAAAGAAATGAGTATGGATATGAATTTGAATGTGAATACGAACATACTGGCACATAGACTAACTTAACGTATCTACCTTGCTGGTCTAATTGTGTTAAAAACATCAGAGAATACGATGTGAGAGACAGCAAGACTGAATGAGTGAAAGAAAATGAGGATAGAGGAGAGGGGAAGGACAAGAGAGAATATATTAGAATGAGGGTGTGTGTGTTTATGTGTGAGATTAGAATGAACTTGGCTTGTGGTCTGCCTAACAGGGTGAGTGTATAGTAGATGTGTGTGTGCGTGCTGTGCGTGGTGTGTGTGATGTGTGTGTTTTGTTTTGTGTGCTGAGTGGATCAGGTGTGTGTTGTGTGTTGGTGGTGCGTGGTATGTGTGTGGTGGTGGTGTGTGTGTGTGTGTGTGTGTGTGTGTGTGTGTGTGTACACGCACACTGTTTGTTCTGTTCCTGTAAAGTGCAAAGAGCATTTTTCTGAAATGGACTACTTGCGCTGAATAAGTTAAAATTGTTACTGTATTAGTGTAGACCCTTTGTGGATGAGGGCTGGAAATAAACATTGTTTATGTCACTACCCTGGAGAAAAAAGTTCCTACCCTGCTGTACAGAATACCTCTTCAATAAATGTTCATATTCTGCATTCCATGCTCTGTCTGCTGTCTGTCTGTCTCTCTCTCTCTCTTCTCTCTCTCTCTCTCTCTCTCCCTTCTCCTCCAGACTCTCCTCTCTTAAACAAACTTTTCAGCTTCCATTGAATGGAGATGAGGATTACAATTATTACATTAAACCAGCGAGAACTAGCAATCCAACTCATTTACAATCATCTGGGACTATGGAAACTCATTAGACGATGAAGCCATGACGGGTAATGGTGCACAGAAACAGCCAAGAGCTCCAACAAACCATGGCATTATCTAGGGACATAAAAAAAATGTGGATCAAAGGAAAGTCATAAAGGTGATCACTCATTAACAAGGGGAGGGAATGACATTATTGACCAGACAACTCTTACCAGCTCATCTCACTGGGTATCTTTGTATCACATGTTTGCTTGTTTTTTTAAAATTCCCTTTTAAAATGTGTGTGCGTGCGTGTGCGTGTGAGCGCGTGCGTGCGTGTATGTCACCTGACTGTGTTAACAAGATGCTCTCACCTGTTTCTGGATGGTTGTTTACTTGATTGTGGCCGGTGTCTGGACATGCCATTGAGAAGTCGCAGATGTAAGTTTAAAGCCACAGGTCTAAGGTCAAGATCATATGGGCCAAACAATGAATAAAACCAACACTTCCTGAGGAACATATGTAAACTTACTTTCTTTGGGAACTTCTGACACATTTGAATTTTTTGTTATCACTGTCTGAACAGTCTGCCATTATCCTCCATTGACCTCAAATTTTATTTATATTGGATATTTCTTTATGGTGAAAGAAACTTGAGACTACAAAATGTGGATTAACTGTAACATATCTTTTATGAAAAGGGGATATCGTTAGACTGGTTTCACCATCCTGGGGATATTTGTGTTTGTTTTGTTTTTTGAGAGGCCAGGGGCAAACATGCAACAGGGCAAAGGGTTAGTACAAAAGACTACTGACTGAAAGGATGGAAAATCCAATTCCACTGGTCCTGTCCAAATCTCTTTGGGAAGTTTCAGTCTCAGCCAGCTCCTAAACCCGAGTTGAGCATGCATAATAAGTGCCGGTTGGAAAGACTTGGACCATACAGTGGTATCTTATCTACTTCATGGATGCATCGTTGTGAGTGCTACCCAAAGTTCCTTACCAATACTGCAAGTGTGTGTATATCTTGAGCTTGGTTATTGCTGTATATTGAATACACAACTGGGATTGAAGTTTTTATACCCTCTTTCTCTTTTGTACCCCTTTCATTCTGTCAGTCCCTATTGCCCCATCTCGCTTTCTTCCCTTCTCTTCTGTCTCTTTCTCTTTCTCCTCCATCCCTCCCTCCTCTCTCTCTCTCTCTCTCTCTCTCTCCCTCCCTCTTTTCCTTTCTTCCCTACACTTCTTTTTCTGGAACGAATTTCCGTAAATGTCTGATGACAGTGACAACAATCTCCGTCATTGGCCAGATGAGAATTCAGAAACGAATCATCTGCATCATTTAGGACGATAAAACTGGAATTTGATGATGAAGCTGCGATGATAATTCATAAGGGAGAAAAAGAGTTCAAACAAGTCATGCCATAACCTGGGGAAATAGCAAGAAAGAGCTCCCGCAGATCGTGGCAATATCTAGGGATATAAGGATATAAAAATGTAGATCAAAGGAATGTCGTATTGACGATCTGACTGATTACCAAGGGGAGTAAGGGGAGTAATGAGAGCTCTGAGCAGACAGTTCTTATCGCCATAAATTACATACATGGTAATCTGTTTATTACTGCTCTCTCTTCTCTCTCTCTCTCTCTCTCCTCTCTCTCTCTCTCTTCTCTCTCTCTCTCTCTCTCACACACATATTTTAACGAATTGTTTGATGCTTTAAAGCACTGATTAAAGCTTGCTGATAGTCAAGTACAAATTACTATATTTCTTCATTACATATAATTGTTAGATAGGGTCACCAAACCAAAGGTCTGTCAACTGTTACACCGAGGAAGTATAAACTGAGGAAAGCATCGAAAGTGAGAATTTTCGAAGATGTAATTATACGCATTGTAAAATTTGTATAACTCACAAAAGCCGCACATGTATTACCCCACTCACCCCATTGACTATTGTATTGTGGCCTTAGGCCAGTGTACTTTAAAAAAAAGTTCTGAGCTCGCTTTTTCTCTGCCTGTATGTGTCTGTCTGTCTGCCTGCCTGCCTGCCTGCCTGCCTGCCTGCCTGCCTGCCTGCCTCCTGCCTGCCTGCCTGTCTGTCAGTCTGTCTGTGTGTCTGTCTCTCTCTCTCTCTCTCTCTCGTCAGCCTGCTCGTTATATATGTGTTGTTAACTGGTGACTGTGGTCCAGTTGTTAGATCAATGCGTGGAGGTTTGTGGGCTGATCAGTACTGTCAAAATCTTTGTGTGAGGTTTTCCCCCATGGGAATGCCGGGAGCTCTTTCAGTATAAATAGTATCCCCACCTTCTGGAAATTCTGTGCTAGAAATTTCCTCTTTTCTGTCACTGTCTTTGTTTCTGCCTTGTTCCTTTGCTTTTTGTCAGTTTCTTCCTATCATTTTCTGCCTTGCTGGTCCACTCACCTGTATGTGTTCGATAAAGTCTTACATACTTTTTCTTAGGCTTGATAATTGGGTACATGTATTAAGTGCATTTTTGGCTTTAAGGAGGTGCGATATGCGGAAGGAATTTTACTGATTTGTGCCCGTTTTTATATATGTTTTGGTGTTCTTAGTTATGCTTGAATTTGTATTCAGTATGTTTTTTAAATCCCCGTGCAATAAATTGGATGGAGTAGTCAATGCCAGGGGCATCTGCATAGATTATATGTGCCCGAATGCATTGATACATGTACTTACTTTTCTGTTATTTTCTTTTCTTTTTCCTGTTGAAGTTTTGAATGTTTTGAAAGTTATAGCCCTGATATGGCTCTACGCAGTCGGCCAGGCTTTAAACAACAATAACATAACAATTGTGTGAGATTTTTCGGCCCCACGTGCCTGCTGCACAGAAGTGAATGTGCTATGGGCTTGTTGAAAAAGAATGGGGCAACAGAGTCAAATCTCACCATTTCATGGATGCATCATTGAAGCTGTTGCTTGAATATCCTGACCAACACCGCAGGTGTCTGTATCTCTCAGGCTTGGTCAATGCTAGAAGATATTATGAAAAGCCGTTACGCAGTCTCAACTGAGAATGGAACTCCACAGCACCATGGTTGCTATCTCCATTGGTATCATCATCATGGCATCATGGAAAAACTGTCTCAGCTTCGTTTTTTTTTTTTTTGGCTACCATAATGGCGTAAAAATTATCATTAGGAACTATGTGGTCCTTTATGAGAGATAGAGAAAAGGAATCGGCAACGTCTGGATTGTGCGCTGTATGATATTAACATACCAGATCAACTGTCACTAAAGACATATCACCAAAGAAGCTAAATGATTATTTCTCAGTTACAGCTAAAGAAAAACATACCAATGATAGACCAAGAGCTAACAACATCCAACAGCTGAAAGAATTCTGTCTCTCAAAAAAGCAAAAAAAACAAAACAAAAAAACCCATCAGTTCCAGCAGTTATGATCTACGAAGTTTATACTGCCTTAATACATTTTAAACAAATGGGAACACGTGGCCTGGATAGCTTGGATTGTAAGATATTAAAACTTCTGCTTCTGTAATACAGAAATACCAATGTATATCAATATACATAATTAATGCGTTGATGAATCTCATAATTGTTTTAAATATGCTAAAGTAATTCCTGTACACAAGTCAAGAGACAACTCGGATCCTTAATTCAAGTTATAGACCCATTTCAATCCTACCTATTCTCTCAAAACCTCTTGAAAACACATGAATAAACATATCACTTCAAATATGAATTTATATAAACTGCTTCATCCAAAACGAACAGGATTTACAAAACCTTTATCCCAAACAACCTGGAGTTAGAAAAACAAGACTCATGTTACGGCTCGTATACTGCGTTCACAGGCCTTGTCGACTGGTGGCTTCATAACATTAACAATAACGATTTTTTTTACCACAACCTTTTACTAAAAAGATTAGTCACATATGGCTATCGTTAAATACACAAAAACTCGTTTATTCCTATCTCAGTAACAGGCAACAGTTAGTTCTCATTAACAAAACTACATCCACACATTACGTTATAAAGTGCGGAGTACCTCAAGGTTCTGGTCTTAGCCATTTGCTCCTTTCTTTTTGTATAATGATGTTCCTCTCTCTATAAATACTGTGATCCCTTTGCAGATGATGCAACAAAACATAGATAGCCATGATGTCATACAAGTTTCTAAATTATTTAAAGAACTGTATTAATGGTCTAATTGAAGAGACATAACTAAATCATTTGTCACTTCACCCACAGAATTCAGATTGCTTGTTTATGACAACAAAACAGAAAAGACAAAACTTATCTTTCACAATACCACCCATTGGTATTAAAAAACAGGTTGTTGAAGAAGTTGAATTTCTCAAAATGTTAGGTGTCACAACAGGTAATCTTTCCTAGTCCAGTCATATAAGCAAGCTATGTAATTAAATATTTTACCATTTAAACTCAGACTTCAGTCAAAGGACTATTCATGCTCAAAATAATAAAATGGATATGCTCTACATAACAAAACCAACAGCTTCTCTATAAATCTAGCTCGTAACAGGAGAGAAAAATCAATGTCCTTCTCCCAAGAATTAACTTCTTCAAGAGCAGCCTCATATATTCATGAGCTACCCTCTGAAATGCACTACCAGAAAATACATGAAAATGTGTCAGTTTCACAGTATTTCAGAAGAGATACTTTACACATCACCTGCATTAATCCGCTCTTCTCTGAGCAATCAGATCAATTATTAACACATTTTATATGCTCAACTGCTCAGTAGAAAAACTTCAAATCTATTTCTTTGGCCAGATGTTTAATGTTTACCTTATTAGAATATCGATATTATCCAATGTATAATTTATGTGCTGTGTAATTCTGAGCTGGATGTAAAAAAGTAGATACTTTGCTTCTTTCATACCCTCGTAAATAAAAATTGTTCTTGTTCCTCCCTCCCTCCCTCTCTCTCTCTCTCTCTCTCTCTCTCTCTCTCTCTCTCTCTCTCTCTCTCTCTCTCTCTCTGTCTCGCTCGCTCGCTTGCTCGCTCCTCTCTCGTTTTTCCCTCCAGACTCTCTTCTCTTAAACCAATTTCAACTTCCATTACACGCAGACGATAGGGATTACAATTATTTGGCATTAACCCAACGAGAACTGGAAAACCAACCCATTTACAATCATCTAGGACAATAAAAACTTTGATAGACGATGAAGTCATGACGATAATGGTGCAGTGAAGCAGCCACGAGCTCCAACAAACCATGGCATTATCTAGGGACATAAAAGCGCAGATCAAAGAAAAGTCGTAAAGGCGATCATTCATTACCAACGGGAGCAATAACGGCATTGATCAGACATCCCTTACCAGCTCAACTCATTGGTTATCCCTCCACCTCTTGTTTACTTGTTTGTTTTCTTTTCCAGACTCCCTTTAACAAAAAAGAATGGGGAGATTATGTGTGTGTGTGTGTGTGTGTGTGTGTGTGTGTGTGTGTGTGTGGTGTGTGTGTGTGTGTGTGTGTGTGTGTGAGAGAGAGAGAGAGAGAGAGAGAGAGAGAGAGAGAGAGAGAACGCAAATCTAGTTACAGTTGCACAATCAACTGATGAGGGGCAGGATGGAAATTTGAATCCCATTGGTCCTGTTCAAACCATTTTTTTTCTTCTGCTATGACTGGCTCCTACCTGGAATTGAGCGTGCTTTGTGTTCAGTGGAAAGACTCAGACCACACAGCCAAATCTTGCCCACTTCACATTTGTATCAGTGAGAATGTTATTCAGATGTTTTTACCAGTACTGCCGGTGTGTCTATAGCCAAAGCTTGCTTATTGCTGTATATATTACAGACCACTTGGAAGTTATTACACCCCGTTTCTTTTTCTTCTCTAGTCATTTCGTTCTGTCTCTCCCTATTACCCCATCTCACTCTCTTCCCGCTACCTCCATCTCTCTCTGTCCTTTTCCCCGTCTTCACATCTCTTTCAGTGAAACAAATTTCTGTAAATGTCAACAGATAAAGACTCTGAAACCAAACCATCTACATCATCTAGGACGGGGATAAAATCTGGAAGTTTTGATGATAATGCAGCGAGGCAGGAAAGAGCTCAAACAAGCCATGCCATCGTCTGGGGACATAGCAAGAAAGAGTGCCCACAGACCAAGGCAATATCTACAGACATGAAAATGTACATCAAAGGAAAGTCGTGTAGACGATCTGATCCATTAACAGGAGGAGTAACGACGCGCTGAACAGACAACCTTCATTGACATGAATTACACAATATCATGATCTGTCTGTCGTTGTTTCAGTTCTTTTTCTCTCTCTTTCTTTTGTCTGTTGTTAAACATGTGGTGTTAGTCAGTTGTTGTGGTATAGTGGTTAGGGCAGCAGTTAACAAGAAACACCACGAGGGTGCGGATGGGGCCCAGAGCACCAATGCCTCACCACTCTCCGGACAAGCACCTCTCAAGCTCGTGATGCCACTTAGCTGTCATTTTATCAAGCAAAAGGGGGGCTGTCCATACGATGCATGACCCATTTGGACCCAGTCATCAGTCACCTTGTTTACGAACTGAATGGCAGGGTGGAGAGATGACAAACATCAAAACATAGCCACGCAATGCGCACCATCCAGGTCCAAACAGCCTCCGGACCAAGAGAAAATGGAAGACCTCTCTCTTGCCCCAATCTAGTCTTCATCTCCCTTTCAGGCAGCCAGCCCTGCCACCGGCTTGCATAGTCTCGACAGTTAGCAGTCGGAAGCTCCTAACGTTGCCTTACTTCAACCACAGGAGGGGGACGGGGGAGGTGGGGGGGGGGGGTTGAGGGGCCGCGAAAGTGGTCAGGCATGATGCTCCAGACACAGCCCAGCACACTGTTAGCACAGCAGACGAACGACTGACTGGAAAGTTTTCACCGTTGTGACAGTTTGTCATTGTCCTCACTTCAAGTCCTAATTCATCTGCTGATTCTTTTTCTTTAAGGTCAGAGTGACCTTGAGAAGTACAAAGACCTGGTTTTCTGTAATAATTTTTGTATAAAAATGGAGATGTGGTAGAATGGCTTGACTGGTATTGTTTGTGTGTGGTGTGCTAGTGTGTGTGTTGTGTGTGTGTGTGTGTGTGTGTGTGTGTGTGTGTGTGTGTGTGTGTGTGTGTGTGTGGTGTGTGTGTGTGTGTGTGTGTGTGTGTGTGTACACTAGGTCTGGTTAGCTTTTGACGTGCAGGTTTTATGAGAGGTAGAGAGGGAACAGAACTGTTCTGTGGGAAACCAGTTATTGTTGTAAAGGGTCAACACTATTGACAGATCACTGGTAAGTTGGAGGTTTGAATCCTATCTATCCTCTTCAAACCATTGACGGATTTTTCTGACATAAGGGGCTGCTACCCAAGTCGAGATGTTTTGTGCTCATAGGAAAAATTTGGAACACACAAATTTCATCCATTTTACGGATGCATCATGTACAGTGGCTGAGGACAGAGAGGGTGGAAGATGTGCTTGCGGCAACAAGGGATAGATGCATATGGAGGGCCATGATCGCCAACGCCATGTGGCATGGCACTTGATGATGATGATGATGATCATCATCATCATCATCATTTACAGTGTTGCTCAGATTTACTTGCATACACCGCTTATGTCTGTATATCTCAAGCTTGGTTACGGCTGAATTTTGAGAAGTCTGCAGGGAATTCTCTAGTCTTTTCGTTTTGTCACTCCCCATTGTCTCATATCTCTCTCCCTGTTACTCCCTCTCTCTGTTTCTCTCCATCCACCCTCTCTCTCTCTCTCTCTCTCTCTCTCTCTCTCTCTCTCTCTTCTCTGTGTGTGTGTGTGTGTGTGTTGTGTGTGTGTGTGTGTGTGTGTGTGTGTGTGTGTGTTTTTTCCCCTTTCACTCCCGTTTGTCAGAAACAGAATGTCGTAAATGTCAGATGACACTGACAGCAATTGTCTGTCGACAGATAGGAACCAGAAGCCGAATCATTTGCATCGTGTAGGTCGATAAAATCTAGTATTAGATGATGAAGCTTTGATGATAATGCAATGAAGCAGGAAAGAGCTCAAACAAGCCATGCCATAGTCTTTGAACATTGCAAGAAAAACTCGCTGCAGACCGTGGCAATATCTAGGGATATAAAAATGTAGACCACAGGAAAGTCGTATAGACGATCTGACTCATTACCAAGTGGAATAATGATGGCGCTGAAGAGACAACTCCTATCAACATAAAGTACACACACATATCGTGATTCATCTACCCCCGTTTCATTTCTTCTTCTTTCTCTTTGTTTTCTCAGTCTGTTTGGACAGAGAGGGTGGGAGATGTACTTGCAGCGACAAGGTATAGATTCGTATGGAGAACCGTGATTGCCAACGCCATGCGGCAGGGTACGTGATGATGATGCTTGTTAATATGTGGTGTTTAGTCAGTCTCAGTGGTGCCATGTTAACGCACCAGGCTAAAGAATTGAAGGTTGTGGGTTTGAATCCCATTAGTCTGATCAAACATTATTGTCGGATTTTTCGGCCTAACCGGTTACTACCCAGAGTTGGGCTTATTGAAAGGATCGAGACCATACAGTCAAATCTCATCTTCGTGGATGCATCATTGAGGATGTTTATCAAATTTCCTAACCAACACCAGAGTTGTCTACTTCTCGAGATTGGCTGATGCCAGAATATGTCATGAAATTTAGTGTAGAGTACAGCTCAGTGGCGCAGTCTCAGTGCAAAATGGGATCCACAGCATGATGATTATCATATCATCCACATCGTCATCATCATCACAGTATTGTAAAAACGTTGTTCAGATTTTTGTGGCCATTAAAGTGGCAAAGAAAATAAGACAGAAAAAAAAAAAGAAAGGAGAGTACAAATACTAATACTTAGTGACGATGATCCTCAGGAAATAACAAATCTACGGTGTGTTGTAAGAGGTAGAGAAGCAAAGAATGTGTAATAGAAAGATGGAATCCAGCTCTGTGTCACAAAACATGTTGAGCTAATTTGTTTCAGCATTTGCTGACAAAGTTACTTGTATAGGCATTTTTTTCTGCCCCCGGGAAAAAAAACTTCTTTTCTGAAGAAAAAGTGCAATTTTACAACATTTAATTATTATGCATAAACGTTAACCCCAACATCATTTGAAAGCTGTGTGAAAATATACTGTTACAGTACACATATCTATGTGTCTGTATTGACATACCTATATATCGGTATCTGTTTCTTCATACGTGTATATTATCTATTTATTTGTCTATGTATAGATAATATGTATATTTATATGTGTGTATACATAATTGGAGAGAGGAGATTCCTTGAGCGCATTATGACGGATGCCTTTGAAAACCATCACGGCTCAGTCAGTATTGGAGGAAGGACAATCACCAACTTGAGATTTGCCAACGACATCGATGGATTGGCTGGAAATGAAGACGAACTTGCCAACCTGGTGAAACACCTGGACGAGACATCATCCAGTGCCGAAAAGACAAACAGCTCAAAACCAATAGAAAAGAAGATTACAGTCAGCGGGAGTGAGCTGGAAACCGTGGCTCAGTTCAAATATCTCGGAGCCATTATCAGTGAACAGGGATCGAAAACCGAAGTTCTTGCAAGAGCAGCACAGACAACAGCAGCACTAGCCAAGCTGAAGCCCATCTGGAGGGACAAAAACATCGCCCTCACTTCCAAACTGAAGCTAATGCACGCATTGGTCCTGTCAATCTTTCTCTACGCGTGCGAGTCATGGACACTAACAGCAGAACTGCAAAAGAAGATCCTGGCAGTAGAAATGAGATGCTTTAGAAGAGTGCTTGGCATCTCATACAAAGACCACATTACCAATGAGGAAGTGCGAAGAACAATTTCACAGCATGTCAAAAACTATGAAAACCTTCTGACAACAGTAAGAAAAAGGAAACTTCGGTGGTATGGTCACGTGACAAGAACTAACGGACTATCAAAAACAATACTCCAAGGAACAGTTCAGGGAGGAAGAAAGAGAGGCAGACAGAGAAAAAGGTGGATGAACAATATTGACGAATGGACAGGAAAAAGCTTTGCCACGACCCAGACCCTTGCTCATGACAGACAGAGGTGGAGACAGACGGTGCGATGTTCATCCATGTGGAGCCCCCACGACCCTGGATAGGGTTAAGGGACAAGAAGAAGAAGAAGAAGATACATAATTATATCTATCTATCTATCTATCTATCTATCTATCTATCTATCTATCTATCTATCTATCTATCTATCTATCTATATCCGTCTAATTATCCATCCTTTAGTTCATCTGTCTGTCTATCTATCTGTCTACGTCTGTCTGTCTGCCTGCCTGTCTGTCTCTCTGTCCGTCCGTCCGTCCGTCCGTCCATCTGTCTGTCTACCTACCTACCCACCTACCTATCTATCTGTCTGTGTGTCTGTCTATCTATCTATCTATCCATCTGTCCACCTACCTACCTATCTATCTGTCTATCTGTCTGTCAGTCTGTCTGTCTGTCTGCCTGCCTGCCTGCTGCCTGCCTACCTACCTACCTACCTACTCCACAACATAAAACAGTGAAATATTATGAGGTGTGGATTGTTTTGTTTTAAAAACAAACAAACAAAAAACAGAATCATGTACATTTCACAGTCTGATTAATGAGATACATCCATAACTTCACTCTAGATCCAAATTTAGTCCGGCTTGCAACACTAAAAACTGGCCTGTATTTTGTTTTAGTTTTGTTTGTTGTTTGTTGTTGTTTTTAATCTTAATGTTTCCATCGTTCTTGTGGTGTCAGCTAGTGTTTCATTGGTCCCTTTTCTTTCCCCCTCCCCATTTCAGAACTATGCCAGTGATACAGTTTTGCACAGCCTCTGGCAGCCTTCCAAATAATTGCTTGCAGATTTAGTGGAGCGCATATGGAATTGTCCGAGTGTCAAGAATCTTGAACAAACTAGAAACTCCGAACTGCATGAATTTACGAACACAGAAAAGAAGGTATTAGTTCTGAGCATATTCATATGCAGCGACCCCCCCCCCCCTCCCATAAATAATAATGTAAATAAAAATAACAAGAAACCAAAAGAAAAACAAACCGAACAAAATGAAAGAAAAGAAAAGAAAAGAACAACACACAACACACACACACACACCACCACCACCACCACCAACCACTCCATACACACACATGCACTCATACACACACACATGCACGCACACACACACACACACACACACACACACACACACACACACACACACACACACACACACACACACACACACACACACACACACACCAGATAAGCTTTCGTTTGCACAATGTAGCGTCCAAAATATGTAAATACTACTTCTCACAAAGGCTGTATAGACTATCTGTTAAGCAACTATGCTTTATTGCATTTTTCCTTTTTCTCTCAAAAGTTACTTTCACCACTTTCAGCAGTTGATGTTTTATTGCATAGATTACCTTGAAATAGTTTTTGTTGTGGTTCCTTTTTTTTCTCCTTTATTTTCGTCAACACACTTTGTAGTCAGATTGTTTTATCTATTAAGTTTTTGCAAGATACCTGATATTGTACGTACATCGCAAACAATTTTTAGGAATTTTATAGCATGATTTTTATTTACCTTGTATTGTTTATCTTTATTGTACCTGGACTCTTCGATTGTCTGTAGACAGTTTGAGTACTCGAGGATACTAGCTATACATAAAACTTCCAGCATAAAAGTTTTGGGACTTAGAATATGACCATTATCATTTAAAAAGTACTTGATAATGAGAATTTATCCATTGATTTGTTGTTGTTGATGTTGTTGCTTTCTAGAATGTTTGCATCAAAAATGAATTTCGTCAAAATTGAATTTTTCACCGAAAAAGTAGCAATTCTACAAACAGTTCTTTTCCTTTGTGTTTGCCCATTTATTTTACAGAAAGACATATTCAAAATAACGAAGAAAATTTTTTTTTCAGAACGTACTAAGTTTAAACCTTGCACAGCTTTCAGCTCGATAATGATGTGTTATTTCAGTGTCTGTGCTCGAAGAAAATAATAATCACGTTGTTGTAGAGCTAAACCAGTTTCAATCCATATTAATTTTAGGGCTTTCACAGACGTTTCGATGTCTGTAATACCTATTCCTCCATATTGCATGTTATTTATATAAGTTTTTCTTGTGATTTTGTAAGTGCACTGTTTTGTTTGTTTGAGTTGGTTTAGCCCTGTCTGTATTGTTTGTTTGAGTTGGTTATAGCCCTGTCTGTTTTGTTTGTTTGAGTTGGTTATAACCCTGTCTGGTTTTGTTTGTTTGAGTTGGTTATAGCCCTGTCTGTGTTTTGTTTGTTTGAGTTGGTTATAGCCCTGTCTGTTTTTGTTTGTTTGAGTTGGTTATAACCCTGTCTGTTTTGTTTGTTTGAGTTGGTTATAGCCCTGTCTGTTTTGTTTGTTTGATTGGTTATAGCCCTGTCTGTTTTGTTTGTTTGAGTGGGTTATAGCCCTGTCTGTTTTGTTTGTTTGAGTTGGTTATAGCCCTGTCTGTGTTTTGTTTGTTTGAGTTGGTTATACCCTGTCTGTTTTGTTTGTTTGAGTTGGTTATAGCCCTGTCTGTGTTTTGTTTGTTTGAGTTGGTTATAGCCCTGTCTGTGTGTTTTGTTTGTTTGGTTGGTTTATGTAAGCCCTGTCTGTTTGTTTGTTTGTTTGAGTTGGTTATAGCCCTGTCTGTGTTTTGTTTGAGTTGGTTATAGCCCTGTCTGTTTTTTTGTTTGAGTTGGTTATAGCCCTGTCTGTTTTTGTTTGTTTGAGTTGGTTATAAGCCCTGTCTGTTTTGTTTGTTTGTTTGAGTTGGTTATAGCCCTGTCTGTGTTTGTTTGTTTGAGTTGGTTATAGCCCTGTCTGTGTTTTGTTTGAGTTGGTTATAGCCCTGTCTGTGTTTTGTTTGAGTTGGTTATAGCCCTGTCTGTGTTTTGTTTGAGTTGGTTATAAGCCCTGTCTGTGTTTGTTGTTTGAGTTGGTTATAGCCCTGTCTGTGTTTTTGTTTGAGTTGGTTATAGCCCTGTCTGTTTGTTTTGTTTGAGTTGGTTATAGCCCTGTCTGTGTTTTTTGTTTGAGTTGGTTATAAGCCCTGTCTGTTTTGTTTGTTTGAGTTGGTTATAGCCCTGTCTGTGTTTTGTTTGTTTGAGTTGGTTATAGCCCTGTCTGTGTTTGTTTGTTTGAGTTGGTTATAGCCCTGTCTGTGTTGTTTGTTTGAGTTGGTTATAGCCCTGTCTGTTTTGTTTGTTTGAGTTGGTTATAGCCCTGTCTGTTTTGTTTGTTTGAGTTGGTTATAGCCCTGTCTGTGTTTTGTTTGTTTGAGTTGGTTATAGCCCTGTCTGTGTTTTGTTTGTTTGAGTTGGTTATAGCCCTGTCTGTTTAGTTTTGTTTGTTTGAGTTGGTTATACCCTGTCTGTTTAGTTTTGTTTGTTTGAGTTGGTTATAGCCCTGTCTGTTTAGTTTTGTTTGTTTGAGTTGGTTATAGCCCTGTCTGTTTAGTTTTGTTTGTTTGAGTTGGTTATAGCCCTGTCTGTGTTTTGTTTGTTTGAGTTGGTTATAGCCCTGTCTGTGTTTTGTTTGTTTGAGTTGGTTATAGCCCTGTCTGTGTTTTGTTTGTTAGTTGTTATCCTCTGTTGTTGTTTTTTTGAGTTGGTTATAGCCCTGTCTGTGTTTGTTTTTGTTTGAGTTGGTTATAGCCCTGTCTGTTTTTGTTTGTTTGAGTTGGTTATAGCCCTGTCTGTGTTTTGTTGTTTGAGTTGGTTATAAGCCCTGTCTGTGTTTTGTTTGTTTGAGTTGGTTATAGCCCTGTCTGTGTTTGTTTGTTTGAGTTGGTTATAGCCCTGTCTGTGTTTGTTTGTTTGAGTTGGTTATAGCCCTGTCTGTTTTGTTTGTTTGAGTTGGTTATAGCCCTGTCTGTGTTTTGTTTGTTTGAGTTGGTTATAGCCCTGTCTGTGTTTTTTTTGTGTAGTTGGTTGTTATAGCCCTGTCTGTGTTTTGTTTGTTTGAGTTGGTTATAGCCCTGTCTGTGTTTTGTTTGTTTGAGTTGGTTATAGCCCTGTCTGTGTTTTGTTTGTTTGAGTTGGTTATAGCCCTGTCTGTGTTTTGTTTGTTTGAGTTGGTTTATAGCCCTGTCTGTTTTGTTTGTTTGAGTTGGTTATAGCCCTGTCTGTGTTTTGTTTGTTTGAGTGGTTATAGCCCTGTCTGTGTTTTGTTTGTTTGAGTTGGTTATAGCCCTGTCTGTTTTTTTGTTTGTTTAGTTGGTTATAGCCCTGTCTTTTTTTGTTTGTTTGAGTTGGTTATAGCCCTGTCTGTGTTTTGTTTGTTTGAGTTGGTTATAGCCCTGTCTGTGTTTTGTTTGTTTGAGTGGTTATAGCCCTGTCTGTGTTTTGTTTGTTTGAGTTGGTTATAGCCCTGTCTGTGTTTTGTTTGTTTGAGTTGGTTATAGCCCTGTCTGTGTTTGTTTGTTTGAGTTGGTTATAGCCCTGTCTGTGTTTGTTTGTTTGAGTTGGTTATAGCCCTGTCTGTTTTGTTTGTTTGAGTTGGTTATAGCCCTGTCTGTTTTGTGTTGAGTTGGTTAGCCTGTCTGTTTGTTAGTTGTGTTATAGCCCTGTCTGTTTTGTTTGTTTGAGTTGGTTATAAGCCCTGTCTGTTTTTGTTTGTTTGAGTTGGTTATAGCCCTGTCTGTGTTTTGTTTGTTTGAGTTGGTTATAAGCCCTGTCTGTTTTGTTTGTTGAGTTGGTTATAGCCCTGTCTGTTTTGTTTGTTTGAGTTGGTTATAAGCCCTGTCTGTGTTTTGTTTGTTTGAGTTGGTTATAGCCCTGTCTTGTGTTTTTGTTTGTTGTGAGTTGGTTATACCCTGTCTGTGTTTTGTTTGTTTGAGTTGGTTAACCCTGTCTGGTTTTGTTTGTTTGAGTTGGTTATAGCCCTGTCTGTGTTTTGTTTGTTTGAGTTGGTTATACCCTGTCTGTTTTGTTTGTTTGAGTTGGTTATAAGCCCTGTCTGTTTTGTTTGTTTGAGTTGGTTATAGCCCTGTCTGTGTTTGTTTGTTTGAGTTGGTTATAGCCCTGTCTGTGTTTTGTTTGTTTGAGTTGGTTATAGCCCTGTCTGTTTTTGTTTGTTTGAGTTGGTTATAGCCCTGTCTGTGTTTGTTTGTTTGAGTTGGTTATAGCCCTGTCTGTGTTTTGTTTGTTTGAGTTGGTTATAGCCCTGTCTGTTTTTGTTTGTTTTGAGTTGGTTATAGCCCTGTCTGTTTTGTTTGTTTGAGTTGGTTATAGCCCTGTCTGTGTTTTGTTTGTTTGAGTTGGTTATAGCCCTGTCTGTTTTTGTTTGTTTGAGTTGGTTATAGCCCTGTCTGTGTTTTGTTTGTTTGAGTTGGTTATAGCCCTGTCTGTGTTTGTTTGTTTGAGTTGGTTATAACCCTGTCTGTGTTTTGTTTGTTTGAGTTGGTTATAGCCCTGTCTGGGTTTTGTTTGTTTGAGTTGGTTATAACCCTGTCTGTGTTTTTGTTTGTTTGAGTTGGTTATAACCCTGTCTGTTTGTTTGTTTGTTTGAGTTGGTTATAGCCCTGTCTTGTTTGTTTGTTTGAGTTGGTTATACCCTGTCTGTTTTGTTTGTTTGAGTTGGTTATACCCTGTCTGTGTTTTGTTTGTTTGAGTTGGTTATAACCCTGTCTGTTTTTGTTTGTTTGAGTTGGTTATAGCCCTGTCTGTTGTTTTGTTTTTGTTTGAGTTGGTTATAGCCCTGTCTGTGTTTTTTGTTTGTTTGAGTTGGTTATAAGCCCTGTCTGTTGTTTTGTTTGTTTGAGTTGGTTATATAGCCCTGTCTGTTTTTTGTTTGTTTGAGTTGGTTATAACCCTGTCTTTTTGTGTTTGTTTGTTTGAGTTGGTTATAACCCTGTCTGTTTTGTTTGTTTGAGTTGGTTATAGCCCTGTCTGTTTTGTGTTTGTTTGAGTTGGTTATAGCCCTGTCTGTTTTGTTTGTTTGTTTGAGTTGGTTATAACCCTGTCTGTTTGTTTGTTTGTTTGAGTTGGTTATAACCCTGTCTGTTTTGTTTGTTTGTTTGAGTTGGTTATAACCCTGTCGTTTTGTTTGTTTGTTTGAGTTGGTTATAGCCCTGTCTGTTTTGTTTGTTTGAGTTGGTTATAGCCTTGGTGTGGCATGTCAAGTAGGCGGGGCTTCAAACGAAAATGATAAATCTTGTTTTAATCACAAACAAAGTCACAACGTACTGAAGGATGAGTCAAGATAATATATCGTGGCAGGTGACATGATCAAAAACCAAGCGAGCTTGCATCGTTTCCCTATTACCAGAAGCGGTTTCGATTACCGTGATTTTATTCCGTACGTAGTCTCTGGTGTTAATTAGTTCGAGGGAGGATATGCAAAGCAGTTTCCAGACATAAACCGTGTGATGGACTGTACAGCAACTATGGAAGATTTCCCCCGTGGATGTGTGGCATTAACTAAAGAGAAGATGTAAAGGGCAGAGAAGCTTTCATGAATCCAATACCAAACATCTGCGAACTACGTGTGTAATTACGACAGTACCTCAGGCAATGAGGGACGCTTAACTCAGGCAGTTTGACGCGGATACATTGACTTTCGAGGCATAGATGATAGAGGGTTTTCATTAGACACCTCTTCAACATGAACTTCTTGATCCCAGGGTATGTGAGAGCAAGGAGATTTTCCCATCACTGTGGTGCTGGAAGACTTTGGAATGGGATAAGAATGATTACTGTGGTCACATCACTTGACATCAACCGTATCATACACGTTACAGTAGAATTGAAGATACCCGAGAGAGAGAGAGAGAGAGAGAGAGAGAGAGAGAGAGAGAGAGAGAGAGAGAGCGTGCGTGTGTGTGTTTGTGTGTGTGTGTGTATGTATGTATGTATGTATGTATGTATGTATGTATGTATGTATGTATGTATGTATGTGTGAAGTGTTAAGAGCTAATTAGTGAAGTTGCTGTGTGTATAAAGAGTGTTAAAAGACATACTTAATAAAGATGCCTCTGTGAACCAGTCGCCAAGGTGTAGTGTTAGTGCAACAGCCTACCGACTGGAAGGTTTTGGGTTCGAATCACCATCAGTGCTGTCAAAATTATTGTAGGATTTCTTAGCTTCAACTACTCCTACCTAGAGCGTGCTATGGGCTCACTGGGAAACCAGGTTCTTTTTGTGTTTGTCTCTTTCAAGTCTCGTCCACTTCACAAATGTGTCAATGAGAGTGTTGTTCAACTCTAAACCAGCACCGCAGATGTCTGTATCTTTCGGGCGTGGTTCACGCCAGGATATATTATGATAGTATAGAGTACAGCACTGTCAAGCATTCATAATTCTGGACGAAATTCCGCAGCATCATTATTATCATCCTCATCGTCGTCGTCATCATCATCCTTCTCCTCAACTTGTGCCTTTGCCTTGGTACATGACATTGGCGATCATTGTCCTCCATACTAATCTATATTTTGTCGCTGCAAGTACATCTCCCACCATCTCTGTCTTCATCCACTCCGTAAGCCTGTCCAATATTTTCGCCCTGGGCCTACCTAGTGCTCTTTTTTTCCTCCAGCTTTCCTGTTATGACGAGGTGCTCAAATTTCTCTTACCTCATAAAATGTCCTATAAATGTTGTTTATCTTTTCCATATCTTCGTTCAGTAATGTTCTTTTTGTGTTTGCCTCTTTCAATACTGTCTCGTTTGTTTTCTTTGCTGTCCATGTCAACATTCTTCTGACAAACCACATTTCAGCTGCCTCAATTATGTTTGCGCGTTGACTGCCCACGCTTCACATCCATAGAACAGTATCGGTTCTATATAACACTGAACAACCCTCTTCTTGATGTTAATTGATTGGCATTTGTTGGTAGAACGCTTTTCATTTTTATTGAATGCTGTTTTAGCCTGGCCGATTCTGCTGGCTATTTCAAATGTGCATCTGCCGTCAGGTGAGATGACCGTTCCCAGATATTTAATTTAAACTTATAACTTGTTTCAGTGTTATGCAGTTTGCTGTATAAAACTTGCCACGACTTCTGTGGCCATGAAGGTGGGTAAGAGATGGGAACAGCCCACCCAGGCACACACAGAAAGTGAACACAGATGAAACTGCCTAAGTGCGTTGATCCTGAAAAATGAAAAAGGAGGTGTTGTGGTGCGTGCGTGCGTGCTGTGTGTGTGCGCGCGCGCGTGCCTGCCTGTGTGTGTCTGCGTGCGTGCGCGTGCGTGCGTGCGTGCGTGCGTGTGTGTGTTTGTGTGTGTGTGTTAGGACTTAATGAATGAAGATGAGTGTGTGCCTTCAGTAGTTTGGTACAGACTTAATGATAGACATAAGTGTTAAAACAAGAAAATTAAAAAGAAGAAGAAAAAAAAAAAAAAGAGGGGTGTGTGTGGTGGAATTGGAGGAGCTACTTAGTACTCAAATGGTTCAGTCCAGCGGACGAAGAGTTTTATCACAGACGTAACACTTCACATGTGAAGTACAGTATTCGCTATAAAGTCAGCAAGGCTGGCGATGAAAGAATCGATTGATACGGGGGTAGAGAGTTATCGACGCCACAACACTTACAACGTAGTGTATGATGCAAATGAACAAGGGGATGAACAGGATAGGTGTGGGGGATGGGTTTTTTTACACAGAGAAACAGTGGTGAAGGTCTGTGGGTGGTGTGTGTGTGTGGTGTGGTGTGGGTGTGTGTGTGTGTGTGTGTGTTGTGGTTGTGGGGTGTGTGTGTTGTGGAGGGGTGTGTGTTGTGGAGGTGGTGTGTGTGTGTGTGTGTTGTGGAGGGTGTGTGTGTGTGTGTGTGTTGTGTTTGTGGAGGTTTGTGTGTGTGTGTGTGTGTGTGTGTGTGTGTTGTGGAGGTGTGTGTGTGTTGTGGGTTGTGTGTGTGTTGTGTTGTGGAGGTTGTGTGTGTGTGGTGTTGTGGAGGTGTGTGTGTGTGTGTGTGTGTTTGTGTGTGTGTGTGTGTGTGTGTGTGTTGGTGGAGGTTGGGGTGTTTTGGTATGAGCGTGTGCGTGCTTGCGTGCATGGAAGTACATGAGCCTGTGTATGCATACATTCGTGTGTTGTGTGTGTGTGTGGTGGGTGTGTGTGTTGTGTGTGTGTGTGTGTGTGTGTGTGTGTGTGTGTGTGTGTGTGTGTGTGTGTGTGTGTGTGTGTGTGTGTGTGTGTGTCAATGTAAACTGATGTCGAGGAATAATGCTGAAGGGGATAAGAAGAGGGGAAAGTCAATGAGTGACATCCGTTTCCCCTTGGGGGTCGGGTCCTCGCCCTCTCCGTGAACTGGTGATGTTGGCTGGATGCCAAACGTTTACCTTGATTGCCAGTTAGCACCTCCACGGTTATTGCTGCTCAAGTCTTTACCTGCAGTTTTCATTTACTATTACTATTCTCACCCCCCCCCCCCCCGGCCCTTTCTCCACAAGCACACACATGCGCGTACATGTCCTCTGTCTGTCTGTCTGTCTGCCTGCCTGCCTCTCTCTCTCTCTCCCTCCCCGAACACACAAAGTATCTTTGTTTTATTAACTCTTTACAGTCTACATACACACAGGCAACGTCATATACTCTTAGCGCGCACACACACACACACACACACACACACACACACCACACACACACACACACACACACACACACACACACACACACACACACACACACAGATTGATATTTTCGAACCCTGGATCAGTTGGACTTGTAGGGGCAGGGTGGGAGTGAACGGGTGAACTAAAGCCGAAATGATCCAGTCAGTCTCCATTAGGACAGCGAAACATACATTAACCTTTACCATCCTTCACCCTGTCCTCTACCAGCTTCGTGCATTATTAGCGAAAAATAGCAAAGTAGACATTTAATCCTTTCACTCCTTCATCCTGTCCACCAGCTGACTGCATCATCAAGTTGATAGCAGAACGAAAACTTAACCCTTTCACTCCCTCACCTCATCTAGCAGTTACCTTTATTATCAGACATATAGCACAGATAAACCATAACCCTTTCACTGCCTGACCCTTTCCACCAGTTTATTCTATTATCAGCCGTGATAGCAAAACACAAAAACTTAACCCATTTACTTCCTCACTCTATCCATTTGTTTCCTGTTCTATCAGTGATGATAGCAAAGTAAATACTTAACCCTTTCCCTCCCTCACTCTATCGACCATATCAGATTCTTGCATTATTAACCATGATAGCAAAGCAAAAGAATAATTCCGTTTCATTCTCTTATCCTGTAGGAAACTGATGGATAGGGTGAGGCAATGACAGGATGCCTTTTTAGCTGGTGGACAAAGGGTTAGGGCACTATAAGAGACCGCTCCTATAGACTTGAAAGGAGTCGTGTTGTTAAAACCCAGGAGAAAGAAAACAAGGCCAAAAATATTAACAAAGAATTAAAAGTTAGATCAAGGTTAAAACTGGATTTTGTTGAAATAAAAATTTTCTTTAAAAAAAAATTAAACTAAAAAACAATTGTACGCGCTGAAAAGCACATCACAACACCACATGTAAATACACAACAGTCATAAGCAATGACCATACTGCAATTAGAGTTTCGACTCGAGAAACGCTTGCCTTCTGATTTTAGGGCGCCGACTTGTCCGTCAAGGACCTGACGATAAACAACATTCATTCACACACCGAGTTACTCAGCTAGTCTCATGCGCAATGCGAATAAAATTGTGAAATATGATGACTTTTTTTTCATGGGTGCTAGAATTTATCAATTGCCTTCAATAACAACAAAGATGTGAAAACAATAATTGGCATGGCAAAACAAAAAATGATCCAGTGAAACAACGTATGGAAAAACAGAGGGCTTCCCAAAGATTAAAAACTAAGAATCCTGAAAATTTTGGTTTGGCCTGTTTTAATGTATGGTTGCAAAGCCTGGACACTAAGAAAAGACGAAGAAAATAAAATCAATGCAGCAGAAATGTGGCTCTATAGACGACTTCTCAGAGTCAAACGGACAGACAGAAGAACAAACGATAGCGTGTTAAAGGAACTGAGTGTCAGGCGCCAGCTGCTGACAGAGATCAACAAAAGGAAGCTGAAATATGTAGGCCATGCGATCAGAAACACAAAACAGATTTGATATCAACGGTTCTGCTGGGGAAAGTTGAGGCGAGGAGAAGAAATGAACGACCGTACACCTCCTATTTCAACAACATTGCTGAAGTCTGTGGTCTGGGGATCCAGGAGGTCGCCCACAGAGTGAGGTGTTCAGTGATACTGTTTTTCCGTAGTATAGACAAAATCATGATGATATGAAAACAGTTTTTGAGTGTTATGCACACAGAATCGAAACAAATGTGAAGGCAATTTTTGTGTTATATAGACAAAATTACGAAAACGAGAATATCGACCATTTTTCTGTGTTTTACAGACAAAATCGTGAAATTATGAAGACCATTTTTGTGCGTTATGCACATAATGATGGAAATGATCTAAGAATAATCAGAAATATGTATTAGGAACAAACAGCAGCAATGAGAATAGAATACGATATAAGCTCTTTTCAAAATACCATGAGGGGTCAGGCAGGGTTGTGCTCTGTCATCAGATTTGCTTTCATTTTACAGGGAAAACATCATGAGAAACCTAGAAGAATGCCCTGGGATAAAGAGTAAAAATGATAAACAACATCAGTTATGCAGATGACACCGTGCTAGTTGCAGAAAATGGAAAAGACCTAATAGAAAGCAAAAAGAAAGAGCTGGAGCTAAACAGCAAACAGACTGAAGTCACGGTAGTCAGTAAAAAACATGAAATCCCCTCATGCAAAATAACAGCAAATGGCACAACTTTGAGACAGGTTGATAAGTTTAAATAAATACCTGGGAACGGTCATCTCACCAGACGGCAGATGCACATCATAAATAGCCAGCAGAATCGGCCAAGCCAAAACAGCATTCAAGAAGACGAAAAGCGTTCTTACCAACAAATGCATTTCAATTAACACCAGGAAGAGAGTTCTTGAATGTTATATAGAACCGATACTGTTGTATGATTGTGAGGCATGGACAGTCAACGCGCTAAGTCAGAACAAGATTGAGGCAACTGAAATGTGGTTTCTTAGAAGAATGTTGAGAGTTCTATGGACAGCAAAGAAAACAAACGTGAAAGTCTTGAAGGAGGCAAACACAAGAAGAAAATTAGTAAAGAAGACTGGAAAAAGACCAGCAACATTTAAAGAATATTTTATGAGGAAAGAGAAATTACATCACCTGGTCACAACAAAAAGCTGGCGGGAAAGAAAACATTTGGTAGACCCAGGGAGAACAAATTGGGTGGACTTGCAAGGTGGCGGGGGACGGAGAGGCTGGGAGATGTTCTTGAAGCGACAAGGGATAGATTCGTATGGAGGGCCATGATCGCCAACGCCATGCGGAAGGGCACATGATGACGATGACGATGCACATAAAATCGCGAACATGTGAAAGACATTTTTATGGGTGCTAGAATTTATCAGCTGCCTTCAAAAATGCTGTTTTGCCAAGATAGTTTTGTTTTGGGGGTTTCCCCCTGCGTAACAGGAATATCCATCAGGTGAAACCTTTGCAGACGGGGAAATAGGTTACGCCCATCTCAAATCCCTTAGAACACATTTATGCATGCCCCATAAAACTCCAGTTTTATAACCCGAAGCTAACCCAGAACTCCTTGGAGAGGCAGTTATTTTTCTGACATCAAGGAAACACCACCACCACCACCACCACCGCCATCACCATCATCGTCGTTGTTATCATATCATCACCATTCCCATCATGATTGTTGTCGTCGTTGCCGTTGTCACCATCTCCTTCATCATTGTCATTATCAACCTCATCTTCTTCATCGTCATCATCACCTTTAAGACCAATATCACAGTAACAGGCACTTATGTCTGTATTGGTAAGACAGGAGAAGTCAAGGCGCTGTAGACTGTTGTCAACTTGCACGTTCACATAAATAGCGTGCATGTACAGGCCTGTGCACACATGTACACAGCACAACACTCACATGGACAACGTGCATGTACAGGCCTGTGCACACATGTACACAGCACAACACTCACATGGACAACGTGCATGTACAGGCCTGTGCACACATGTACACAGCACAACACTCACATGGACAACGTGCATGTACAGGCCTGTGCACACATGTACACAGCACAACACTCACATGGACAACGTGCATGTACAGGCCTGTGCACACATGTACACAGCACAACACTCACATGGACAACGTGCATGTACAGGCCTGTGCACACATGTACACAGCACAACACTCACATGGACAACGTGCATGTACAGGCCTGTGCACACATGTACACAGCACAACACTCACATGGACAACGTGCATGTACAGGCCTGTGCACACATGTACACAGCACAACACTCACATGGACAACGTGCATGTACAGGCCTGTGCACACATGTACACAGCACAACACTCACATGGACAACGTGCATGTATAGGTCTGTTCACACTACATAGTGCATATAGAATTCATTCCTAATGCGGAGAAAAATTTGGAATTTATTCTGATCATTACATCTTTTTGTCTTTGATCAATTTCACACACCACGTTGATATCTACAGAAGCTGGGACAATGTTTATTAACACTGTGATAATGATGACGATGGAGAGATAAATCCAAAACAAGTGCGGCTGTCCGCGTTCAAGCAAACGGGAACCTGAAAAAAAAAACCCACGAAAATAGAATCAGAACGCGTATTTAATACAATTAGAAAAGAGAGGCACATATTTTCAGCCATCTGGTCTTTGTCAAGCGTAAATGTAACATCACACGCGAACAAACACCAAATACAAAAATTAGGAGAAAAAGACTTAAACTTCCCTGCTGCTTCGTCCAGTGGGAGAAAAAGACTCATGGAGATGATAGTCATGGAATTCCATTCTGGATTGAGATTGTGTGAGAAAGTTGTACTGTACGCTTGTTTCCATAATCCATTTAGGCGTCTATCAGTTTTGGGGGATACAGACACCCTCGGTGTTGGTTAGGAAATTTTGAGCGACGCCCCCGGTGACGCTCCATGAAGTGGACGACACTCTACTTGTGTGGTCCCAAGTCTTCCCAGCATGCCAGTAGCACATTCAGCTGTGGGTAAGTGCTGGTTTTGGCGGGAAAATCCCACAATAATTGTGGCAGAGCTGATGGAATTCGAACCCACAACCTTCCAGTTGGTAGTCCATTGCGCTGTTCACTGCACTGACAATATTACATTCGATTTTTTTTTACTGTAAGCGTTAACCAAAGTAGAAGAGGAGGAAACCGAAGTACAGAGGAAAAATCCCGAGCGACGTCTATAGGAGATCACTGTACTAATAGCTTTCGTCGTGGATAGATATAAAAAATTTGCTGTCAAAAGGAGTTTTTGTGCAGCAATTATAATTTTTGTTATTATATGTATTACTTTATAAAGCGTCACGTTTACCGATCAAATGGTGATATATGTTTGGGACAAAAATGTACGAAATGAAATGAGATTCAGGCTCCAGGGGCTTTAACCCTCACTAGAACTGACACACTGCTATCCTCTTTTCTCAGTCTGGACCGCTCAGCCAAAGTCTCCTTAATTGAAAACATCCGAACATTTTCTTGGCTGTACAAAGAACCGATTTCAGCATGTCCCCCCCCTTCTCCCTCCCTCTCTCTCTCTCTCTCTCTCTCTCACACACACACACACACACACACACACACACACACACACACACACACACTATACATATTTATATATTTATATGTATGATCATGCAGGCGCGAGAAAGAACATAACCTGCTTCTAAGAATGCTGCTTGCCAAATTGTGTTCTTTGATATGTGCCAGGAATATCCATCATTTTGGCCTCCGCAGACGGGTGAAAAAGTTACAACCGTCCCAACAAATCCCTCAGGTCAGATTCGTATCTGACTTTCTAAAAAGGAGCACATGTACTAAAGAAGAAGAAGAAAGACAACCTTTGCATTCCATGTGTCTGATTAAAAAAAAAAACGACTACTCGTATCAAAAAAGTTTAACCCCACACTCTGGGGGAAGGCAAAGGAGTGCTTCTGATATCTACAGAGCTTGATGTTGAGATCGGCGCTGCGAATTTCCCAAACCCAGAGTAAAAGATGCATGGGGTTTTACTTAAAAAGATGCACCAAGATAATATGGATTTGCTCAATCAAACGTATTAACTTAAAGTCTTTGCACTACCATGTGCGTCATTGATACGATACATGACTTTTTACTATATCAAACGTATCGAGAATAGATGGGGTTCACTTTATCAAGGACATATGGGTTTTACTTTATCAAGTGCACGAAGGACAAACGGGTTTGAATTCATCCAATGTATCAAAGGCTCATGGATTTTACGTTATCAAGAGCATCAAAACTATGGGGGTTTTACTTTTGTCAGAGCTTGAAGGACAGATGGGTTTTACTTTATCAAGTGCGTCGAAGACAGATGGGTATTATTTCATTACGTGCATGAAGATCAGGTGGGTTTGGTTTTGTCGAGTGCATCAAGATTACAAAATTCTGCTGTACTCACTGCACCAGTGACTCATGTCTATTTATTGTTTTTCACCAAGCGAATCAAGATTATGTGTTTTTTCAAAGTGCATCGAAATTACATGTTTGTTTGTTTTTTACTAAAACATCAAAATTACATGGGTTTTGCTTTATTAAGTGCATCAATATTGAAACAGTTTTTCTTTATCCAGTGCATCAAGAGTACATAGGTTTGTTTTAGTCAGTGCATCAAAATTGTGTGGGGTTTGTTTTCAATGCATCAAAATTACATGGGTTTTGTTTAAGTGCGTCATGATTACATGGTTTTGTTTTATCAGGTGCATCAAAATTACATGGGTTTTGCTTATCAAATGCATCAGATACATGGTTTGTTTATCAAGTGCATCAAAATTACATGATTTTGCTCTATCAGTGCATCAAAATTACATGGTTTTGCTTTATCAAATGCATCATGATGACATGGGCTTTGTTGTATCAAGTGCATCAAAATTACATGACTTTTGCTCTATCCAGTGCATCAAAATTACATGGGTTTTTGCTTTATCAATGCATCATGATTACATGGGTTTGTTTATCAAGTGCATCAAAATTACATGACTTTTGTTATCCAGTGCATCAAATTACATGGGTTTTGCTTTATCAAATCATCATGATGACATGGGCTTTGTTGTATCAAGTGCATCAAAATTACATGACTTTTGCTCTATCCAGTGCATCAAAATTACATGGGTTTTGCTTTATCAAATGCATCATGATGACATGGGTTTGTTGTATCAAGTGCACAAAATTACATGACTTTTGCTCTATCCAGTGCATCAAATTACATGGGTTTTGCTTTATCAAATGCATCATGATGACATGGGCTTTGTTGTATCAAGTGCACCAAATTACATGACTTTTCTCTATCAGTGCATAAAATTACATGGGTTTTGTTTATCAAATGCATCATGATACATGGCTTTGTTTATCAAGTGCATCAATTACATGATTTTGTCTATCAGTGCATCAAATTACAAGAATTTTATTCTTTCAAGTGCATCATGATTACATGGGTTTTGTTTTCTCAAATGCATCGAAATTAGATGTTTTATTCTGTCAATTGTCAAGATTACATGGGTTTATTCATGCATCGTGATTAGAATTTGTTTCTATCAAATGCATCAGATTACAGGTTTTATTCAATCAAGATTAATTTATCAAGTGATCAAGTAGATTTATTTATAGTGATCACGATATCATGGTTTCGTTAGATGCACAGATTACAGGCTTTTATAGTGAATTTTTCAAGATCTATATGGGTTTGTTCTGTTAGATGCACCAAGATTACAGGCTTTTATTGAATCAAGATTACATGGGTTATATTCTGTTAGATGCATCAAGATTACGTGGGTTTTGTTCTGTCAGGTTTCAAGATTACATTATTTTTCATATTGAGTGCGTCAAAAATTGGGACTGTTTTAAGAAGAGCACCAAGTTACCTGGGTTTTGTTGTATCGTATCAAGTGTATCACAGTTATATTTGTTTTGTGCTATTAAATCCATTAAGATTAATTGCAGGGATTTGTGCATAAGAATTACATGGGTTTTTTTTTCTGTCGGGTGCATCAAGATTACGTGGTTTTCTTTTATGAAATGCACCAAGATTACGTTTTATTCAGTTATTGCGTCAAGGGTACATACATGTAGAATTCGTACTGTCAAAATGCATCGGATTGTGGGTTTTTAAGCAATCAAGATTACGTGGATTTGTTCCATCAAATTCATTGGATCACAGATTATATTTAATCACGATTACATGAGTTTTGTTTTATGAAATGCATAGTATTACAGGTTTTTAATCAGTCAAGATTACAAGGATTTTGTTGTATCAAGTGCATTAAGATTGCGTGCTTCTTTCTATCAGTGCATCAAAACTGAAGGATTTTTGCTTTACCAAGTGCATCAAAATATTTTTTTTCTAAGACAGTGTACCAGACTACATGGTTGTTGTTCTCTTGAGGGCATAAATGATACATGGTTATGTCTGCTGTATCACGTGCATCAAAAAGTACATATTTTTCTCTGTGCACCTCCCCCGTGGGAATGCTGGGGGCTCTGCCAGTATAAATAGTATCCCGACCTTCTGGAAATTTTGTATCAGAAATTTCCTCTTTTCTGTCTCTCTGTTCGTTTCCGCCTTGTTCCTTTTTTTTCTGACATTTCTTCCTATCTGCCTTGCTGGTCCATTCACCTGTGTGTATTCGATAAAGTCTAACGTACTTTCTCTTAGGATTGACAATTGGGTACATGTATTTAGTGCATTTTTGGCTGTAGGGAAATGAAATATGCGCAAACAACTTAAGGTAAATTTAGGCCCATTTTTACATACGTTTTAGTGCCCTTAGTTATGTTTAATTTTGTATTCAGGTTGTTGTTTTTTTAAATCCCCAGGATAAACTGGTCAACGCCAGGGGCATCTCCTTAGATTATACTCGCGATTGCACTGATCTGAGTACTTAATTTTCTTTTCCTTTTTTCCTGTTGAAGTATTGTATATGTTTTGAAACGATTATAGTCCTGATAGGCTGTACGCAGTCGGCTGGGCTTTAAACAGAAATAACAATAACAATCTCTGTGCATCAGGACTACATGCTGTTGTTCACTTGACGGCATGTATGATACATGGCTATGTCTGCTGTATCACGTGCATCAACAGCACATGAGTTTTTTTCCCTGTGTACCAGGACTACATGGCTGTTGTTCTCTTGAGGGCATACATGATACATGGTTAAGTCTGCTGTATCGAGTGCATCAAGAGTACATGAGTTTTTCTCTGTCTTGTCCATTGAGGACACACAGCAAGGACTTTGCTACAAGAAATGTATAAAGGATACGTTGGTTTTTCTGTGCTCTTACAAGTATAGTAGACATACATGGGATGTGTTTTAACAAGTATATCAGTGAACGTCAGCTTTGGTCCACTTGTCTCTAGTATAGAGTGATGCACTGCTTTTTGCTCTTACAAGTATACCAAGTGAAGGCCTTCTATATTTTCTATCATCTATCTATCTATCTATCTATCTATATCTATCTATCTAGGATCTATCTGTGTTTGTCTTCTATTTATCTATCTGTTTATATATTTATCTATCTACCTATCTATCTATAATACACACACTTTACCACCCCCTCACGCACGCACGCACGCACGCACGACGCACGCACGCCACACACACACTCACAACCACCCCCTGGTTGTCGTGTTTGATGTGATGCTATCCCTGATATGGCTCTAGTAGTCGACTGGGCTATAAACAATATGAAGCTGAACACATACACACACATATATGTATATGTAATTATATATACATATCCAATTATCTATCTATCTATCTACCTACCTGCCTACCTACCTATATCTATCTATCTACTATGTATGTATGTATGTATACACACACACACACACACACACACACACACACACACACACACACACACACATACATTAAATATATATATATATATATGAAACCAAGTATATCAAGAGTGATCTTAGTTATATAAGCGATATAGAATAAAATAAGATGTCAGATTAGATGTGATGAAACAAAACTTGCTGCTAACTAGCACCCTACTGTGAGGCCATGATAACACAAACATAAATATTGAAGTGTCTTTTGAACATTATTTGCTCTCGAATCACATAAACACGTACAATTAAAGTACTTAGTTTGCTAGGTTAGGACCTCCTTGGAGGTATGTCCATGTGAAAGTATTTGTATTTGTTTCTAGATGATAGGACCTGTTTTTCTTATATACCCACTGTCACTTTGTAACATTTTTATCCCTAAAACTAGTAAAGAAAAAAGTTCCATGTTGTTGGGACATAACCTGTCCTGTTTCTCTTGGAAGCATTAAATACAACAAGCATATTATGCAGACACATATCAACGTGATATATTGATTTGTGTAATAGGATCGTACTGAGCTATGATTTTGTACATATCATTTGTAATGTCGAGTGAGGTATATCAAGAGTTTTGTCAATTTACTGAAGATGTTGAATAAACAAATTTCCCCTGTTGGGTTGCCGGGGGCTCTTTCAGTATTATATATAATATCCCCACCTTTTGGAAATTCTGTGCTAGAAATTTCCTCTTTTCTGTCACTCTGTTCTGCCTTGTTGCCTTGCTTTCTGCATTTCTACTTATTTTTTCTGCCTTAATGGTCCATTCACCTGTATTTTTTCGATAAAGTCTTACGTACTTTTTCTTCGAATTGATAATTGGGTACATGTATTAAGTGCATTTTTAGCTCTAAGGAGATGAGATATGCGGAAGCAATTTTAGGTAATTTATGCCTGTTTTATGTTTTGGTGTCCTTATATGCTTATATTTGTATTCAGGTGTGGTTTTTTAAATCTCCCCTGTGCGATAAATCGGACAGAATGGTCCTACGCCGGGGCATGTCGTTAGATTATGTGCGCGAATGCATTGATATGTGTACTTAATTTTCTTTTCCTTTTTTTTTCCTGTTGAAGTTTTGTGTGTTTTGAAGCGGTTATAGCCCTGATATGGCTCTGCGCAGTCGGCTGGGCTTTAAGCAACAATAAAAGAAAAAGAATAAACAAATTAACGGGGGGGGGGGGGGGGGGAGGAAGAGAAGAGGGGAAAGGTTCTATGAGGGGTGTTGTTTTAACCTCACTGTCTCAGCCTATCATGCAAAGAGCTGGTAGAAAGGCTGAAGAGAGTCAAAGGGTTAACGCGCATATGTTGAAGGACACACGGGTCTTATCCTAACAGACATCTATGATCTAACATAACTGTGATCTGTTTCTACCAGAATGCCAGAGTGGACATGTGTGGGGGTAACAGCGAGGTGAGGAAAACGTATACGTCCCTGGAGGGGCACCGTCCGGTGGTGGCCTCTGCCGTCTGGACCCTGCCTGCACAAAGGGCAACGGCCGTGGTTTTGAACCCCAGGGACCGGCATCATGTGGCGTATGTGGGGACTGCTGATGGGGAGGTGGTCAAGGTAAGACTTTGTGTGTGTGTGTGTGTGTGTGTGTTGTGTGTGTGTTGGGGGGGGGGCATCATTTAAAAAAAAGATTTTCTTTCTTTTTTTCTCTTATCACTAAGTTATTGGTGGTGGCTCTACTATTCTCATGTTTAGAATAAACAAAGGGGTTGAGAAGATTAAAAAAGAAGAAGATTAAAAAAAAAAAAGAAACAAACAAGCAGAAAAGAAAGAAAAATAACAGAGAAAGGAAAAAAATTAAAGAAAAATAGATGGTGAATACAAGTTGTTCAACAGCCTTTATCTGGATGCTTTTGTTTACACCATTTTCTGTTTATCTATCTATCTATCTATTCTATCTATCTGTCTATCTATCTATCTATCTATCTATATATCTATCTATCATTCTATCTGTCTGTCACACACACACACACACACACACACACACACACACCACACACACACACACACACACACACACACACACACACACACACACACACACACACACACACACACACATTGTACAAAAGTTATATAGTCGTATATTTGTTAATGCGAAACGTATAGGCGAGAAGCGAGTTTAATCGTTGTGAACTGCATCCGCAACGTTTTCCTCGCACGCTTTGCGGCTTTGGACAGACAGAACAGACAGACAGACAGACAAGACAGACAGACAGACAGACAGACAGACAGACAGACAGAAAAAACAAACAAACCAAACAAACACGCAATCAAGCAATCAAACATACAAAAATCGATCATAGTGCACCTTCCAAAGCTACTATCATTATCATCGTCGTCATTGTCGAATGATTAGGACACTGGTCCTCCAATGAGAAGACCTGGGTTTGGACTTGGTAGGATACCGCCTGGTGGGCAAAGGGTTTTTCTTGTTTTTCTTTGTTTGTTTTCAAACATATTTCCAAGGGCAGCATGTGCGTAAACCTGCTAGTGCTTGAATCCATTTCATGTGTATACGCAGGCAGGATATCAAACACGCACGTTCAAGATACTGTGAGCCTTGTCAGTATTTGGTGGCTTGTGGAAACACGGAAACACCCAGCGTGCACACCTCTGAAAACTATTACTGCGTTTGTAGTGGGGTTAAAAAGGAAAAGGGGGGAAAAGAGAAAGAAATTAGCTGTGCGTGTAAAACCCACTTGTATATTCGAGTGCACGTGGGAGTTAATGCCCGCGAAGGAAACAAAAAATCGTCTTCATCTTTGTCGTTGTTGTTCTTGTGTTTTTATTGTTGTTGTGGGTTGCTGCTGCTACTGTTGTTATCATTGTATTGCCATTTATTGTTATTGTTATCATCATCATTATTGTCATTATTATTATTATTTTTAACATGTTGTTGGTGGTGGTGTGGTGGTGGTGGTGGTGGTGGGTAATGATGTTGTTCTTGTAGGTATCACCGCCGTCACTATTCAAACTTAATTACTGGCACGCTGTTTTCCAGGTGAAGATAGAGGGTAAGTCAGGACACGAGGTGGACCGATTGAGGGTGGACGCTACAGGCCCTGTGGTTCAAATCCAGCCATCACCAGCCAGAAACCAGCTGTATGTGCTGTCTCCATCGCAGGTAAACTCGTCTCACTGGTCGCTAAGGGTTAAGGGTTGTTTAGATTTAGAACAGAAGAGGATAAAAGAGAAAATGACGATTCTGATGATAAAAAAAGTACAGGAAAGTTAAGGCACACAAGATTAGTTTGAATATAAAATGATTGTTGTTTATTTTATGATATGACCAGCTTTTCGACAGTTTTTTTTTTCTCCTGTTCTGCCCTGAAGGAAAATAGAAAATTATGTTGTATATAAACCAGTAAAAAAGGGAGAAGAAAAAGGTGGGAAAAGGTAAAAGAAGAAGGAAGAGAAGAGAAAGAAGAAGAAGAAAAATAAAGGAAAAACAAATGGAAGAAGAACCACAACATAGCGTCAGAATACGTAAACTCGATACCAATATATATATGCCAGTTAAAATACATATTTTTTCTGCTGTCACATTAGTGGCCACAGAGTATGGGACACGTTTTTTCACAATGCTGTGATAATGATGACGATGGGGATGATAATCATGATGCCGTGGAGTTCCTTCTAGGATTGAGACTGGATGACAAGACTGTACTCTACACTTTCTCTCATTATATATCATAGTCCGAGAGATACATACACCTGCTGTGTTGGTCAGGAAATTTGAGCAACAATCTCAATGACGCATCCGTGAAGTGGATGTGACTCGACTGTGTAGTCCCGGTCTTTGCATTGAGTCTTTAGCATGCTCAGCTTAGGTAGATGCCGGGAAAAATAACATTATGATTTTTATAAAAGATTCATGGGATTCGAACCCACGAGCTTCCAGTCGGTAGTTCGTTCCGCTAACCACTGCACCACGGCGATTGAATGGTGTCGTTGTTTGTTGACAGGTGACCTTAGTGCAGACCCGTCACTGCGAAGAAAAGATGACCTGCGAACAATGCACAGCCCATCCTGACCCCAAATGTGGCTGGTGTGTTACCAGCAATAGGTAAGCCCAGTTATTTGTTCCATCCACTGATTGAGTGGCTTGCTTGCTTGCTTGTGTAGAGTTGTTTCATGGATAGATTTGGGAGTCGGGTCTCCTGGACATTGATTGTTATTTCTTTGAACGTTTGTTCACCTGAGTGGTTTGAGACAACAAACTGGTATCACTGAGGTGGGGCGAGCAGTAGGAAGAAAGGGGGTGGGTGATATTTTGGAGTTAGAAGGCATTGTAACATATTCAGTAGTTGTAAAAAAAATGAAAATGTAAACAACACACACACACACACACACACACACACACACACACACACACACACACACACACACACACACACACACACATACACACACACACACACACACACACACACACACACACTGCGCGCGCGCAGTAAAACAACAATAATAATGATAATAACAAAAGCGCTACACGAAATGTTTTATGCGCGCGCGCGTGTGTATGTGTTGGTGTGTGTGTGTTGTGTGTGTGTGTGTGTGTGTGTGTGTGTGTTCCGTTATTTATTTTAGAAAAAAACGCTCTTCAAATCAAAAGACATTTAGCTTACTTAAAGTAGTAATGAAAACTCTAACAGGCAAGTAAATAAGAGAAAGAGGGAGGGGGGGGGGGGGCGAGGCATAGAAGAAAGCAACCTGCAGGACTGAATGGTAAAAACTCCTTGCAGAAGTTAAATCGGCATCTTTTTGTTGACATGTTTAACTGATGCTCGAGATAAATGGTTGCATCTCCTGACAATGAAAATGTGGTACGTTGATACGTAATCATCGCAGATGCGTTCATTATTTTACTTAATTGAATTCGAAGTGAATCTGTAAGTTATGGGAGTTTCCATTCTTGTAAAACGCTTGCAGTTTGCGCTAAATGGGAGCAAGTTACATTGTGCTTTTGTCTAGTCTTCTTTACATAGTTGACAAAATGATATTCTGCATAATAGCTTTAGTGTTTGGCCGTACGTATGCAAAACGCAAGTGTGGCGGCACAGGAAAATGCAGAAATACACATATAATGCAGACATACGCGTGCACAAGGACATCTCTTCACATTGGCTACGTGTACACAGACATAAAAATATTAAACAAATCTTCTAAATTAACATCTTGTCATACATATTCAATCATACTCATTTCTTTTTGTCACAATGGATTTACCATGTGAAACGCGGGCTACTCTCTTCTTTGAAAGCACTCGCCGCAATGCAGCGCCACCCATTTTTAAACCAAGATTTCAGAAAGGCAAGACGGCTAATTGGCCTTCAAGGGGAGAGACCTTGGAAATGAACCTTTTTCTCCAATGTTTTTTAGGAATCTTCTGCATTATCATCTTGTCAACCTCAGAAAGGCAAGAAGGCTAACTGGTCTTCAAGGGGAGGACCTTGGACATCAACCTTTTTCTCCAATGTTTTATAGGAATCTTCTAAATTGTCATCCTGTCAACCTCTAAGCCAGTCAAAAACAACTATATTTTTAACAAAAGAGGCTGATTGTATGACCGTGCGCGCTCACAATAACACAACATAAGGAAAATGACCA
>CM060312.1:55010404-55012904 GCA_030674185.1 Monoplex corrugatus | reverse complement strand
ACAAACGGACAGGCAGACAGATATACAATAAACAGATAGGCAGATCGATAGATCCATGGATATGTAGACAGACACATAGAAAAACAGATAGATAGATGGATAAACACAGTAACCATCTGTGTATAATTTCTGTGTGTAATTTTTAGACAGAAATGTACATGGATAGACGGACAGACAGACTTAAGATCATTTTGGTATGATTTCCCGTTTCAAAAATCATAATGGGTCACATAATTTAATGTAGAGAATGGGACAATATGTCATCAGAAACTTTCTCAGCTGCCTCCTCTTTCTCTCCCATTATGTAACACATCAGTCCCAATTTCTGATTCAGCTAAAAACCTTGGTGTCTGCATTGACTCTATCCTCTCCATGAACAACTTTGTTTCTCAAACTGCCAGATCTTGCTACTATCACCTCCATCATATAAGCCTGATCAGGAAGTATCTCTCTGTCGAAACAACTACAAAACTCGTTCTCTCGTTCATAATGTCTCGCGTTGACTATTGCAATTCACTCCTGTCTGGTCTTCCTGCCTCCACCATTCACATCCTACAGCGCATTCAAAACAATAAAAAGAAAAAAGAAAAGAAAAATAGAAAAAGAAAAAAGCTGACCACATATCTCCTCTCCTGCCACAACTTCACTGGCTCCCTGTATCAAAGCGCATACAGTACAAACTAGACACCATGTGCTACAAAAGCCTCAATAACAGCAGCCCCCGATTACCTGTCAAGCCTACTTGAGATCTATGTTCACTCACGTACCCTCCGCTCTGCCTCCGATCCTCTGACTTTTCGCTTTCCACGCACTAAGCTCAACACCTATGGTCCACGACCTTCTCTGTTTCTGGTCTACTCTCCTGAAACAAACTTCCTCTCTCAGTCCGTCAGCAACCTACTTTTGTCTCCTTCAAGTCCGCTCTCAAAACTCACCTTTTCTCCTCTGCATAAAATCCCGACCTCACTCAATCCCCTCTGCAGCCTGTCTCCACTCGGAGGGGAATCACATTGTAATATATAATTGTATATAATATGCTCTCTATAATTTTCCATTGCTTTTATTCATTCTCTCCATTTATAGCCGTGTGCGTGCGTGTGTGTGTGTGTGTGTGTGTGTGTGTGTGTGTGTGTGCGTGCGTGCGTGCGTGCGTGCGTGCGTGCGCGTGCGTGTGTGTCTGTTTCAGCGCTTAGATTTGATTTTATCAAGATTTTGCGTATATAAAAATTTAAAAAAATATTGTCATTATCATCATTTCTGTCATTTCAACACTGTGATTGTTCTTGACAGACACATGTATGTTCCTTATAAAATCTGTTCCAGGTGCGAAACTTACAAGGAGGGCAGAGCAAGGACATCAAATGTCACTTTTCTTACCTGGGATCTCGCACCACTGTGCCAGGGACACTGTCATCACAGTCACTCACCTGTGATTCCGTCAAGGTGTGCTTTTTAAATCTCTATTTTAAGAAAAACAAAGGGGGTAGGTGGGTGGGAGGGATATCATTTCATTTCGAAAGAGGTGTGTGTGTGTGTGTGTGTGTGTGTGTGTGTGGTTGTGTGTGTGTGTGTGTGTGTGTGTGTGTGTGTGTGTGTGTGTGTGTGTGTGGTGTGTGTGTGTGTGTGTGTGTGTGTTGGTGTGTGTGTGTGTGATATGTGAATGAGAGAAACAACAGGAATTAAAAACAAGTAACTATCTCAGTTCTTTATCAGTGGGTCTTTACCGAGAGTTAGTCAAAGGTGTAAACTGATGAGAATGGCGAAATCGTCAGTTTCAGAGGTGAAGAATTCGGGAGTGTGATCCTTCTGGATTTGGCAGTTAATTGTTTTTTTGATGCCCAATTGTTTTTGTGAGTGTAACGCTATGTTCAGGTCATGATTGGTCTGTGGCTGATCGTTCATATGAACACAAAATCAGTCGTCAGGAGGCATGGTTGTGTATATCACAATACTAAACAATACTAGTCACCGATTCAACTAATAGATTTTATCTTTATGATCATAATGTAAATGTAAATGTTCTTGATATGTGTGTATTTGCTGGAATACTTCATATTAATAGTATATATGATAATACGAGTGTGATCTTCTAGGTTTTATTTTGTCTTTGTCTGTTGTGTCTGTCTCTGTCTTCTCTTTTCTTCTCATCTCTCCTTCTTCTCCTTCCTCACTTTTCATTCTTAATTCTCAGTTATCCTGGTTTTTCCCAGCTTCGTGCTTTTTGTGTATTCAGCATTTATATTCGTGATTATTGGCATTCTATTAGCTACTTTGATATACTTATGTAATGGGAAGCCTCCGTGGCGAGGGCTAGTGAAAAAAAAACACGCCCATGCTTATGCAGTACCGTCAAAAGTTGTCATTGTTCTTGTTTCATTATCGACTGTCTTACTTCTCAAATTGTTCTTTTTCTTTTCATTCTGTCTGTCTGTCTACTGTCTGTCTGTTGTCTTTATTCTCTTCTCTCATCTTCTCTCTATCTACTCACTCCCTCCCTTAT
>CM060312.1:54997904-55005404 GCA_030674185.1 Monoplex corrugatus | reverse complement strand
GGTGCGCATTAATATCTTTTCTCAAGTCAGTTTCAATGTAGTTGATATCAAAAGTAGCAGTGGACAATTCCCAGGGGGGTAGAGGACAACATATCAGTTTATGTGAAACTTTTTTAGGAACTACTCTGCAAATTTCGAAGAGCTCATTTGTGTAACTGGATATTGTTTCTTGTGCCTTTATTGTTCTTGCTCTCTTGGGGAAATGGATGTCAGACCGAATTTTAAGATCCGTGTCAACATAGTTAGCTACTGCATTTGCTCTAACTATATATTTAGCAGCTGATAACTTCCTCCAGTCTTCCAAAGGAAGGATGCCGGCTATTTTATATACTTCTTGTGTTTTTGTATACACAGGTACCCCAAGAGCACATTTAACAGCTTTACTATCTAAGCTTTGAAGTTTTTTCAAATAACATTTTGGGGCTGAAAAATAGACCTCTTGGCCATAAGCCAACTTTGATCTGACTAAAGCTGTAACAAGATGTAATAACGTTTTAGTGTCCTGCCCCCATGACTGTTTACTAATTATTTTTATTAAATTAAAGCTTTTCACGGCTTTGTATAACAAGGCATCAATATGTACTTTCCATTGTAAACTAGAAGTCAAGTGAACTCCCAGAAATTTCACCTGAGTGGTATATTTCAGTTCCTCATTATCAATTTTGAACAGTGGTAACTCTTTAGGACTGAAACCATTATTAAAAAGAATCATATGTGTCTTTTCATTGGATATTTCCAGACCGTTAACTTTCAAGTAAGTGGAAATGTGATCAATTTCACGTTGATAGATCTTTTTAATATAGGTTATTTCTCTTAAGGAAGTCTTCCTTTTCAACGAAACGTTCATCCAGAGCGCTATATCATCAGCGTACTGAGCTAAGTTCACATTGTTAGAGACTTGTGATGGCAGGTCATTGATCAAAATATTAAATAAAAGAGGAGATATTATGGAACCCTGTGGAATTCCCATGTTTACAGGTCGTTTTTCAGAGTATGTATTACTTATTTTAGCGACTATACTTCGATTACTTATAAATGCTTTGATGAAATAATAAATATTACCTTTGAGACCAATATGTTTCAATTTCAACAAAAGTCTTGCATGCCAGACTTGATCATACGCTTTTTTAAGATCAAAAAAGGTAGCTAAGACATTTTTCCTTCTCGCAAACTGAGTTTTTATTTGAGTTGTTAATTTGACTAAATGGTCTGTCGTCGATCTACCTTTTCGAAATCCAGACTGGTTAATAGGTATTATATTATTTTTCTCACAAAAATAAGTCAGTCGATTCAGAGTAATTTTTTCCATTAGTTTCGAAACATGGGATGTAAGCGAGATAGGCCTGTAACTACCTGTATCAGAGCGTGGTTTATTAGCTTTCAGTACAGGTATCACAATTGAATTCTTCCAAATGTCAGGTATGTGACCACTTTCCCAGCATTTTAGTATGATATGGTGTAAATATTTAATCCATTTCTCTGGTAAATGATTTAAAAGCGTATACGAAATGCCATCCAGACCTACAGCTGATTTTTTATTGATCAAAGAGAGAAGAGCATCTTTAAGTTCTTGTAACGTAATTTTTGAATTTATGTACATGTGGCTATCGGGGGGAGGATCTGAGTATTCTACAGATTCCTCAATTTTCCGTCTTTTCTCCTGAATTGGTGGAGACAAGCTACTGGAATTACTTGCTCTTGAAAAGAACTGTACAAATTCTTCAGCTTTCTCAGATGACGAAGGAAATTCATTGTCTCTAATCTTAATAGGAAACTGTTGTAAATGAAATCCATTTTTCATTTCTTTGACCTTATTCCAAATTTTAGGAAGATCTTTAGGACCGGAAATTTGTTGAGAACAGAAATCTGTCCAATATCTCTTTTTGGCTTGGGCTATGACCTTGTTTGAATGAATCTTTGCCATTTTCATATTGTAATGGTCTTCTGGAGATTTAGTTTTTATGTAGGTTTTATACATTTTCTTTTTTTCGTTCTTAGCTTCTTCACATAATTGATTCCACCAGCTATTTCCAACAAAATTACCTTTGTTTACATTTTTCCTTTTTGGAATTGAATCTTTTGCTGCCTCATGTAATGTGTTTGTGAAGTGTGAATACATATAATTAACACTGTCGCTCTCGTTGAACGTGCAATCTTTTCCCATTAAGATCGTGTGTGTGTGTGTGTGTGTGTGTGTGTGTGTGTGTGTGTGTGTGTGTGTGTGGTGTATGTGAGAGAGAGAGAGAGAGCTGTCCGTCGTCTCTCTCTCATCATTTCTCTTTTTCATGCTCGACATGTCCTTCTCCTTCTTTCTTCCTTCAGTGTCTAAAGAAAAATAATCTAGTCATAATATTATAACATCATAGCACACATGCATGCACTAGCGTGCGTGCGCGCACACACATATAAACACACACAGTTTCTCTACTCTCTCTCTCTCTCTCTCTCTCTCTCTCTCTCTCTCTCTTATTTGCAGCCGTGCACTTAGGCATACACACAGACACACACAGATATACTAACACTATATACTCTTAATAGCTGCACTCGTTATTATTTTAACTATTGTACACGACAAGAACACTACAGATTGGTGTGCGTGCCTGACGTTCGTGTGTGTGTGTGTGTGTTTGTGCGTGCGTGTATGCATGCGTGTATGCTTGTGTGCATGTATGTGTGCTTGTGTGTGTTTGTGAATGCGTAGGTGTATACGCGAACATGTGCGTGTATGTGCATGTGTGCGTCTGTGTTTGTGTGCATGTTTGTGAGTATATGCATGCGTGTGCGTATGTGCGTTTGCATCTGTGAGCGCGAGTGTGTGTGCACGTAGTGGGTTGAGGAATGGAGTGGGAGCAATACCCAATTCAGTTGATTGTATTTCCCCGGAGACATTGAGTGCTATGTCTTCTATGTGACAAAATGTGTATCAGTATGTACTGGAACCAGAAAGACACAAAAATAAAATATGAGGGCGTATTTGATATAACAAAACAAAGCAGGGCAAATAACCGGCCAACTGGCCTTTGTCAAGCGTATAAAAAAGACAAGAAGGACTAAGTGCACAAAACTTAGTGGGAAGAACAGTAGATGACTTTCCTGACAAAGGCCAGTGGGCCGAAAATTTATACCTGTCTTGTTTTGTTACATCAAATACGCATTCTTGGAGTGATTCTGGTCCCTGTTTGTTTAAACACTGGCTCTCACTTTGATGTAGATGTCATATCTATCAGTCAACCCACATCGATCACCCTGAATGCTCTGTTCAGTTCGGAGTTTGGTCAAAGATCGAGTTCAATCACAGGCCGCAACATTAAAAACTGGAACCAGAAGAACAAGAAAACCAATGTAAGCGCGTATTTAACAAAACAAGACAAAACAAGCGCAAATTTTCGGCCAACCGGACTTTGTCAAGCGCGAACGCACGGTCACAAACAGACCACAAAAACACCAAACAACGGATAATAAAAACAGGACTAAAAACTTCCCTGCCGCCTCGTAAAAACTGGCCTGTTCCTTGCCCATCGTAATGTTTCCATCATTGTGGCGGTGTCAGCTTAGTGTTTGATAGGTCCCTTCTCTCCATCCCTGCCTCCTTTTCGGTACTTTGCCAGAGCACAGTGTTTTACGCAGGCTAAAGGAGTCCGCCAGATAACTGCCGACAGATCTGAATGGAGCATATAGGGAATTGTCCCGAGTGCCATGAATCCCTCTTTAAAACACCCCGAACTCAAAACGGATTCATCACACTCGGATTTTTCCACATATGTGCTCCATCCAAGTCTACCATTAAAGAATGGCAAAACTCCTTGAGCCTGCACAAAACCTTATGCGCCAGCAAGGTCTTGTAAATGGAAGGGAGGTGGAGGGGGCAAATAGAACGGGACCTAAGAAACTTTTTTTTTCTTTTTATTTCTTTTTCTGTTGTTTTTTCCTCTTTTTCTCTTTTCTTTCTTTTTTTTATATATTTTTTTTTTATTATTATTCGGGCTGGCTGTCTCTTTTGATAGAATCGTGAGCTCAACATCTGATGCTCTGTTCGCCAGTTTGACTACCCAGACAAGGAACAGCTGCCTTATGTGACGGCTGATTTCAAAGTGTTTTGGGGTCCTCTGTCTCTTCCGCTGGACAACTCACAGGGCATTCAAGGTAAGATGTTAATTTTTGCCATACGTTCTTTTTTTCTTCTTAGCGTGCTTGCGTGCGCGCGCGTGCGTGTGTGTGTGTGTGTGTGTGTGTTTTCAAAATCAGAATCAGTTTATTCATTTAAGCCAAAGACCCATTTGGAGGGGTGTTGTGAACACATTATAAATATTATGGAAACGCAAAGGGTAATATAAAATCGTTCTCCGATAATTCACACTTCAAATATTTTGGATTAAATACAGTATGGGTCCCACAGTCATATTCAGTAATACAATAGTCTGATAGAAACATATAAATAGGTTTGATAGACATACATCTCTAGAATTTAACTTTATTATAAGGGCAATCTCTCTTGTGTTGTGTGTGTGTGTGTGTGTGTGTGTGTGTGTGTGTGTGTGTGTGTGTGTGCAGTGGTCGTGTGTGGTGTGTACTGTGTGTGTGTGTGTGTGTGTGTCGTGTGCGTGTGCGTGTGAGTTGACTGGTGTGTGAGAGAGAGAGAGAGAGAGAGAAGAGGGATCAGTATTACGATTATTATAAATCGTTTTTGTATAGCGCTATTTTCCAAACTCAGACTCACTGATCATATTCCACTATGTTGTTGCTCTGTCTGTAACTTCGAGGGTGAGTATGCTGATGTTTTGATGTTTCCATAAAGCCAGTCACTGACATGATTTACACGTTCTTTGACGTGAATATTTGATATTCAGCATGCGTATACACACGAACGGAGATTGGGCAGTGGTAGGTGTGCGTACTTGTTGATTGGGAGATTGGGAAAATCTCCAGTTTATACCCACCAGGCGGAGGTGTCTAGCAGAACGAAACCAAAATCGACGATTGGAAATCAGACGTTTATGTACTAGACTGTGGCACCCATCATTATATATATATATATTATAATATATATAAAATGATAGAGTAGAGTAGAGATGAGATGAGAAGAGAGAAGATAGACAGACAGACAGAAGACAGACGACAGACAATAAAAGACAGACAGAAAAACACACAGACGCGACAGACAGAAGACACCACGACAGACGTACATAGATATACACGAGCAGAAACACGCAAAAGAACAAGAACGCGTATTTAATACACAACCAGACAAGACAGGCGGAAATTTTCGGCCAACTGGTCATTGTCAAGCGTAAGATCACAAACAAACAAACCAGATACAAAAATTAGGAGAAAAAGACCGAAAATTCCCTGCTGCTCCTGTTCAGTGTGAGAAGAAAGCAGCAGGAAAGTTTCAGTCTTTTTCTCCTAATTTTTGTATCTGGTTTTTGTTTCTTTGTGATCTTAAGCTTGACAAAGGCCAGTTGCCGAAAATTTGCGCCTTCTTGTCTGGTTGTATTAAATACGCGTTTTCATTCTCTTTTCGCGTTTTTTGCTGGTACCTGTTTGCTTGAACGCGGGCAGTCACACTTGTTTTGATAGATACACACGCTGTATTGTGTTGAAATTCCCCAGTTCGGATCTACAAGTGTTCGCTGTTGGTGACCAACTGTGGCAAGTGTCTAAGCATGGACCCGGAGTACGAGTGTGGCTGGTGCGGGGATCGCTGCACGCTACAGAAACATTGCCCCTCCGGCCAGTGGCTCGACCGTACAGCTACCTGTCCTGGTCCTCAAATATTGAGGGTGAGTATATAGGGGCTTCTCCTTGTCTCTGTGTGTGTGTGTGTGTGTGTGTGTGTTGTGTGTGTGTGGAGTGAGAGAGAGAAAAGAGAGAGTGAAAAAGGGAGAGCGAGAGAGAGAGAGCGCCAGACACACACTCGGGCAGACAGACCCCCAGACGGAGGGAGAGAGGTAACGGTGGGCGTGGGAGTGGAATGGTCATCATACATTACTTGTTAAACACTGAGGCATTTGTTCCCAGTGGACAAGAACAGAGAGACAAGAGAACTTCAGACTTCAGACTACTTTATAACTCCAGGACAGTAGCATTAGGTCCCACTGGACCTGTCATATAGCTAGTGCTTGCTACTTACACAAAAATACAGGCCTGAAAAATACACCATAACACAAATTTGTAAACAATTACAAAATGAGTTGTGGTTATATCTCGACTTTTATACTCATGAACATTAGAGAAGCCTAAGAAATAAAAGCAGACGTGAAAATAAATGCTTGTCAACCCTTAACAACAAGAACAACAATAAAATAACAATATTGCTGTATTTGTATCAATATTCTGTTTTAACCCTTTGACTCCTGCACCCTATCCACCAACTGCAAAAGCGTAACCCTTTGACTCCCTCATCCTATCCACCATTTTCCCGCAGGAAGATGGTGGATAGGGTGAGGGCGTCAAAGGGTTAAGTTTTTGCTTTGCTAGCATAGATGGTAAAGCAGGATGCTGGTGGACAGGGTGCAGGAGTCAAAGGGTTAAAAAAGTAAATCATAGACAAGAATAAAAGAAAGAAGGAAGTAAATGAAGCATTACGATTGCTGGGTGGGGGTGGGGGGTGGGAGAGAAAGACACGTCAGCTACGCAATAATGATTTATAACTATATAACATGCTATGTCATAGAGGTTATAAAAGTTTTAATAAAATAATTATGTTTCCGTATATACGTCTTCCATGAGTAGGGGAAAGAAGCGGGAGGGGGGAGAGAGAAGGGGGGGGGGTGTACGTGCGTGTCTGGACGGAGAGTGTGGTGTGAGTGTTGTGTGTGTGTGTGTGTGTGTGTGTGTGTGTGTGTGTGTGTGTGTGTATGTGTTGTGTGTGTGTGCGCGCGAACGTTCATGCATTATCAAGATGAAACGTTAATAATGTGTGTAATCCATTGTTCAGTTTTTGTCCGCAGAGAATATACTCATTTCAATTCAAACGAATAACAAAGTTAAGAGCAAAACAACTTTTCAACATTTAATCAGATTTAACTGGAAAAACATTTGCTCTAAAACCTTTTTGAATCTCTTTCATTTATTAATTAACAGACATCAATAAACAATACGGTAACAGAAAATGTTTTCTGTTTCACACATGATAATTCAGAAAATTGACATATAAACAACATATAACATTACACAACATACATGAAAATGTTAAACAGTAGAAGTCTCAGTGTGAACATCAAGATTAAAGTACATTGCATAAAGGTAAACTTGTTCTCAATTGAGAAGAAGATTGGCATATAGTTTTTTTTCTAAAGAACAGTAGAAATAGACAAGTGAAAGCTTATTTTGGCAATATACTGTTCAATTTTGAATCTCCATTGGAAAGATTTTAGTTTAGTCTAATGAAGTTTATTTTAGTTCCATTTAATTTCATTCGTTTAACATTTCGGACTTACCAGACGCCTCATGAAAGGCTGGAGGATCGCAGAAGACCAAAGGATGGGAAAGCCTACACTT
>CM060312.1:54970404-54992904 GCA_030674185.1 Monoplex corrugatus | reverse complement strand
TCATCACAGCTTCCTTCTGATGTCAGCTTTATACGAGATGTCCCTCGGGCGCGTTGAAAAGTTTTGCAGGATGAGTTTGTTTTTGTTTTTTTATGATGTGTCCCACAGAAGTTAACTTTGGCGTGGTGTCAATTTTCAAACGGTGCTGAGGATGATCATATAGCTTTATGTAAATTCATTCTTAACCATTGAAGTAGATGTTCAAGGTATACTATGTTGTTCGTTTAGCAGATCCGAGAGCGGAGCGAGAGAGAGCTTTTCCATTCTCGTTTTGTCGGTGGCTAGGTTGGGCTAGGTTGGTGCGCTTTGTGTGGCTGTGCCCAGGGTGTTGTCTCCCCGCCTTGCCATTCGGTTCGTAAACAAGGTGACTGAAATGACTGGGTCTGAGTGGGTCGTGCAGCGCATGGGAAGCCACCATTTACTTTGTTGGATGGCTATCGGGTGGCGTCGGAAGCTTTGGGGGGGGGGGGGGAGATTGTCCAGAGGGTGGCGAGGCGCTGGTGCTCTGAGTCCTATCCATACCCTCCGAGTGTTTCTTGTTAACTGTTGTTCGTTTAGCAGATCAGGGTGGTGCTGTGTAGTGACCCAAAGTTGTGAAAAAGGATTTGAAAATATCCTGTAGCTTTTAAGTTTTCCAGGATTTAAGTAGTTTTACTTGTCATGTGGTATGCTCTAAAGTGTGTATGAATAAAGAGATGTCGTGCTGTTTCTTGTGACATAAAGCAAATAATTGTTCTCTGAACTGTGATGTCCTATAAAACAGACGTTGCACTTGAAGAAGTGATATAATTGTATCATTTTTGCAGGACCCTGCAGTGTCTGGGGTTATACCGAAAACAGGCCCCAGATCAGGGGGCACAACTGTCATGGTCAAGGGGACATACATGGATACCGGAAGTGACTTGTCTATTACCGTTGGCGGAGGAAAATGTGATGTGATAAAGTACGTGCGGCATTTTCGGTGTGTGTGTGTGTGTGTGTGTGTGTGTGTGTGTGTGTGTGTGTGTGTGTGTGTGTGTGTGTGTGTGTGTGTGTGTGTTCTCTGTCCCTGTTTGTATCTGTCTCATTGTTTCTCTGTTTTATTCCACCCTCCCCCTTTTGCAACCTATCCCTTTCCGCAACTCTGAAAATGAGTTAAGAATTTTTTGTAGGGATCGGTGAAGTTTGTGTCGGTGTCAGTTCTCAGTCCGTCTTTCTATCTCGCTTTTTCTGTATGTCTTCAGCGGTCTGTTCCCAATCATTTCTGTGTTTGTGCCTCGCTTTATTTTGAATAATGTTGTTGCTGTTGATAGTTTGTTTATTTAATATTCAACACTACTGGTTGGGGACTGGATGTATAAGAGAAACGTTTCTTTATTTACTATAATACTTTCATAATTAACAGTTTGTTCTTGTTTATTTGTTTGTTCATTTGTTGTTGTTGTTTCTGAAAAAAACGTACTGGATTATACTTGGGGTGTGTGTCTGTGTGTGTGTGTGTGTGTGTGAGAGAGAGAGAGAGAGAGAGAGAGAGAGAGAGAGAGAGAGAGAGACCTTAGGGTTGTCAAACCATCGCTTCTTACTGTTTTTACCTTACCTTTTGTTATCAACAGACGTAACCACACGATGGTGGAGTGCGTGGTGCCCAAACAGTCGGGGTCAGATGACGAGGCAGAGGTCAAGGTCAATTTTGGAGGTCACAAAAAGACCAGCCCTGAAGCCTTCACGTACGCCAACGACCCCATCATCACTATGATTGAGCCCAAGATCAGCATTCTCAGGTCAGTAACACGGAATGCTCGTCCTTCATCAAGGTCAAAGTCTTCAGGGGACAGCTCTGAGTTTGAAGTTTGTTCAAGAGAGAGTTATCACACTGGGAAAGCTCCATGTGCGCTCCACCCAGATATGCCAACAGTTATCTAGCAGACATTTTAAATCTGCAAAGACTTCAATGAGTCGGCAAGGTTTTAAAATTTAGAGGGGAACAGAACGTGTGAAGCGCTGACACCATCACATTGACGAGCTTTAGGACTGCCACAAATAAGCCAAGCCAACTTTTATGTGGCAGAACGGAATTGGATCAGAGACACGAGTTCTTGAGTCCATAGCACTATCAACAAAGCCAGACAGGGCGAAAAAACTTAACCAGGCTAAGGGTCAACAACACGGCGTTATGATCAAAAGTTAATGAAGGATGGGAGGAAGGGGGGCGTCCGTATCAATGTTAAGATCATGTCTGTTGTCTCACCATTGTTATTCTATGGAATCAGGTGAAATTAGTTCTTGAAACGACGTAACTCTATCCCTGGTGAGAAAATCAGGTGCAACAAGCCAAAGTCAATAATAAGAAATGAAAATAGAAGAAAAAAAACAGGCAATAAGTAAAACTAAACAAAACAAAACGAACAAAGAAACCTCACGTACACTGAGGAGAGTTATGCATCTCAACCGTTCTGTCTGTCTGTCTGTCTGTCTCTCTCTCTCTCTCTCTCTCTCTCTCTCTCTCTCTCTCTCTCTCTCTCTCTCTCTCTCGTTCTCTCTCTCTCTTTTCTCGTCTCGTCTCTCTTCTCTCCCGTCTATGTGTTAATTCTTTTGTCGTATTTAAAGTTATGAGCAGATATGTTGACAAGTAACTAAGTTTGAAAATATGGCTTTTACTTTAGTTAATAACGTCAACTTTAAATTAATTAGCTAGCAGGGCTAAAGTGGCTTGGATATGGGCGCCTTGGCGTGAGAGTGTGTGTGTGTGTTGTGTGCGTGTGTTTCTTCGATTCCGTGGATGACCCACGAATTTGTCTTTTATGATGTTGAACATTGTAATTGTTATGATGCATTAGTGTGATTGTCTGCATAGCCAAAACATTTTCCACGTGTCTCAGCACTGGGCTAAAATAAAATCCTGTTCTTCTTCTTCTCATGTTTAACCTTGTCCTCTTAGTCTACATACTCATTTTATTGTATTTAACTCTTTTTGATTTTAATGTGCATATCGCGTTGCATCTTTAATCAAATTTTTTCTATACCTACCAAAGTTTTTTCAGTGAGTATTGCCCTTTTTGTCCATTGTTAAAAGTCCTGACCAAGGCATCTGACTCTTATGATGTGCTTTTTTAACCGTACATATTTAGATTTAGTCATTATCTTTGATATTGTTTCGACAAAGAGGGAGGGGGAGAGAGATGAGGGGAGGAAGAGGGTGAGAGAGGAGTGAAAGAGAGAGTAAGAGTATGTGTGTACATGTGTTTATGCGTTCTTGTGCCTATATGTATTTTAATGCGAATGCCAAAACAATTTCCCATTGTGATGCTTTGGGCTAAATAAAATTCTTGTATCTTGTATCTTTGAAAATATAATACTATCGTTCTTGTAATTTTCTCTCTTTATAATCTTTCTCAATCACGCACGCACACACATGCACACATACACGCGCACACACACACACACACACACACACACACACACACAACACAACACACACACACACACACACAAATTACACACACACGCACACACACACAATTACACGCGCGCACACACATACACACACGCACACGCACGCGTACACACACATATTTAATTACTTATTTCAGTCAGATAACTTGGTTATCTAAAAGCACATATGTGAATAGACATTAAAAGAAATAATGAACGAACACACTTACATGTAAATGCACATACACTCTTCTCCCACCCTGCACGCTCATACACAAGATGTAAATAAGTAATTTTTCGAATTTTTTCATGTGGTCATCTGGACTACAACGAAAAGGAACTCTTTTCAAGCATTCTGGTCTTTCTTGGACGCGTGTATGCACGATGATTTTGCTCACAGCGGAGGCCGTATGTTGCTGCACAGTCTGCAGACTCCCGTCTTCGGTGGGTGTGTAAACTGGGTGTTTTCTTGTTTCCATAATGCAGCCACTAACAGGACCGATAAGATCTCTGGCATGCATCATTTATTTCATATTCTGTATGCGTATGCATACGAAGAGGGGTACGGGAAGTTCAAGAACTGGCAGGTCTGCGTACTTGTTGACCTGTGAGATCGAAAAAATCTCCAAACCCTTCACTAACCAGGTGGGACTGTATAGGCGGATCGAACCCAGGACCTTCCGATTGGAAGTCCAACCTTTACCCAGTTGACTATCGCGCCTGTCAACCAAACAGTCTTTAAAAGTCTTTATATGGACTGCTGTACAAAAACCAAAAAGAGGTGTAAATTGATGTGTGTTTTGATTGCAGTGGCGGCACGACCATCACAGTGATCGGCAACGGGCTGGACCTTATCCAGAACGCCCAGTTCTTCGTCACGTATGGCGGTCACTTCTTTACACAGGTCAGTCTCTAACTGGTCACAGTTCTAGTGCACAGGTTGATAATATAAAGGTAAATATTTTTCCATTAACCTGACGTCGTGAGTTAAGTGGTGGTGATCTCAGTTTTTTCGGATCTGCTTTACAAGTGCGGTGCCCGTTTCTTCTTCCTCGTTGCTCTGCTTTCCCCAACCATGAACAGAATCAGGTATCTATCTGGATGGAGTGAAGGCCAATTCATAGAGGTTTTCTTGGGTCAGTATCGTTAAACTTGTGCAGACAAATTGGAAGTGGGAGTCTGCTCCCACAAGACATACAGGCATGAGTAACAGAACTGAAGGTACTGTGTATCAGAAGCTAAAGGTCTCTCTATGTGATGGTCTGCTGCGTTGTATCACTTATATCCATGTAGCAGAACCTCGTTATGTGTGCAAGTGTGTGTGTGTGTGTGTGTGTGTGTGTGTGTGTGTGTGTGTGTGTGTGTGTGTGTGTGTGTGTGTGTGTGTTTCATTTGTATGCTTGTATTTGAAATACTTGAATTTATCAAATGATTCCACTTCTACACATTTTTCTTCCTAGTAAGTCTTTGTACTAGGAGGGGTATGTATCCCACTATGTTTATGCAGCATTTTTGTTGTTATTGTTGCTGCACTAGAAAGTACATGCATTTGTCCATCACGTGTTCTTTGAATGTCCGATGTTACTTACGACTTATAGAAATAGCGAGCTGGATTTTTTAAACATCGTATGACTAAATATATCCTCTCCACGAAAATGTTTATCTTGCTCAGATTATTCAGCTCATTCTCAGATCTCCAGTCGGCAAAATGTTATGAATTATTATTTGTTGTGAATTTTCCCCTCACGTCCCTACCATCCTCCCTGTTTTTTATGTGCTCGCTCTCTCTCTCTCTCTCTCTGTCTCTCTCTCTCTCTCTCTCTCTCTCTCTCTCTCTCTCTCTCTCTCTCTCTTAATATCACAGTTGTGAATGGACAATAAATAATGAGCGACAAGGTAATCAAGTTGATAAACGTTGTACTTCCAAGTGAGAGATCTGGGTTCAGTCTATCAACCAAAGGACATAACTCGTGAGAGTCACGTAGGAATTATCTCCCATGTTGTGAACTTCTCATCAACCAAAGGACATAACTCGTGAGAGTCACGTAGAAATTATCTCCCATGTTGTGAACTTCTCAAATCTAACATATTGAAGTTCACAACATGGGAGATAATTCCTACGTGACTCTCACGAGTTATGTCCTTTAGTTGATATTATATAAAAAAAAAAAATTCTCCCTTCTTCTCTCTTATTTCTCTGAGTTCAGTCTGTTTTTAATACCTCCACCTGATGGGTAAAAATGATCATCCCATCTCCGAGGTCAATATGTGTGCAGACCTGACAGTGCCAACATTTCCTTCCTATTTATATGCATGCAGAACATCAAATATGTACGTTAAGGATCCTGTAAGCCATGTAAGTGACTGACTGATGGAAACATGAAAACACCCCCAGCACACACGCCTACCGCATGCGAAGTATGCAGACTGTGCATGGGCAAAACAACATTCGTACACGTATTCGAGAAATTTCGGACCATAAACCAAATACAAACAAAAAGAAAAAAGACAAAAAGAAAAAAGAAAGAAACAAGAAACTAACTTCCATCCTTCCTTCCTTCCACAGCCGTGTGACATAGAGAACACGCTGACCATGGAGTGCCCGGTGCCCAGCCTGCAGGCCATGGTGGCGGGGTCAGGGGTGAAGGTGACAAGCAGCAGTCCCCTGGAAGTGCACTATGGCTTCACTCTGGACGGGGTCACCAGCCTGAAGAACGTGTCGCACGAGCCCAACTTTGGCCCCTTGCTTCTCTACCCTGATCCTGTGCTCCACTCCTTTCCTGGACACGAGCAGACCAAAGTGTTCGTGGCCGACGATCTGCTGGTTGTCAGCGTGAGTGTTGGTTGAAGAAGACGGGGGTGGGGGTGGGGGTGATTGGGTGAAGGGAGGAAAGTGAATGGGTCAGTGATTAAGTGGCTTATTAATTGTTTGTTATTTATTTTTTTGGTTAGTTGGTTAATTAATCATTCGTTTATTTTGTTGGTTGGTAGGTTGATTGGTTAGAAAGGATTTCAGTTATCCATTTAGCTGGCCAGTTAGAGAAGCAGTGAAATAGTTATTTGGTCAACCAAACGACCAGCTAGACACTCAGCTTGTAAGCCAGCAAGATATTCAGCCAGCCAGCGAGTCAGCCAGTCAGTCAAAGAGCCGGCGACTTACTACTTAGCAAGCCAGCAAGTCAGCCAGCCAGCTGGTCAGTCAAACCAGCTGGCCAGTCAGCCAATCGATCGATCAGCCAGCCAACTGGATGATCAATCGGTCAATCAGTCAATGAGACTAGGTTGTTATTTTCTTAATTAATCGTCCATCATGCCATACAAACAAGGTCTCAGCCGGCAGGTAAATGGGATTGTCAGGCAGAAGGATGAATGATTACACGGAGCGAGGTAGAGGAATGAATGTGTAAAAAGAAATAAAGTGACAAATAAATAAATAAATAAATAAATAAATAAGCGAATGAATGAATGAGAAAGCGAATAATGAAAGGAAAAACGGTAACATCATCAGCACCGTTATCACCATCATTTCTTTCTCCCCCTTTTCCTCCTCCTCATCAGCTTTGTGGTCGTTGCAGTTGTTGTTAAGGTCATTATCATCATCGTCGCCATCGCCCCATCGTCATTCCCGTCGTCAGTGTAATCATCATCATTGTCCTCATCTTCAGCGTCATCGTCATCATCATCACTTATTTTTGTTTTGTTTTTTGTTTTGTTTTTCAGGGAGAGTTCCGCACACTGAATTACCTGATGGGCTCAGTGTCAGTACAGGTGGGCAAGGAACCGTGTGAGAGTGTGGCTGCCACGGACACTGCCATCACCTGTAAGCCCCCTTCCTCCTCTCCTGACGGCATTGACCCCACTGGCAAGGCTCCTGTTATAGTGAGTGCTGAGGCTCGTTTCTTGAACGGTATAGGTAGGCGAGGTTCTTGCAAGACACGCTAGGAAGGTGTGTTTCTTTGTTCCTTAAGAGTGGTTACTTACTCGCTAGGTAAGGCGAGGTAGCATTGAAAGGATTTCTTAGGCGAGTTGGTGGTGATGGCTGTGGCTGAAATCTGCTTCTGCCTCGCGTCCGTTTCATTGCAAACTATTTTTTGTTGTTGTTGTTGTTGTTGTTGCCTTGCCACTCGCTATCTCCCCCCCACTTAACCACCAGCGCGCTCGCGAACGAGAAACGGGTCTCAGACAGAACAGACATAGACAGACAAACAGACCGTTTGACAAGTGCAGGTAGTCAAGTGAATAAAACATCACACTTCTAACCTGAAAAGTCTGGGTTCGATCCTGCCCGGGTTCTTCACGCCTTGTGGGTAAAAATGATGGCGATTATTCCATTTCTCAAGTCATGGCATGTTTGCAGACCTGTTTATGCCTAAAATACCTTCGCTTGTACACGCACGAAGAAGATGAAATATGCACGTTAAAGATCCTTGTTAGTTATGTCAGTGTCCGGTCGATTATGAAAACAGCCAGCGTGCATGTTCTCGAATTTACAGGCAGTGCAGCAAAATACCTGCACGTGTGGATAAAAACAGCGTTCGTACATATATCCGATAAAACGGAATGCTTCTACTCGTTAGACATAAACAGATAAACAAAACAACAAAAAACAAGAAGCACAATTGTACACACACACACACACACACGCACGCACGCACACGCGCACACACACACACACACACACACACACACACACACACACACACACACACACACACACACACACACACACACACACACACACACAGAGTTTTTCCTCCTCAAGAACCTGACAATTACCAATCGAAACACTAGCTGGACCCAGTGTCGCTAAGTTTTTGTTGATCTATGACCGATGTTTTCAGCATGATTTAACCGTTTTATCATTCAATGAGAGTAATGTTTCATTTGAAAGGATGTGAATAACTGTTTCTGAAACCACGGAGTGAATATGACAATCTTGCTGATTTTATTTAGGCTGCCATTACTCTTGGTTTTCTTTGCAATTTTCTTCTTTTTATTCTACTAGTACAGTTACTGTTATTACTACAACTACCACCATTACTAATGCTACTATTGCTGCTGCTTTTACCCTTCTCCTTCTTCTACTACTACTAATGCTGCGCAGTACAGCTGATATTACCATTACGACTACAACAACAGCTACTGCTACTACTGCTAGCACCCAACACCAACACCATCACTATTGCCATCACTACCGCCACTACTAATAAATACTACCGCTGCTACCACTGGCTCTGCTTCTGCCACTACTACTGCTGCTGGTTTTGCTAACAATACTACTACTACTGCTGCTGCAATTGTTGTTGCTGCTGCTACTACTACTATTATTATTACTGCTGCTGCTACTACCACTACTACTACTACTGCTGCTGCTGCTGCTGCAGCTATTATCACTCCTGCTGCTTTTGCTATCAATACCACAACTACTATTACTAGCTACTACTACTGCTACTGCTTTTGCCATCATCATTACTATTACTACTACTGTTGCTGCTGCTATTATTATTTGTACTAATGCTACCGCTGTGTCTTCTTCTAGTTATTCTTCTTCTTCGTTATATTTGTACGCGTTTTGTAGTAGTCTTGTTAAAAAATAATCCTGTAATATTATGTCTAACATTCATATCCACTTCGGTCAACCAGTCAGCCAATCAAACAAGCAAGATTGCAGTCTTCTTTCTCTTTCTCTTCGTCTGTCTGGTCATCATATCGGAATCGTCCATATCGGGAGAAATATGGACTTCACTGAATAGAGCAAAGAATCAAACAATGAAAAAAGAAAGAATGAATGATCGAACGAATGAGTGAATGAATGAGTAAATGATTGAACAAGCAAATGAGTGAATGAATAAACGAACCAACGAACGAATGAACCAGTTTACTACCTCTTCTAATCTCTCGTCTTGTCATCTCACTGAGACTGATTACCCAAGTTATCTTCTTTTTTCAACCCTCTATCGTCTTTGCTCTGGGTCATCGGTCAGGTTGTAGCACTGAAGAAGGGTGGGTACGAATGAATGAAAAAATGTCTCTCTTCTGTCTTCTGATCGGATTTTCACGGGCCACAATAAAACACGTCGGTCTTCAGTCAATGAATGAAAGAATGTCCGACCGAATGAATGAATGATTGAATAAATGAATGGATGAATGAATGAATGAATGAATGAATGGATGGATGGATGGATGGATGGATGGATGTGTTTAACTATAATAATAAATTATTTTTGTATAGCGCTACGGACTCGCTGCGCATTATACATCTGGCAAGACATAGAGTGTAATACAAATACAGAAGCACTATTATCACACACACAACACACACACACACACACACACACACACACACACACACACACACACACACACATACACACACACACACACACACACACACACACACACACACACATGAGAACATACTTAGTAAATACACTTGCACAAATGAATACACACGAACAATGCCTAACCCTACATACACATATACCTATGAAGCGTCTACATACACGATTGATTAGACAGTGCAATATGATCGGTAGGTAGTTAAAAGTGGAAGTGCAGATTGATGGATGGGTGGTCATACTACCATCAAATGGAAAGTCTGGGTCAACAGATTAGTCTTTGACTGTGACGTGAAGTATGAAAGGGTGGACAGATATATACTTCAGACCTCCTTTCCCATACAGCCCGCCATGTTTCTGTTCTCCAGGTTCGTATCGGTTACTTGGTGAAGAGGGTGGGCTTCCTGCGTTACTACTACACCGACAACTTCAATGGGGAGGACAAGCCACTGACTCTGGGCATCATCCTGGGTGTGGTCATCCCCATACTGGCCATCATGATTCTCCTGACCATCTGTGTCATCAGAAGACATCGTAAACACAGGTGAGCCATAAAGATGTTTGGGTGTGTTTTTTGGCTGGCGGGCTGGCTGCGGGTTTGCTGATCTGTTGGTGCGCTGGTTGGCTGGCTGGTTAGTTGGTTTGGTTTATGGTTGGTTGGTTAGTTAGGTATTTTATCTTTCTGCGATTTGTCAGTGGCATTATTTACATGTGATCGTTCCAGTTTACTTTTTCCCGTCCAGCCACAATGGTAGAACTTGATAGAAATTTCGAATGTCGGGTCGCTATAAGACCGCCCACCAGACGAGACCGCCTACTGTGGCAGGATTATCTTAGTGATGTTCAGCAGTGTCTGCTCTGAACTACTATATCTGATATGTGGCTCCTTCAGACGCCAATAACTGTTCGCTCATGGAGCTAATGACAACGACAAGGATACTATATTCTCCGAAGGTACAAGTTAGTAGCTAAAAATTTATTTTTCAAATATTCCATTGCTAACCTACATATCTGCCTAGAAATAAGAAATACTGAAAGAGAAATACGTTAATGATATAAAACAAAATACGTAATGAAACAAAATGGTAACAGCATTTGCTGTAGTTTGAAAGAAAGAAAGAGGGAATCGTTTCCAGCAAAATAATAATAAGTTTGTGTATGTGTTCGAGAGAGAACACGAGAGAGAGAGAGGGAGAGAGAGAGACACACACACTACATAAAAGCTTTACCCTCACTACTGTCATAAATTGTTAACATGAATAAAGATGCACACAAGCAAGGAAATTATAAAAGGACAAATACTGTCAGATCTGTAGGAAAAGGAGTAAAATGAAACAAATTAGAGATTTTGAGGGAGATGGTCATTATTAGAAAAAATAATTGAATACGCTCGTATAACTAAATCAAACTGGGTTGAGAGATAAAAACAAGGAAACAGAATCAGTTAAAGTTAACAAAAGAGAACGAAGAAAAAATTTGTTTCTATAACATTAAACATGGAGAACATTCATCATTTAACAATTGTAGTTATAATAACGAGAGCCGCTCATAATAATACTACGGTGATAGGAAAAAATACGCACACGTCTAGACTAACAGGCCTACCTGCATACGCACATAGACAAACCGTATTACATATAATCGTACATTACATTGTTGAATGTGCTGCTGCTTCTTGATTGGTACAATTTTGATATGATGTATTTAAATACATTTTCCTTGAAGGAATGGAAGGAATGTGTGTTTACTTTGCTCTGGGGGAGTGATTTACATAGGGACGCACTAGAGAACAGAAAACAGAAAATTGTACATGTCAATTGTGGGACGGACAATTTGAAATGACCTTGCTTTGAACTGGAAGATATAATATCTGTTGGTTGAAAGATTAAGAAAGATACTCAGGGACACTTTTGTTGGTTACTTGTAACAATGAAACATTAGATCTTAAGTTGTGGTGTACGTACTAGTCTTTCGAATGAAATAGTAAACCGAAGTCCCGTGTGCTGCACGCGCCTTACGAACATTAAGGATCTTATGGCAAGAAAGGAGTTGCCCCTGGCAAAATTATGTGAAAGAAATCCACTTTCTGGGTAAACGGTAGCACATGTATACAGAAAACAAAACAAACATTCACTGTAAGAAAAAAAAAAAATACTATGTGGGAGGATAAGATAAAGGATGCTCATTTTCGCAGCTTTTCGTCTGTTGTTAAAGTCATACATGGTGTAATAAGTTTCATTCCTCTACGATGTAAACTGTTCAGTCTTTTGATACGAATTTTACTTGAACAATCCAATACTATGGAGGCATAATCAGTGTGTGACTTGATGCGAGCGTAATCTTGTGTATTTGATGTCCTTTATGACAAAAGTCAGCTGACCGAAAATTTGCTCTTGTCTAATTTCGTTAATGAAATGGGCGTACTTAACACTGTTTCCCTCAAGTGTTTATGGTTTTATTAACGTTCAGGCCAGGCACCAACTACATCCCAGACGTTCTTCAGGACTACCAAGAGGACCAGCCTCAAGCGGAGGAAGAGATGATGGGCCTGACACAGATCACTGTTGTCGATGTTAACGGGCAGCTGGTCAATGAACAAGGTGCATGTTGTGTTGTGTGGTGTTTCGTTGTGTTTGTTATATTGTATTTTGTTGTGTTGTGGTGTTTCGTTGTGTTATGTAATGGTGTTTCTACATAAGCACACAAAACGAGGGAGATCGGTAGTTGTTACTGTATATGTTGTTTTTTAAAAATTGTTGGTTTTACGCAATTATTTTTCACAAAAAAGTATTTTCTCCTCCCTCCCACTTTTTTGTGTGTTTTTTTTCCCCCGAAACTATCTTACTTAGGACGATTCTTATTGTACAAAATTCATGATTCTTTGATTGGGTTTGTTAGTTGGTTTTCCAAGCTTGGTCGTTTTAAACAAAGTAAAATTTATCATCAAAATGACATAGTCCTGGTACATTTATACGAACGTTTTTTTTTTTAATTTCAAATGTTTTTATGGCAACACTTGCTGATTAGCTCGATGGTTTTTCTTTTATTTTAATTTTTTTTAATTTAATTTTATTTTATTTTATTTTTGAGAATATTTTATTTTCAAGACTACATGTCGATATAGTCAAGGGAAGCAACACGCTAAGTGTAACTTCATGAAATACAACTGGCAATGTTTCACCCCCTTCGGTTGCAACCACGCTCCCTTCGTTAAATTTGTCCGCTGTGTGCGTTGTTTCATCCATCTATATACATACTTGAACGAAGGAAGACGATTATTATTATATAATATAAACGACTGTGTTTTGTTTTTGTTTTCTCTTCTCTCTCTCTCTCTCTCTCTCTCTCTCTCTCTCTCTCTCTCTCTCTCTCTCTCTCTCTCTCTCTCTCTCTCTTCTCTCTTCTCTCTCTCTCTCTCTGTTCTGTGCGCTTTGGTTCTGACAAGAAATGATTTATCTTTTTATAGGGGCAATACTATTCCTTGCTGCGTGGTGTGAGTGTGCGTGCGCGCGTGTATGTGTCTGTGTGTGTGAATAATTATGTTTATGTATGTTTATCAAGGATTTTCCGTGTATTAGTTAAAATAGCGATCTGTTATTTTGCTGTCATTTAGAAACCCCATTTTTGTATATTTATACAGCAATATTCATCTCTGCTAAATCATTTTGATTTGTTGAATGATTTTTTTTTTTTTTTTGTTTTTTTGTTTTTACAGAAATGCCGTTTTCGAGAGGGGAGGTGCATAGTGGGCATTAACGTTTCTCCAAACACTGACGTGGCTTGTAGGATTTTTGATTCACTGGCCCAATAGCTGAGATGTTAGAGCGCCTTCTGCCATAGATTCAGGTCTCATGCTTGAATTCAGTCCTAGCCATAATCATAAAACGGCTTGTTCTCTGCCCACCTTAAGTTCATCATTCTGGTGTGCGGCTTAATGTTTCCATCATTTTGGTGGTGCGGCTTAATGTTCCATCATTCTGGTGGTGCCGGCTTAATGTTCCATCATTTTGGTGGTGCCGGCTTAATGTTTCCATCATTCTGGTGGTGCCGGCTTAATGTTTCCATCATTCTGGTGGTGCCGGCTTAATGTTTCCATCATTTTGGTGGTGCGGCTTAATGTTTCCATCATTCTGGTGGTGCCGCTTAATGTTCCATCATTCTGGTGTGCCACCTAATGTTTCATCATTTTGGTGGCCGCTTAATTTTCCATCATTCTGTGGTGCCACCTTAATGTTTCATACATCCATCTACCCTCCTCTCATTTCAAGACCTCGCCAACGCTTAGGGTTTTGCGCAGGCTAAGGGAGTCTGCTAGATCAAGTGCTGACAGATTTGGGTGGAGCGCATATGGATTTGCCCGAATACGATGTCCGCTCTTGAAACAAACTGCAATTAGCATGCTTATTTGATGCTCTGCCATTTGTATGAATGTAATACGTGTACGGTCGTGTTTAATGCGTTAGGCAAATAAATACACGCATTAATATTACAAACATGTGGTGTTCAGACTGTGGGCCCTATGTGAGGGAGCTGGTGGGAGAGATGGAGGAGGGGGAACGTCACAGTATCCTGGCCATGTTGATGCCCCACGGCTCTCTCCATTTGGGGCATCTTATTGGCAAAGGTACGTACTCTGTCCATCAGAGAGAGAGAGAGTGTGTGTGTGCGTGTGTGTGTTTGCGTGTGTGTGTGTGTGTCTGAGCATGTGTGCCAACATTCAGTGCATATGCGTGTATGCATCCAAAACATGCATGTATTCCTTCCAAATTTTCTATTAGCCCTTGGCTTGAGAGAGGGAGGGAGGGGAAAAGAGAGTGAGTGACGGAAGAGTGGGAAGGAAGAAAAATGGATGCATGTTTGTGGTGTGTGTGTGTGTGTGTGTGTGTGTGTGTGTGTGTGTGTGTGTGTGTGTGTGTGTGTGTGTGTGTGTTGATGCGTACGCGCAAATATGTGCATGCACGCGTACATGGCCCACAAAACTTAGATTCTTATTATTGGAGTGTGTGTGCATATATACATGTGTGTATATATATATATATATATATATATATATATATATATATATAAAATTAATATTGTGTGTGTGTGTGTGTGTGTGTGTGTGCTGTGTACGTGTGCTTGTGTGTGGGTATATATAAGTGTATGCGTTTATGTGTGTGCTTGTATGGATGTGTAAGTGTATACGTATTAATAATTTTGTGTGTGTGTGTTTATGTGTGTGTATGTATATGTCTTATGTGTGTGTATGTATGGTGGTCTGTGTGTGTGTGTGTGTGTGTGTGTGTGTGTGTGTGTGTGTGTGTGTGTGTGTGTGTGTGTTTCAGGTCACTTTGGGTCAATGTACCAGGCTCATCTACAGGGAGGGGACGGCAAATCCACACCAGTAGCTGTGAAAGCCCTGCAAGGTATGACACAAGACAAGCATAGAGATATATGCACAGTTAGTTTTACAGCAATAACGTAACTCAGAAATCGACTACCTGTAACACAAGAACTGGCCTGCTTGTTGCCCATATAAAAATTCCAGTCATTCTAGTGGTGTCAGCATAATGTCCCATTTCCCATCCCCACCTGCCCTCACCCTGTCCATTTCGAGACCTAACCAGCACATAGGATGTCGGGTTTTGTGCAGGCTCAATGAGTCTGCCAAATAAGTACAGGCCAGATTTGGATGGAGCGTATATGGCGGTATCCGAGTGCCACGAATCCCTCTTGATCCAAGTCCAAACTCAAAACACATGTATTTGTTATCCGAATCTAAAATAAAGCTACAAGACAGTGTGGTTGTAATTAATTGACAAAATATCAGCAGTTCATCATTTTACACTTTACAATCTTATCATGATCACGTGATGGCTTGCTGAATTTTTTTCATCATTTTTCTTGTTGTCATCCACCGCATGATATTTTTGGTGTCCGCGCGTATGGAATCATCTGAGTCACTATTATGCAGTCTGCGAAAAATGAAAGTGACACTGTTTGACGGTTTCCAATTTAACATGAAAAAAGATATGTACGTATGTCACCCTTGCATGGGTGAGTGATGATAAGGCCTGGTGCTGTAAAGTGCCTCTCACCTAAAGGAAAGTGATGCGTATACCGAGCTACACTTTTACAGGTGTAATGATAGCCGCGGGACCCCTGTCTGGCATGCCAGGCAGGAGGTCACTTATATATGGCCTCTTCTACATTATTGTACCTGCGGGTCCCAGTAGCTCAGTTGCTTGAGCGTCGGATTCGCATGCTAATGGTTGTGTGTACGAATCCCGGGGTGCGCTACATTAAAACTGGCCTTCTCACTGTCCCATCTTAACATCAATGTTGTTCTGGTGGTGTCGGGTGTAGGATTAGATAGGTCTTTTCCCCCACTTCCCTGGGATGGTTATCCCTGTCGGCCATATCACCTGAGGTGGGTGCCGACGTAAAAATTGAACCAAATCAATCAGTTATTGTACATGTGACAACAACTTCTCGTGGTATCACCCGTTTTCAGAGTTTATGTCATGGTACAACCAGTTACCTGTCGGTATAATGAGGTAAAAAGGGAGGAGGTCTGACCCCCTAAACGTACAGCGTACATGGCCCACCGCTGTGTGGATATGCCCTGACGCCCGTGAACCACCCCTAGATACAGGCAGCTACAAGGTCTGGACGGCCCAGCGCTGGACTAGGCCGACAGTGATAAATTCTCAACGGCGTGAAAGTGGATGAGGGATGACAAAATAAAGTTTGAATCTACTGCCCAGAAGCCATCTTCAGGAGAAGAGAAGGCTAAGGATTAACCCTTTGACTCCCTCAACCTGTTCATCGGCTTCAAAAAGTTGGCTCTTTCACTCCCTCACCATGTCCACCAGTTTTCTCCTGCAGAATCTGGGTGGACATAGTGAGAGAGTGAAAGAGTCAAGTTTTTGTTTTGCTGTCACGGCTGCTCGTGCCGGAATCTGGTGGTTTGGGTGAGGGAGTCAAAGGATTGAAAACCCTACAAAAACCCAGACAGGAGTTTCTAAGGCGACTGGAAGGCGTATCAAACCAATATCCGGCAGCTCCTGCAGGCAAGCTGATACCAAATGTACTGTCTAGCACTTCCTCTGGCCCACGTTAATGAGGCCGAGAGGGATCCTGCTGTCTGGGCAGCCCAGGATCTCCTTTCCCATAGTCTAGGCCTGTGCCCCAGAGAGGTGACTTCGGTGCTGCTGTTTATGACCAAACCATCACAGGAAACAGCAGATACAGATTTTTAACACTTAGACTCCAGCTCCCTATCTACCAACTGCAGAAGCTTAAATCTTTGACTGAGGGAAAGTTAAGGACCAGGCTGGACGTACATGTACATCTTAACCCTTTGACTCCCGCACCCTATCCACCAGCTTCCTGCAGGAAGGTACGAGTTTTAACTGAACTCTTTGACTCCTGCACCCTATCTTCCAACTGCAAAAACTTAACCATTTGACTCCCTCACCCTATCCACATCCTGCAGGAAGCTGGTGGATAGGGTGAGGGAGTCAAAGGGTTAAGTGTTTGCTTTGCAAGCATGGTGGACAATCCAGGATGCTGGTGGACAGAGTGCAGGAGTCAAATGGTTAAAACTCGACATGTTGGACAGAGACAGAGAGAGAGAGAGCGAGCGGCAAGCTGCAGCAGTGACCACCCAACCCCAGCCATCAGCCTTCATGTGCGTTAGCTGTGTCAAAGACTTCCACTTAAGTATCGGCCTGATCAGCCACCCGAGGCTTGTTTAAACCCTTTGACTCCCGCACCCTATCCACCAGCTTCCTGTATTGTGAAACCATAATAGCAAAGCAAAAACGTAACCCTTTGACTCCCTCACCCTATCCACCAGCTTCCTGCAGGATGTGGATAGGATGAGGGAATCAAAGGGTTAAGTTTTTGCAGTTGGAAGATAGGGTGCAGGAGTCAAAGAGTTCAGTTAAAACTCGTACCTTCCTGCAGGAAGCTGGTGGATAGGGTGCGGGAGTCAAAGGGTTAAGATGTACATGTACGTCCAGCCTGGTCCTTAACTGAGCGCATCTACTGTCTCATCAGTCATCAGACAAACGGAGTCATCATCATCTTTGTGTATTATATACATATAATATATATATAAAAGAGAGAGAGAGAGAGAGAGAGAGCATATCATCATCATCATGTGCCCTGCTGCATGGTGTTGGCGATCATGGCCCTCCATTTGTATCTATCCCTTGTTGCCGCAAGCACATCTTACACTCTCTTTGTCCTCAGCCACCCTGCAAGTCCGTCCAATATTTTCTCCCTGGGTCTACCTGGTGCTGTCTTTCCCTCAGCTTTCCCGTTGTGACCAGGTGCTCTAATTCCCCTTTCCTCATAAAATGGCCTATAAATGTTGCCTGTGTTTTCCTAATCTTTCTTATCAATGATCTTGTGTCTGCCTCCATCAAGACTGTCTCGTTTTTCTTTGCTGTCCATGGAACTCTCAACATTCTTCTTAGAAACCACATCTCGGCTGTCTCAATCTATGTTCATGTGTATACAATCGATAATAACTAATGTCCCAAAATTCTGTCTTCTCCAAACACAGCCCAAAAGAGGGACAAGGAATCGATGAGAAAGGGTTCCTGCAGGAGATGGTGTCGGTGAAGAACGTGCATCAACATCCCCACATTCTGCCTGTTAGTGGTGTCAGTGTGGGAGACGAGAACAGTGACCCCCTGGTTGTCTGGCCTCTGATGGTCACTCCCAACCTCAGGACCTTCATCAGGGATTCCTCCAAGGTGAGGATTCTTGACTAGTACATAATGATGATGATGATACTACTACTACTACTACTACTACAACAACAACACACAATAGCACATCATTACTACCAACTACTATTACTACTGCTGCTACTGCTACAACAAATAGCACATCATTACTACCAACTACTACATTACTACTGCTTGCTACTACACTACTACTACTACTACTACTACTATACTACAATCACAACAACAAATAGCACATCATTACTACCAACTACTATTACTACTGCTGCTACTACTACTACTACTACTACTACTACTAAATTAATAATAATTCCAATACTATAGCGCATACTGTCTATGTTGGAAAATACTCGCTGCACTTTATGATTGGGAAGGGAGGGGGAGGGGGGACGAAGGTTGCCATGTCAATATATTAATGCAGTACAAACATAATCGGATACATCCATCAATGCAGCATAAACATAGTTCACCAAATACATCCGAAAACGTCAGCCCTGGCTTCACCATTTTTGTGGGTTGTGGCGTGCTCCTAGAACACTGTGTTGTGCTGATTTAATGTCTATTCACAAAGTGATTAGACAACAGCTCGTGTGTGTGTGTGTGTTGTGTGTTGTGTGTGTTGTGTGTTTGCGTGTGTGTGTGTGTGTGTAGTGTGTGTGTGTGTGTGTGTGTGTGTGTGTGTGTGTGTGTGTGTGTGTGTGTGTGTGTGTGTGTGTGTGTGTGTGTGTGTGTGTGTGTGAAACAGACAGACAGACAGGAGAAAGAGAACGACTTTTTGTACTTTTAACCGAATGTGATTTCTTGTATTTTTATTTAATTTCAATCGTTTATCATCATCGTTGCCTGACCTATTTATTACAATTTATTTTTATTGCTTCTTTCAAATTTCATATTTTATGGTTTGTCTATGATTTTGTGTCATTATTTTTCTACATTGATGAATATTTCGCACGTTTGGACCTGAAGTCTCACGTGTGTGATATGCTGTTGGAGCATGCATGTCACACGCAAAAGTAACAAGTTTGTGTGAGAAATTATATGAAATAGTTGAGTGTGAATTCCCTATATGTGTCTAAACCGTTTGTGTTTTAGGAGCTGACTGTTCTGGATCTACTTGGCTTCGGCCTTCAGGTCGCTGATGCTATGACCTTCCTGCAAGAGGCCAAGGTCGTCCATAGAAACCTTGCCGCTCGCAACTGCATGTAAGTGGAAAAAAAACTGTATGTAAGTGGGGAAATCTCTGTGCAAGTGGGAAAAACGGTATGTTAAGTGGGAAAATCTCTGTAAGTGGGAGAAACGGTTTTTATATGGGAAACTGTATGCATGTTGGAAAACTGTAAATGGGAAAATGTATGTCGGTGGCGAAAAACTGTCATGTCTAATAAGTAGGGAAAACTTATGTAAGTGGGAAAAATAACAAGGGGTTGGGGGGGGGGGGGGGCTGTACGTACGAAATTGGAAAAAATTTGGATATAAGTCGTGGGAAATTGCATGTAAGTGGAAAGCCTGTATGTAAGCGGGGGAAATTGTATGTTGGCGGGTTAGGAGGATGATCAAGTGGTGGAAGAAAAAATTGTAGTTAGGTGAGAAACAACTGTTATGTAGGCCCTACGTGGGGGAAAACGGCATGTAAGTGGTTGGAAAGATGTAATCAGTCACAAAAAAAAATATGTGTAAGTGGTGGATCAGTGGAAAAGGTTGTATGTAAGCCGGCAACACTGTGTGTGAGTGGGGAAGAAACTATGTAAGTTATGTAAGCCGGCAACACTGTGTGTAGGTGGGAAAAACTATGTAGTTATGTAAGCCGCAACACTGTGTGTAATGGGGAAAAGACTATGTAAGTTATGTAAGCCGCAACATGGTGTAAGTGGGGAAAAAACTATGTAAGTTATGTAAGCCGGCAACACTGTGTGTAAGTGGGGAAAGAAACTAGTAAGTTATGTAAGCCGGCAACACTGTGTGAAGTGGGGAAGAAACTATGTAAGTTATGTAAGCCGGCAACACTGTGTGTAAGTGGGAAGAAACTATGTAAGTTATGTAAGCCGGCAACACTGTGTGTAAGTGGGGAAAGAAACTATGTAAGTTATGTAAGCCGGCAACACTGTGTGTAAGTGGGGAAGAAACTATGTAAGTTATGTAAGCCGGCAACACTGTGTGTAGTGGGGAAGAAACTATGTAAGTTATGTAAGCCGGCAACACTTGTGTGTAAGTGGGGAAGAAACTATGTAAGTTATGTAAGCCGGCAACACTGTGTGTAAGTGGGGAAGAAACTATGTAAGTTATGTAAGCCGGCAACACTGTGTGTAAGTGGGGAAGTAACTATGTAGTTATGTAAGCCGGCAACACTGTGTGTAAGTGGGGAAGAAACTATGTAAGTTATGTAAGCCGGCAACACTGTGTGTAAGTGGGGAAGAACTATGTAAGTTATGTAAGCCGGCAACACTGTGTGTAAGTGGGGAAGAACTATGTAGTTATGTAAGCCGGCAACACTGTGTGTAAGTGGGGAAGAACTATGTAAGTTATGTAAGCCGGCAACACTGTGTGTAAGTGGGGAAGAAACTATGTAAGTTATGTAAGCCGGCAACACTGTGTGTAAGTGGGGAAGAAACTATGTAAGTTATGTAAGCCGGCAACACTTGTAAGTGGGGAAGAAACTATGTGAGTTATGTAAGCCGGCAACACTGTGTGTAAGTGGGGAAGAAACTATGTAAGTTATGTAAGCCGGCAACACTGTGTGTAAGTGGGGAAGAAACTATGTAGTTATGTAAGCCGGCAACACTGTAAGTGGGGAAAGAAACTATGTAAGTTATGTAAGCCGGCAACACTGTGTGTAAGTGGGGAAGAAACTATGTGAGTTATGTAAGCCGGCAACATTGTGTGTAAGTGGGGAAGAAACTATGTGAGTGGCAAACAATATGTAAACCTGGAAATGTATGGGGAAAAAACGAAACTCGAAAAAACTGTAAGGGGAGGAAATTGTAAGTGGGGAAACATTGGATGTATATAGGCCAGGAAGAACTGTAAGTGGGGAACATCTATGCATGGTGTGTGTGTGGGGGGGGGGGGGGGGGACCTGTAATGTAAGCAGGGAAATCTATGTAAGGGGGAAAACTGTACATGGAGAAAAACTGTACACAAGTGGGAAAAGCATGCAAGTGAACAAAAAATGTATGTCAGTTGGAAAAAGTGTATGTAAATGCACAAAACGAAAACCTGGAAATGTATCCATACGTAATTACTGTCCACATAAAAGATGTTTTGAATGATGGAAATATTATGTATTGTGCTTCTAGCTGTTACTACTTTATTTCTTTACCGAAGTTTGAATCGTAAAGTGACTGTCGGCGACTGAGCAAACAGAAACCAGAAATAACACGAAAATTTAATTGACACCAAGATGTATCATAAAACGAGGCAAATCCCAGTCACGCAGTTTCACTGCAGAATAGAACTCTACAACATAGTGATCATCATACCCATCGTCATGTATTTTCATATCAGTGTGGAACATTGTTCCAGGTTCTGTGGTCATAAAAATGGCGCAGAAAACGGGACAAAGAAAATAAACCTTTCTGCAGATGATTATCCAAGAAAACGTCGCTTAATTTGGACAACTCTATTGACATTGACAACAAAATTTAGAGACATACACATGACTGATGCTGAGAGAATATCCGAGATAGAAAAGGAACTTCGAATTCTGAGATAATGTATAAAGAGACTCTACTGTGATTTGTATGAATAAAGAGACTGTTGTGATTTGTATGTATAAAGAGACTCTACTGTGATGTGTATGTATAAAGAGACTGTTGTGATTTGTATGTATAAAGAGACTCTACTGTGTGATTGTATGTATAAAGAGACTGTTGTGATTTGTATGTATAAAGAGACTGTTGTGATTTGTATGTATAAAGAGACTCTACTGTGATGTGTATGTATAAAGAGACTGTTGTGATGTGTATGTATAAAGAGACTCTACTGTGATGTGTATGTATAAAGAGACTGTTGTG
>CM060312.1:54940404-54965404 GCA_030674185.1 Monoplex corrugatus | reverse complement strand
AGTTAAGTCGGGGTATTTGGTGTTGTAGATCAGGGGGGGCCTGTCGTTGGAGGGCCGTGATGGTGATCTCCTCACCTGGAAGGGGTGGGGGTGGGTCTCTCAATCGGTCTGTTTCTGTGACCAAACGATTACTGTCATTAGTAGGGGCCATAACAGGCAGTGTCCATAGTAAAGTCGGATCAGAACGCCACAGAAATGACCCAGGAGTAGTGCAACGTCTACTGTGGTGGGTGGCCTCGTCGGGATATAACACCTCTGGCTCACGTAGCTTTCTGGCACTGGGATTTTGACCGAGGAACTTTGGGTTGGTGGTTAATTGGGGGAACCGGAATGGGCGACATAGAATTGACGCCACTAAGGCCGCGCAGAAAGTGGGACAGCGAAAACATTACAACTATCATTATCAATATCAGTGTTAATCACTATTACCATACAACTATCATTATCAATATCAGTGTTAATCGCTATTACCACTGCCACTACAACAATAAAACAACGACGATACATCATCTAAGCTAAAGAGTCCAATGACTGAAAGTGCAACGTAACTTGTGCTTACTGACAGAACCTTCCTAACTGTATTTGTGTTTGAAACCTAACGAACGATCATTTCAGCTACCTATATTTTGTTTTCTGCTTCAATGTTCAGCTTCGACTGCCTTCCAGCTGATGCGTTTGTAAGGCAAAATGCCTGTGACAGGCAGGCGAAGTTGTAGCCGTTTCAGAAAAAGAAAATCAGTGGACTGTTTTGTGGTCGTTTGCATTCTAATAAATTCTGTGGCAATGGAATAACTGTGGTCTACATTTTCACGAGCACGTGAGGGAAAATGTGTATGAATTTCAAGTTCAGTTCATTGCACAACTAATTTCTGATCTGTTTTTTTTTTTCCTTTTTAAAACGTCCTTGAACAAATTATTAACTTAATTTGTCGAGTACAGTCCATGGTTTGACTTCTAATAGATAATAATGTTCACTGCATAACTGAACAGTGTTATTGTAATCAGTTCATGATCCATATCAAAACTGAACAGAATTAAGAGCTGTCTGCTTACAAAGTATAAAATCGTAATACGTGCTTGTGATGTGGAAAGAAAATGAAATGAAGGAAGACAAAGAAAGAAAGGAAGAAACATGTAAATCAGTTTTTACTCTACTTTTAAACCGCTATATAAAGTGTGCTGTGTAAGGTGCAGAGCACAGTCAAGGGCTTCAGACGTATTTCAAAATGGAATAATCATGTTATTTTGATTTTTGTTTTAATTCTCTTTTTAAAGGTCTACATACACATGTTTTACATGTGTACATACAATGCTAAATGGAAATGTCGCAATTTTTGAAACTGATATAAATGTAATGTTGATTTAAAAAAAAAACTGCAAGTTGAACCGCAGCGCTCAAAGGAATTATTCACTACTCTTTGATATTGTTCTACAATATCTTAATTAAACATTATACGTGATTACAATATCTTCATTATTATACGTGATTATTCAACAATATCATAATCATCATACGCGATCCGACGTGCGCTGTAGTCATGTGGGTAAGACGTCAGGCTTCTAATTGGAAGGTCTGGGTTTGATTCTTCCCTGGTACCTCCGTCCTGGTGGGTAACTGGTGGAGATTTTTCCAACCTCCACGGTCAGCATGTGTGCAGACTTGCCATTGCCTGAACCCCCTTTGTATGTATATGCATCCACAACATCAAGTATACCACAGTGGGCTAAAAAGTACTTAAATCGTTTGAACGTCGTATTCACGTGCCAACGATTGTGTGTTCGAACGTGGGCGGGCTACATTACACTAAATCCAAAACAAGTGTAACTACCCGCGTTCAAGCAAACAGGAACCAGGAAAAAAAAAACACGAAAAAAAAAAAAGAATAAGAATAAGAACGCGTATTTAAAATACAACCAGATAAGTCTTATTCTTTTCCCAGTTCCTGTTTACATTAAACTAGCCTGACCATCTTAATGTAATTGTTCTCCTGGTGGTATCAGTGTGGGATTAAATTATTCCCCATTCCCTACTTCCCTGGGATGGATATTCCCCATCGGCCATATCACCTGATGTTGGTGCAAACGTAAAACTGAATTAAATCAATCAGTCAAAAATCCAGAGATTTCCGCCATTGAGACAGAACCGCCATAATCAAATACTGACATTCTCAAGTACAGAACTGTGACGATTTGGATTCGGTGTGTCTTTGCCAACATCTCGGAAATTTGATAACTTGCTTGTTTGTTATGTTCTTTGTCTCTTTTTTTTTTTTTTTTTTTTTTGGGGGGGGGGGGGGAGGGGAGGTTAAGATTGTTTGTTTATTTGTTTGTTTGGGTCTTTTTTGGCGGGGGAGGGGGGGGATCTGTTGTTTTTTACTTTTTATTTATTCATTTATTGCGAACGGTGTGTGCATGTGCGTACGCGCCAGTGCGTGTGCGTGCGTGTGTGTGTGTGTGGAGAGAGAGAGAAAGGGAGAGAGAGAGGAATTAACATCAGCAAGTGATGTTATTACCGATGGTATTACTCTGTGTTGTACTGAATAACGGATTGCAGCATGTTTTACTAGTAGTCTTTACATAATGAAACCGGTCATTTGTGTCTGAATTATCCTGTCTTTGCCAGTAGAGTACTGGCTGATTGGTTGTCTGCTTGCTTGCTTGTTGCTGGCGGTTTTTTTTTTTAATGTAAAGCTATTGGAAAATGAACAGTACATGCTTGTAAGTAACATATCTCCTGCCATGTCTCTTATTGCAGATTTTTTCGAATGTGTTTTATGTTTAAAGCTTTCATAAAAACGGAATGGAAGATTACATGTGAATCTTTATTGAAACTGGATGCCTTTGCTGTTATAATGCTGAACCCACCCACCCACACACACCCACACTCACACACCCACACACACACCCCCACACACACACACCCCACACACACACACTGTTCTTTCATCCTATGTCTGTCTGTCTGAATCTATCTATCTATCTATCTATCTATCTATCTATCTATCTATCTTTCTTTCTTCTTTCTTTCTTTCTTTCTTTCTTTTCTTTCTTTTCTTTCTTTCTTTCTTTTCTTTTTTCTTTCTTTCTTTCTCCCTCACTGTTTCCACCCCGCACACGTTTTTTTTTTCGCTGTCTCTTTTTCATTCTCGTGACCAGGAAAGAAACATAATGTGATGGCCCTGTCTTGTTGTTATGTGTGTGTATCGTTTTACGTGTGGAACGCTGCTGTATGAAGTTTCTCTGCTTTGTCCTTAGAACTAGAAATGATATGTCAAAGGTAGTTAGTTGTGACTGAGACAACTGGGACGGTATTTGCTCGGTGGAGAGAAAAATGCATCGGCCAGAGAACGTAACTGGGTCTCTAAGGATTCCATGGTTTTCAACTTTAAGGTCCATCCTGTATCATTATATCATATTTAAGGACTAGTATACTTATATTTGTGGCATGTATTCAACAGCTGGAAGAGTTTCACCAAAGATATCTGTACAACCTTGAAGTTTTACAAAAGCGCGGCTTGCCAAGTATAAAAGTTCTACTCATCAAATGCCAGCTTCATTCAACAGGACACGTTCGTATGGAAAACCACAGCATACCAAAGATGGTCCTGTATCAAGAGCTGAAGCAGGGACACTGACCATGGACGATACTAATGTGAAACAAGCACTCCCAAGGCCAGCCTCAACGACTGTGGCATCAACACCACCAACTGGAAGACACTGCCCCTCCCCCCCTCTCCCCCCCCCCCCAACAGACCTTGCTGACGACAACGGTGCACGCAGGACAAAATCAGATTTGAACAGCACAGAAAACTGCTATTCAACAAAAGAGAGAACGGCAGAAGCAGAACTAAGGGTCGCAGAAGTCCTTCCTATGCACTGTCTGTGGAAGAACAGATGCCTCGAAGATTGGTCTTCTGTCCCACATGGAGACCCCACACCAGGCGTTAAAGATATGTCAGTCAGAATGTCTTTACTCATCCGGGAACGTCGGCCTAATTGAAAATTTAGGGAAATTGCATCAAACGCCCTCTTTTAAATACATGATGACGAGGAAGTTTTAATTTGCTCATCAGAAAAATAAAGCATTGTTGAAAGTATTGCCACAGGCCTGTTCGTCCCTCCGTTTTGTATTGCTATCGTACACATGTATGCCTATGCCAAACACCACAGATTGTGTCATTGTCATCTGTGTTACTGTCTCTTCGATTTTAGTCAGTCAGAATGACCGAGTATTTGACGCTTGGATAACTGCTGATATCGGTGTTTTTTTGTTGTTGTTGTTTTTTTCATTGGTGTACATGAAAATGTATTGGTCGTGTGTCTTTTGATTGCGAGCGATTACTATTTATTTAAACTGAGTTTATATATGCATGTGATAAATAGTCATGATCGCCAATGTTTTGCTGACTGCGCTTTTTTCGGGGTGTATGCAATGAAGAGGTTTGAAGGGTTTTTTGTTTGTTTGTTTGCAACTTATGTCTTCCTGTACATTTGATTGGTTGGTGGTTGGTTTGTTGGTTGGTTTCTTATTTGGTTGGTTGGTAGGTGGCTTTTTATTTGGCCCAGTGGTTGTTTCTTGGTACGAGGTAAAGGAACAAGTGAGAGAGAGTTTAATGGTGATGCCATAATTAGACCAGAATCTTTGATATTTCGATTTGAAGTGATGGTAGTTGTCAATGATCTCGAACGTGTAATCTGTCGCTACTGACTACCGTAAACTGACGAGAACCTCGTTTGGTTGGTGCTATTTATTTCATGAACTTTCGGCTTGGAAAGTAGTGCTTGCTGCCATAAATATGTGTCTTCTGTTGAAATACAATTATTGATCTGCCATTTTTTCTTGGTGTGCTTGTAGGTCCGTTACAGCGTACACTTTGTGTCATGCTAATTTATTTTTGTCTCTTTGAAGTGTACATGACAATATGTGAATGTTGTTTATTTGATATTTGATAAAGCTCAGCTTTTTAGCGTTTTGGGTTGTGTGTTGTGTATATTGTTTGACGTGAGTTCGTTGGTGCGGAGAGAGAGAGAAGAGAGAGAGAGAGTGTGTGTGTGTGTGTGTGTGTGTGTGTGTGTGTGTGTGTGTGTGTGTGTGTGTGTGCCTATGTTGAGTGTGTATGAGCCTGTGTTGTGTGTGTGTGTGTGAGCGTGTGTTCGTGTCTGTGATGTGCGTGTGTGTTTGTGAGCCTGTGATGTGCGTGTGTGTGCGTGCGTGTGTGTGCGTGCGTGTGTGTGCGTGCGTGTGTGTGTGTGGTCACATGGTGCATATGGACGTGAATTCTGGTGCTTTAAAACCTGAACACGGTCAGGACATCGGACCTCTGAACTGAAAGTGTGTCTGGTGAAATCCAGTCTACAGTGACCGCTCACGTTCAAACAAACAGCAACCAGAAAAAAAAAAAACACAAAATCAGAACCCCAACGTCTATTTTAATATACTGAAAGGAAAAGTTAGGGACCACTTACTCAAACAAACACAGCTTCCAAATCACCAAACAAAATTGAATCAAATTTGTAACATGTTTAATTCATTATCTCTGCGATTCTTTTCCAAAATATGGTCACATTTCATTCACGCATTACGTGTCAACAAGCTCTGAAACAACATGGGGGTCGAAAACAAAATTGGCAAGGTCCGAACAGTTCAGTAATGGGTGTGTCCGCCGCGTTTTGCGATGCCTTCTGCAGTCCTGTTCCTCATTGAGTTTACCAGCTTTCTGCAGACGGCCTGTGGAATGGCCTGCCATTCGATTTGCAGGAACTGAAGCAGTTGCTGCAGGTTCCTTGGGGGTGGGTGGTTCTTCCTCACTCGCCTGTCCAGCTCATCCCACAGGTGCTCGATGGGGTTAAAATCAGGGCTGCAGGCCGGCCAGTTCATCCTGGTGACACCAGCCTGCTGGATGAAGTTGTTTACAAGCCTCGCTCTGTGAGGTGTCGCGTTATCGTCCTGGAACACAGCCTGCACACCAATCTGTTGTAGAGCGGGTAGAACAAAAGGGGCGACAATCTCATCTCTGTAGCGCTGGCCCGTCAGGTTGCCAACAATGTGGTAGAGGGGGGTTCTGTGTCGAAAACTGAAGGCCCCCCACACCATGATGGAGCCCCCGCCGAAGGCCACCCTCTCCTGCACCAGACCGTTGTCGTACCACTCACCCTGACGCCTCCACACACGAGCCCGACCGTCCTGATGGTGCAGAGTGAAGCGGGACTCATCGCTGAACAGCACATCGGCCCATTGCTGGCGTGTCCATCTGGCATGGTTGTGACAGAACGCCAAACGAGCCTGGCGATGAGCTGCTGTCAGTCGTGGCCGTACAGCTGGACGACGTGATCGCAGACCAACTTCGTGCAGGCGTTTGCGGATGGTCTTCGTGCTGACGTTGGTGTGTGTTGCCTCCCTCAGCTGGTCCCTGATGATGTTTGCAGTGGTGCCTCGCTGCTGCAGAGCTTGTCTTCTGATGAAGCGATCTTCACGCTGTGTTGTCTTCTTAGGCCGTCCTGACCTGGGCCTCTCGAGAACGCTGTTGGTGGCCTGGAACTTCTGATACAGCCTGACCACGACAGAATGGGACACCGCAAGTCGTCTGCCCACTTCTCGCTTGCTTACGCCGTCCTGCAGCCATGCGATGGCCGGGCTTTGTTGAAGGTGGTCTCCTTTCGTCTGGGAGGCATGGTGAGGAGATGGTGGCCAGCGGAAAATCGCGGGGCTATAAAGCCTAAGTGGTGACAACAGTTCCCTCTCAAGACATCCCCCCTGCATGTGCACAACGAATTTTTAATCTTTTCCGCCCGGGCTTGCCCACGCGCCAGCGTAAAAATGGTCCACTTCTTGCAGTTTGGCAGTTTCTGTCTCGTGCCCTAGCCAGGCCTCCGTGGTTCCTGAGCAAGTTTCAGGCTAACACAGCATTGCTCACCCACTGGTGTGTTCGGCCTGACAGCCATTTGATTTTATAAACTTAGGAACAAGGAGTTTGGCACAGATGAAGTCAACTGGTTTTTTCGAGGGCGGTCCCTAACTTTTTCCGCAGAGTTTATAACAAAACAAGACAGGCGCAGATATTCGACCAACTGGTCTTTAAGAAGCATACATAAATGACAACAGAAAAACCGAATACAACAAAATTTAGGGGCAAAACAGCAAAACTTCCCTGTAACCCCAGGGAGAACAGCAAAACTTCCCTGTAACACCAAGGGAAGAACAGCAAAACTTCCCTGTAACACCAAGGAGAACAGCAAAACTTCCCTGTAACCCCAGGGAGAACAGCAAAACTTCCCTGTAACCCCAAAGAGAACAGCAAAACTTCCATGCAACAGCCAGAAAAACAGCAAAACTTCCCTTTAACCCCAGGGAGAACAGCAAAACTTCCCTGCAACACAGGGAGAACAGTAAGACTCGCTCTGTTTTCCCCTAACTATAGTGTGTTTGTTCTGTGTTGTATTTTGTATACGCTTGACAAAGACCAGATGGCCGAAAATTTGCACCTGTCTTGTTTTGTAATATTAAATACACTTTCTGATTCTGTGTGTGTGTGTGTGTGTTCTTCCAGCCTGGTGACTGAAGACTTCCCCAATCTCCCGGGGTCAATATAACAATGTGCAGACCCGCAATTGCCTGAACCCAGTTCTTGTGCATATACACTTAAAACACATCAAATATAAATATGCGCGTTTAACTCCCGAAAGTAATATTATTTTTCAATTGCGAACGAAAACAAAAAAGCCCTAGCTTGCACTCCTTCGAAAAAAGCATACGACTGCCTACATAGCGGGCTGATCAACTGAAGACAGAGTATGCAGACTTCGCATCAACATGATGCCTGCATAGTAAAGGCGAAAACAAGCAGATCAACGTGCACACAGATGCATCAAAGAAAATATTACAAGGAACGAACAATAATAACAATAAGCTTGAGAAAACTGATAAAGGGAAGAAACTCAACAGAACAGTGCCAATAACTCTCGCTATCCACAGAAAATCTGCGGTTCCTTCCCTTAGATTATCATCTCGCGTTTAATTTGACACCATTTATTATTGTAGAAGCGGTAAGCCTTCCTGTCTGTCTGTCTGTCTGTCTGTCTGTCTCTCTCTTTATCTCTCTCTCTTTAAGAGTGAAGAATTGTGTAATTTAGTCATGGAAATCTCTAAAGTTGTTTTGAGCTCACGCTTGTACGTTGATCCGATTCCCCAGTGAAAAGTTTACCACAACGGCACTGGAAGAGTCATTCACTTGTTTCAGAAAATGAAATACAGTGAAACTCTGTTATAGCGAGAGCGGATGGCCCAGGCACATTTTCTCGCTATTGCCGAGTTCTCGTTATTCCCAAATGACGAATTTACCAAGGGAAACAAAGGGAAATAATCTTGGCACCGGCGCCGTCGATGTGTTCATAATTAATCGATAGTGTCCCTTGATTACACCGCACAAGGACGCGCCTTTCGTTGTTTTTCTTTGTTACCGGCCACCACGAGATGTGCCCTACCGGGAACTTGACGACGAGGTGGGGGTGGGGCGAGTGGCGAGAACTTTTGTGACCAGGAAGGATAGAAAATCTCTCGTTATTACCGAGATGATTATCCACTAACTCTCGTTAAACCCAATGGTTTATTCTTAAAGATTAAGAAGGATAAAAAACGGGGATTGAAAAATGTCTCGTTACTACAGTGTTCTCGTTATTACAGTTGTCGTTATTAATGGACTCCACTGTATACGCTGAATCAATTTTCTTCACCGATCATTAACCACGGAAAATGACGTAAAGCAGAAAGACACAAATATGCCAGTAACATCATAACTGCCAACAGAGTGATTAAAAATCCACCAGAAGGGGTTAAAAACAACGTTTCGAGTCACTGGTTCTTCGTAAGGAACAGCTTTAGTGGAGGTCGGGGCTAAAAAGAAAATAAGGATTATTTCGTGAAGGATTTCTCCTTGGTCGTGTAAAAATCTTCATGAAATCTTTTCGGTCATAAAAACCTGTCCAGAAAGGGATGGTGAATGATAAATGAGTTTCGATGGGATCTTGTCCAATTTTCTGTCCAAGATGATGGTCTAACACGAAGAACTGCAATAACTAAGGTAATCAATTGATATCGGTAAATATTTCTGTTATATATCAACAGGCTGATTCATACTAAAGCAATATATAAATTGCAGAAATAATATTTTTGTCACTCGCAAGTTTACAGACCCTTCTTGGGACTTTTGTCAGAGTATGTACGGCATTCTGGCAATGTTCAGTTGTTTTATTCTTGATTTAGGCTACATCTTTGAATAGCAAAACATCAAGACTTACTAAGACTGAATATGATTATGCTGCATTCTCAACGTTACAATCGTGAAACGGTGACAGACGATGGCAGAACGACTGATATAAACGTAATCCTTGTTATGATAAAGATTTCATAGCGCAATTACCCGAAAAACAAGCTACTAAGCGCTTTGCAATTTACTGAAAATATCAATGCATTTTAATACATGAGTCAGCAATGAATCAGTCATATGAACATCGTTGATTTAGAATGAGGAAAACAACACCATAGATATCGTACGTATATGCGATACGTGGATATTCTTCCATGTGAACGCATACACACACCACACACACACACACACAACACAACACACCACACACACACACACACACACACACACACACACACACACACACACACACACACACACACACACACACACACACACACACACACACACACACCGATACGGACGAATGCATGCACACACAGACACGAACACCTACACACAGGGACTCTCGCTGGCGAACGCATATACACTGGCGAAAGGCTCGCAAACAGAATAATGAAATATACACAAATAACATTTTCTCCCACAACTGCTGATGCAGTACGGGCAGTAACAGTAGAGAGATGACACAGGTGAGACTAGTAATGGTACAGAGCTCTGTTAAAAGACAACAAAGATTGCAAATAACAATTAAAGTTCTTGAAAGAAATGAAACTGAAGTATAGGAATTAGAATAAAATTTTATTAAAACATGATAATTTAGAAACCAGACACACATGACACTATTTCCATATGCTTCTAGTTTTTATTCATCATTTGCTTGAAAGCTGACAATCAATTTTATTCAAAATGATTCAGATAACTTCACAAATCCATGTCGTTCAAAACCTGCGAACTGGATCCTCTTCCAGGTTCTCTCTACTCCGATTGTCTCCCTACTCTCCTCCCATTCATCACTGACATCATCAACACTTCTTTTCAAACTGGAACTGTCCCAGATTCTTTCAAGTCTGCTATTGTTCACCCTCTCCTCAAGAAACACAATTTAGACCCAAATGAACTGAAAAATTACAGGCCTATCTCTAATCTCTCTTTCTTGTCAAAACTCCTTGAAAAAGTCGTCCTCAACCAGCTGAACTCTCACCTGTCTGCCAACAATCTCCTCAATCCTTTCCAGTCAGCCTACCGCCAGTGCCATAGCACTGAAACTGCCCTACTACACATTCTCAACAATCTCCTCCTTGCAACTGATACTGGCAAAGTCTCTCTCCTCACACTCCTTGATCTGTCTGCAGCTTTCGATACCATTGACCATGGTATTCTCCTTTCTAGACTTCATCATACTTTTGGCATCTCTGACATTGCTCTCTCCTTTTTCACTTCGTATTTATCAAACAGAAAACAAACTGTTCTCATCAATGGCACTTACTCTCAACCTGCATACCTGACCTGTGGTGTTCCACAAGGATCTGTCCTTGGCCCTGTTCTTTTCACTCTTTATACCTCCCCCCTGTCCACCATCATCAACTCCCACTCTATAAAACACCACTTCTATGCTGATGACACCCAACTTCAAGATAGTGACTCACCTGATAATATACAGCGCCTGTTGACTCGCACCACTGAGTGCTACTCGGACATTAAGAACTGGATGACACACAATAGACTTCAGCTTAATGACGACAAGACAGAAGCTATCCTCATTGGCACCCGTCAGAAACTTTCCCAGCTGCCTCCTCTTTCTCTCCCATTATGTAACACATCAGTCCCAATTTCTGATTCAGCTAAAAACCTTGGTGTCTGCATTGACTCTACCCTGTCCATGAACAACTTTGTTTCTCAAACTGCCAGATCTTGCTACTATCATCTCTATCGTATAAGCCTGATCAGGAAGTATCTCTCTGTCGAAACAACTGCAAAACTCGTTCTCTCCTTCATAATGTCTCGCATTGACTATTGCAATTCACTCCTGTCTGGTCTTCCTGCCTCCACCATTCACATCCTACAGCGCATTCAAAACAATGCTGTACGCCTTGTACTCAAAAAGAAAAAAGCTGACCACATATCTCCTCTCCTGGCGCAACTTCACTGGCTCCCTGTATCAAAGCGCATACAGTACAAACTAGACACCATGTGCTACAAAAGCCTCAATAACGCAGCCCCCGATTACCTGTCAAGCCTACTTGAGATCTATGTTCCCTCACGTACCCTCCGCTCTGCCTCCGATCCTCTGACTTTTCGCTTTCCACGCACTAAGCTCAATACCTATGGTCCACGAGCCTTCTCTGTTTCTGGTCCACTCTCCTGGAACAAACTTCCTCTCTCAGTCCGTCAGCAACCTACTTTTGCCTCCTTCAAGTCCGCTCTCAAAACTCACCTTTTCTCCTCTGCATAAAATCCTAACCTCACTCAACCCCCCTCTGCAGCCTGTCTCCGCTCGGAGGGGAATCACTTTGTTTTAATATATAATTGTATATGATGTGCTCTCTGTGGTTTTCCATTGGTTTTATTCTTGCTTTTATTGCTTTTATTCTTTTCTCCCCATTTGTGGCCATGCATGTGTGTGTGTGTGTGTGTGTGTGTGTGTGTGTGTGTGTGTGTGTGTGTGTGCGTGCGTGCGTGCGTGTGTGCGTGTGTGTCTTTTCGGCGCTTGGATTTGATTTTGTCGAGATTTGCGCTATATAAATATTGTAATTATTATGTATGCATGTGCGTACGTATGTATGTATGTATGTATGCATGTATACGCTCAGCTTAGATTTATGTATGTAAGTATGTAAGCATGTATGTATGCATGTATACGCTCATATGTATGTAGGTATGTATGCATGTATACGCTCAGAGCTTAGATTTGATTTTGTCAAGATTTTGCGCTATATAAATAAAATATATTATTATTATTATTATTATAAAACCATCTCCTTGTAGTCTATGAAGCGAGCTGTGAATAAACAGACTTAAAATATTAGATTAGACATATTTGTAATAAATGTTCCCATTCTTGACAGTGTGATTCGAAAGTGGCGCCATTTCTTAAGACGAAACGTCAGTTTTGACAAGCGAACGTGCAAACTCACAAAAGCACGGACACTTCAGTGGTCCACAGGACCCGTGTGGTATCTTAGCAATAACAGTTGAGTCTCAAGGCTGAAAGAGTTTAATAAGATCTGCCTGTATGCTGACATTACTCGTGCTTATTGGGATATCTGTATGTTGGTGATATTTTTGAGATATTCCCGTAACTGAGAACTCGCAGGAAAGATCTACGTATACACATGTTCAGTCACGTGCGTACACGTTTATTATTCATGTATGCGAGAGTAACTTTCTTCGAAACTTATTTCATTTCGAACGGTATAGATATCAGCACAGAGGCCTAGAGAGCGAGACAGAGAGATAGAGAGGAAGACAAAGACAGACAAAGAGACAGAGGGAGAGACGGACAGGTACACAGACGGATGATGGTAATAACCATGAACGTGTATATTCCAGCGGTAGGATTACCAGGCTTACAGATGTTAACACATAGCATACCTGCCATCGCCGAACTAGGTGCATTTCGTCGGGGGAGAGTGGGTGGGGGGAACACAGAAGACAACGAAAAACTTAACCAAGAACATAGAATTAAAACTAACATACAAACAAACATAAAGCCAGTGACAGAAACACACACACACACATACACACACACACACACACACACACACACACACACACACACACAGAGTGACAGACAGGCGGCAGTTACAAGATACATACTGGGACCCAGGTCAGAGCAAGATGGGGTGAATGAGTGGTATGACACTGGCACGAGGTCGGGTGCACAATAGGGGTGGATCCTCTCAAATCGATACGTCAGGCAGGTATTGGGGAGGATTATCGCACACCCGTCAACAAGCACGTTGCACTAATCCACCTGGATTTACCGGCGCTGCAGGATGAGTTGAGGAGCGTTAAAAAAAGAAGAAAAGGAATAATTATTATGTTGTTCGGTCCCTGTTTGTGTGCTGTGTTGGGAGGGGCTGGGGTGGGATGGGTGGGTAAGTGCCGTGTGTGTGTGTTTGTGTGTGTGTGTGTGTACATGCGTGCGTGCGTGAGTGGGTGGTGTGTGTGGTGTGTGTGTGTGTGCATGCGTAGTGTGTGTGTGTGCATGCGTGAGTGGGTGTGTGTGTGCATGCGTGCGTGCGTGAGTGGGTGTGTTGTGTGCATGCGTGAGTGTGTGTGTGTGTGTGTGTGCATGCGTGAGTGTGTGTGTGTGTGCGTGCGTGAGTGTGTGTGTGTGCATGCGTGCGTGCGTGAGTGTGTGTGCGTGTGTGTGTGTGTGTGCATGCGTGCGTGCGTGAGTGGGTGGGTGTGTGTGTGTGCGTGCGTGCATGCGTGCGTGAGTATGTGTGTTTGTGTGCGTGTGTGTGAGAGAGAGAGAAAAGAAAGAGAGAGAGAAAGAGGACAGAAGGAGAGACAGAGACGGACAGAGACGAAACAGACACAGAGAGGTCTGAGGTCATTGCTTTGACGAACTTTGTCGTTTATATGATTCGATAATTTTCCTTTTATTTTTATTTTTTTCTCGATGAGTCACGATTTCGTTGTCGGAGCGTGCTTACTCAAACCCATCGCCCTTGGAATGCTCAGCGGGCTAGCTGACTCAATTGCCTGAGTCATGGAACCCAACCTGGATTTGTTCGTACGAGTGTCTGATATCTCCCCCATCCCCACCCCCCGTCTTATTCATTTGCAGTAACGACATAAATATCTGCATGTTTGTTGCCCATTTAATTGTCACCTAGTCATTCTGTGGTGTGACTGTATGTTGGATTTGGGATTAAGGTTCCCCGCTCTTTGGTCTCGCCCCGCATTGAAAGCATTGTTTTGCGTGGTCTCGGTAGAGGCTCTGACTCATTATTATTGACACATCTGGTTGGAAAAGCATATGGCACTGGCCTCTTGCCATGAATAGTTCTTCAGCAATTTTCCTTTTTATTTCCTTTTTGACTTTCTTTCATTCCCCCACCTCTCTCTGTCTCTCTCTGTCTCTCTCTGTCTCTCTTCCCTCTTTGTCTCTCTCTCTCCCCTTCTGTTTCTGTGTGTGTCTCTCTCTGTCTCTCTTCCCTCTTTGTCTCTTCTCTCCCCTTCTGTTTCTGTGTGTGTCTCTCTCTGTCTCCATGTCTGTTTGTCTCTCTACATTTTTTCTCTGCCTGCCTGCCTGCCCCCCCCCTCTCTCTCTCTCTCTCTCTCTCTCTATCTCCCCCCCCCCCCCCTCCTTTCTTCGTTTTCTCATTGTTGACTGTATCGTTTTTGTACCATTTCGATAACATTTCCTGCCACTATTTTCAGACTCCAACACGCTACAATTTCCAAATTCATTTAATCGCAGTTCCAGTACTAGAAAATCCAGAGACCTATCAATATCCTGTCGCCATATGGTCACCCGCCACAGAAAACTGCATTGTTGTGAAAATCTTAGGCGGAGTTCAACAGGACCTAGAATTATTCTAATCCAGTGTACTCAGAACATCATTTTCTAAGCTCTTTACTTATAGCAGTAAACAAAAGCTGAATGTCCGTCTCCTCAATTAATAAGGCGACCGCCACCATGTCTCTTGAAAAACCGTCCACATGAAACTTTAACAACCCAAGATGTTAACGTGAATTTCCCCAGGTGTGGAAGCGACGAAAAACAAAACAAGAAAAATCCCCGCCAAAGCTTGTCAATATCCGAAAGGATAAGTCGATTGGAAAAACTTGAAGATGAAAATAATTGCGTTGTCTGGTATGGACTGGTATGACGTACGGGGTAGACGGAAGGACACTAAGAAAAAAGTGATACTGAAATGGTCAGTGTTGCTGAAAAGTGATAAGAAGAAGAAGTAGAAGAAAAAGAAGGGGGGGGGGGGGAAACACTTATAAGGCGCCAAATCTCGATACAAGAATCAAACCAAGGCGAGCACTCTTACCATTCATCAAAGCAATCACCCAACAACGACCAAACTTCAGAGCACAAAATACACGCAAACCCAAGAATGTGGTGGTGGATCGGCTGCGAAGAAGGAAAAAAAATATCTTAGAAGAACTAGCAATACTCAGCTTCATTACGAAGAAGAAAATGACTTTTTGGGTGGGTGGGGGGTAGGAGTGGGGATATACAGCGAGACACAAGAGATACTCCCTAATGAAAGATGTCATTCAAGAAAAAATGGTGGGCAGCAGAAGCATAGAGGATCAAACGCCGACAATATGGAAAACATGACAGAATGGACCGACCTGAATATGAAATAGCCATGAGTGCAGACAGTGTGCTAGTATGGTTTATGAGGAAAGGGATGATAACAATGATGGGACAGGGTTCACGTTTAAGATCGAGATCACGTGACAGGACTGAATTCTTCTTTTCTTTTCGTGAGTCCCTGTGTAAGTATTTTGTGTCTGTTTGAATGCTTGCGTCTGTGTGTGTGTGTGTGTGTGTGTGTGTGTGTGTGTGTGTGTGTGTGTGTGTGTGTGTGTGTGTGTGTGTGTGAGTGTGTGTGTGTGTGAGTGTGTGGTGTGTGGTGTGTGTGTGTGTGTTGTGTGTGTGTTGTGTGTGTGTGTGTGTGTGATGTGTGTGTGTGTGTGAATGTGTGTGTAGTGTGTGTGTGAGTGTGTGTGTGGTGTGTGTGTGTGTGTGTGTGTGTGTGTGTGTGTGTGTGTGTGTGTGTGTGTGTGTGTGTGTGTGTGTTGGCTGTACGCGTATGCGTTTATATGGAAGAGTCTTCTCATATCATACGCGTATGACATTGTTGTTTTCTTTTCTTGTTCTGTGTCTGACCAAGCTTCTCTCATTGATTTATTGCTAACTTATGTTTTTGCTATGAGTACTTGCTTCTGGGACACTGCGCTATTACAATATTCATTATTATTGTTATGATGACATATTCTGACGTCAACCAGGCCCCAACAAACAGGTAATTTTGGAATTGTGAGTTGCACATTTCATTAGAGCAACACTTTAATGTTACTTCTTGTAAGTGGACAAGACTTGATCAGTGTGTGGTCCCGATCTTCCCACTGAACCCACCGCACACTCAACACCAGACAGGCCCCAGTAAGAGACACGAAATCCTACAAATCCTGTCGGCGACGCAATTTTACGCGGGCTAGTTGGCACAGCCACGGACTCAAGATCTAATATCTTGAGTTCAATCCCAGCCCGCAACATTTAAAAACTGGTCTTTTTGGCTGCCCATCTTATTAATGTTTACATCATTCTGGTGGTGTCAGCTTAATGTTTCATAGGTCCCTCTTTCTTTCCCCTTTCTCCATTTCAAGACCTTGCCAGCGCATAGGGTTTTTGCGCAGGCATCGGAAGTCCGTCAGATAACTGCTGGCAGATTTGGGTGGAGCGCATATGGAGTATTAGCCTACAATGATTTAGAATGATGGGGATTCAAAACCAACGACTTTGCAGTGTACAGTCGTCCTAACCACTATACCACGGCCACCGGGGGAGTTTCATTTCCTTGTATCTGTGCAATCTGTGCGGGCTTGTTGGTTTTTTGTGGGAATCAGGATCTGTATCTCCGACTTCAGACCAGCCCGCAACATTAAAAACTATTTCGTTCATTGCCCATCTTAATGTTTCCATACTTTTATTGGTGTCAGTTTAGTGTTTCGTAGGCCTCTTCTCCCCCCCCCCCCTTCCCCATTTCAAGACCTTGCCAGCGCACAGGGTTTTGCGCAGACTCAAGGAGTCTGCTAGATAATAGCTGTTAGATCTGGACTTATCCGGTCTTGGACAAATTCCAAACCAAGCGATCCTCGAACCAAGCTCTGCGAATGTACACCCGATATGTGCTAGACCTCTCCTTTCTGGTTCAGATACTTGTTGTCTACAAATTCCTCGATGCAAATGTACCACAGTCGGTAGCCGTTCATTTTAAAAATTTTTTATCTATGTGCCATACAATTGGAATGACCTTCCCCTTGTCTCTTCGACAAATACAAACTCTTTATTTCAAATCTAACTTAAAAACATATACATGTTTGTTCAGGAATGATTTTATTCCACACTCCATTCCTCCCCATCTACCTCTTCTCCTATTATCTCTCTCCCAGCATACAGAAATTGGGGAGGAGAAAAAAACGCCTACATTCATCGCCAGAGGTGGTCTATCACACACACACGCATGTGCGCGTGCGTGCACGCACACGCACACACACACACACACACGCACGCAACACACCACCACACACACACACACACACACACACACACACACACACACACACACACACATACACTCACACACCTGCACAAACTGATGAAGCCTGATCGTTCTGACTGCTTTTCTCTTGCCTGTTATAATTGTTTTTTGTTATGTGATACAATACCTTTATGATTTCATAGATTCATCCACCCCACAGACACCTTTTTTATTTATTTATTTATTAATCTATTTATTTCATTTTTTGTTTCATTATTTTTTTTTTTTTTTTTTTTTTTTTTTTTTAGACTTTCTTTCCGTCTAAAAGCACAGATGTGAATAGTTAAAAGGACGAACGTACGTGGCGTGACCATGCAGACGGCGAACAAAAGTAGTGTGCATGCGTTTTACCTCTCTACACCCTTCCATTGTTTTGTCACTGCGAGCAAATGTTGGAGTGAACGATGGAAACATTCGCTTTGATTCGACTTATACCTCAAGATTTAGCGCCTTACAAACACACCCTTCTTGTACACCTCGACTCCATTTTATACGTCAGGTTTAAGCGCCTTGTAAATGTCTGTTATTGTATGAGAGTTGAAACCACACTGAGTGGAGCGTACTCGGTCAAAGCGGTCGGTCACCTACCACAGTTAGGCCCGGTTGGTGAAGATGAAGAGCTCCCACCTTCCAGTATGACGACTGCGCTAGTTCCAGGCTGGCTTGGAGAAAAACTTTTTAGGGTCGGGAAAGGTAAAGCAGCGAAGAACAGGAGTGGGACCCTCCCTCAACCAGGTGACCACAAAGTTATGACGTCTTTACCACCTCACTCCTCAACGACTGTAAGGTTATGGGACTTCGTCATCTTTCATTCTCATGGTTCATCGTGGTCATAAAGTAGGCCTACGCCTCGACTCTTTCACGGCAGTCAAAAAAACAAAATTAACCCTTTGACTCCCGCACCCTGTCCACCAGTATCCTGCATTGCCAAACCATGTTAGCAAACCAAAAACTTCCTGCAGGAAACTGGTAGATAGGGTGAGGGAGTCAACGGGTTAAGTTTTTGCAGTTGGTGGATAAGGTACGAGAGTCAAAGGGTTTCAGCGTATAATAACGAGTCATGGTAAAAAAACCTATTTCCTGCGCTTTTTTATTTCAACGTACACTACACTCCAACGGGGAAAAATATCATGGAAAATGTACAATATCCACAGATGTTATGGACAGTACTAATCATACTTACTTTACTGACCCATCATATCACGTCCTGTGCAACCAGCCAGCTAAGTCTCTGGCAGATGCGTGAGCCCCCAGGATTCACAATTTTGAAAATTTCTACTTCTTTCTTTCGTTATCAACATGGTCAAGCAACATCCAGCAATGAACGTGGCCGTTTTAACTTTGCTTTGTTTTGCTGTGTTTTGCTGTGCTGTGCTGTGCTGTGCTTTGCTTTGCTTTGCTCTGCTTTGCTCTGCTCTACTTTGCTTTACTCTGCTCTACTCTGCATTACGTTACGTTACGTTACGTTACGTTACTTACACTTCACTGTATTTCATTTTATTTCATTTATTTTATTTCATTTTTGTTGTTGTTTTTAATTCTTGCCGGCCGTCATGGAAGTGTTAATAAGACGTTGTATGCGTCATCATCCCCTGTCCGCTAACCATACATACATCTCCCCCACCAAAACGGATGGTGGGTATTAGTAAGGCCAACAATCTCAATCCCAGCCTATTGTGTGCTTGATTATAGAAGCAAATCGTAGGCTTTAGAAAAACCTGGACAGCCAAGGGGGCCTAGAGAAATGTCGGGAGGTCTTCCGAGTATGCTCTATCGGTACCCGAGGTGGCGTCAGAGGTCTGCGTCGGGTACTCGGGTAGATAGGGGGTGTGAAGAAGGCGATATATCACCCAGGGTCTACCACGGGCCTTGTCATCCTGTCACTTCCAACCCCAGGCTTTTCAGGGGTACACCGCTGGTTACCCGTTTTATCAGTTGCTGATAACAGTGACAGGAGTGTTCGGGATGACGGGTGGAAGAGGCGTGGTACATGTACGGGTGGGGAGGTCTGTCTCTCGGGGTGTTGTGTGGGTAACGGGGGTCAGCATGCGCGAGTCCTTGAGTTTAATAACAGAGTTGCCTTTATTGGGATATAGGCTTTCTGAAGTTATTCTGAAAACACACACACACACACACACACACACACACACACACACACACACACACACACACACACACACACACACACACCACACACACACACACACTCTCTCTCTCTCTCTCTCTCTCTCTCTTTCTCTCTCTCTCTCTCTCTTGTGCTGATGCGCGCTCTGCTGTTTTCTGTCTCGCACAGGCGCGCACACATCACCGCACACACTCTCACTCACTCACTCACACACATTGCCTGTCTGTCTCTCTCTCTCTCTCTCTCTCTCTCTGTCTCTCTCTCTCTCTCTCTCTCTCTCTGTCTCTCTCTCTCTCTCTGTCTGTCTTTTTTTTTTTTTTTTTTTTTTTTTTTTAACTGAAGGGGCACAGTGGTACGCACTCTAGAGGAGCTAACAAGCCATGAAAACAAACCTACGGCACAAAATGAAAACTGAGACAAAAACGAATGATCTATTTGTGATAAAATTTAACTCGTGTGACAATGTGTGGTACTGACTTACGGTTTCTTTTACATCGATTTTTTTAGTTTGTTGTTGTTGTTTGGACAATCCCTATAAATCTGCATTGTTTGGGCTACTCGGAAACAGTCCATCACAAAACTAGCGTTGTACAAGATTTTGTAGGCATTTGTTTAGATTACACAAGAAAACCACAAATCTATGTTAGTTGGTTTTTGAAGATTGTCTGTCAGGGTACCACCAGAAGGATACATGTAACAGAAAAATACACTCAATTTATCAGAAGAAGAAAAAAACACGCTCTTTTCAAACACAATATAATGATTCCTCAAAAACAAATCAACATAACTTGGTACTGCTTCATTTAAACTTTGGACGTAATACTGGAATTCGTGAAATACGGAAAATTTAGCTGAGCTTGAATAAAAACATACTCGAGTAAGGAACGATAATCAAAGAGAACGCAACGGAATTTTAACACTGGCTTATTGCTTTGATGTTGAATTAAAGGGAAAAAAATACCCAACGAACAAAAACCAACCAACAAATAAAAAATCCCACATGCATGGTTTCAAATAGTGTTCGTGTTACGCTCCATTCACGTCATATCAAAAACACTGACAGATTCATATTGCAGATTCATATTTGCATGCTCATGACTGCTTCAAACTGGAAATGGCACATAACATATCAATTCCTTTTGTATACACACTTCCATCATCCGTAACGATGTGATGTCTTCAGAACATTCAAACCCTGTGGGTATGTCATGCTCTCTGATTATAAACAATATCCCAACTTGTGGTAATTCTGTGCCAGAAATGTCTTCTGATCGCTCTCACTGTTTGTTTGTCTTTTATTTCTGTCGACTCCTCTTTTGTCTTGTTCCGTGTTACTGGTTCATTCAGCTGTAACGAACTTCTTAAAACTCCTTCTTACCTACTAAATCAGAAATACGTACTGTGCAGTAGCGTCGACATGTGCACTGTGTGGGCCCAGTCAAGAAGACAACTGATATACGTATACATGTATCGGTGCCAACGCGAACGTACTTCAAATGAATATACACTGACCTTTTGAGATGTCGAACGCAGACGAAGAAACGAAGAACATTTCATACTTACTTCTCAAATGTAATCATTAAAAAAAATACCTGTTTGTGTTCGCATAACGAGTGAATAAGTCTGCATCAGAATCATACACACAATGCGAAATCATTCCATAACAAAAACAACAACAAAACAACAACAACAACAAAACCCGAAATGAAAATAACATCACCTTGGCCTAATCTCCATGTGATCAGGAAGTAATTTCTTTTTCTTTTTCAAATTCCTATTTACATCAAGTCTCTGGTTACAGCGGGGTGTTGGGGTGTATCAAGATATATAAATCCTTTCAAGCAAAGACTGACTGACATGTTTATCAAGGAATGGTGTGGCGCTACCATGGACAGAGACAGATATGCTGTGTATAAAAGAATACGACGTATGTAATATTGACGTATATTATCCTATAATGACAATGATGCACATCAGGTTTATTTTATTTTTACTGAACGATGATCTCAGCTATAGCGAGAATGATCAAAAAAAAAACTGTCCATTTTGCAAAATCATAGTTAAAATGAACAGCATTTTTACGTTTGATTGCCCAGTGTTCAGAGACCTTAGATCAAAACATTATTTATAATTTTGTGCATCTGTATTTATCTAGTGTTTTTCAAGCGCGAAATGAAAAAAAAATGTACCTTACGAATTTCAAAGTTTATAACTATCAGTTCGGAGAAGACAATGTACGATAAAACTGAACTAAGTGTACTTTGTATAAGATTGAACTTTATGGTGTCACAGAGTTAAGACAGCATCAGCGTGTGATATTTATGTCTATCAATACACTGTTCGATACTGAAATATGAATGTGACATGACTGTGCAAACCAAACTCCTACCTCCCACCACTGATTGTTTGAATTGTAGCCCAAGGCTGATATTCGTCCGCCCGCTCTCCCGCTCTCTTTTCCATCTCTCTCTCTCTGTTCCCCCTCTCTCTCTCCCCCCCCTCTCTCTCTTTCATCTCTCCTCCCTCTCTCTCTCTTTTCTTTCTCTCTGTTCCCACTCTCTCCTCTCTCTCCCCCCCCCCCCTCTCTCTCTTCCATCTCTCTCTCCCAGTCTTTCCGTTTCAGAGGACATCTGTGCTGCGTCTTCAACCGTTTCACACGCAAACAGGTATTTTTCAAGTGAAAAATAAACAAGGCTGTCCCTTTTCAAACAGCCAATAGGGTCTCCCCTCAAGGGAAAAGTTGCTAATCCTAAAGAAGTAGAAAGAAGGATGAGCACAAGAGAGAGAGAAAGACGCACGGGTGATTAAAACACTTGTGTCAATTTTCGTTCTTTCTCAAGATTTTTTTAATGTTCGGGGAGTGGGGAGCGGGGGGTAGGGGGACAAAGACGGGACAGGTTTTCAAAGGAAGCCAAGCGTTTACTTTTCAGGGGCACGTACCTAGATGACACACACTTCGAGTTGTTTGATGAATTTTTGAAACTTGTTATGCATCATCCAGACACCGAAGACGGCGATGTAGATTTAATGGAGTTGGATAGCTTTGCACTGATGTGACGCGGCAGGCTGTGAGTACGTTGCACGTGAAGCAACATAATTGTGTGAACAAACAGGACACGAACGCACGTTATCCACATTCACTCCCAAAGACTCGCATAGACAAGATTCATGCATGCCTGTTTGCTCAAACACACACATTCACATGGCTGATGTATACTGCGTACACGTGCATGTACACACACACACGCACACACACACACACACACACACACACACACACACACACACACACACACACACACACACACACACACACACACACACACACACCATGCATATACAGGAGAAGGATTATGATGTTGATACAGTCTCCCTTCGATCTGACAGAAGATATACTAACCAGAAGAACAAGAAAATCAATGTAAGCGCATCTCCAACAAGACAACACAAAACAAAACAAGCGCAAATTTTCGGCCAACTAGCCTTTGTCAAGCGCGAACGCACGGTCACAGACAAATCACAGACACCAAACAATGGATAATAAAAACGGGACTAAAAACTTCCCTGCCGCCTCGTCCACGCGCTTGACAAAGGCTAGTTGGCCGAAAATTTGCGCTTGTTTTGTTTTGTGTTGTCTTGTTGGAGATGCGCTTACATTGATTTTCTTGTTCTTCTGGTTTGTGTTTGCTTGGGCGCAGGCAGTCACTCTTGTTTTGGATCTTAGAAGATATACTGTTCCTTTAACGCCTATGAGGTACAAGACCTATCCTGGGGGCACAAAATTATCCACAACTGCTGCATGAAAATGGGTCTCCGGCCTTGGGTTCTGCTTCGACCGATCCCCCTTCTGTTGAATAGCAGCTGTTCAAGTCTGCCTGTGCCTGCCTGCACTGCTGTAGACAGCTTGCTCTGTTGCTGACAATGTCTTCCATTGATGTTGATGCCACAGCTGACCAGGCAGTGTATCAATGTATCGCCTTAATGGTCTTCCCTGGTCTCTTTATCCTTGCTTCAGCTTCTCTATACGGAAGCTTCTTTAGGGTGCGGTCGTCTTCCATACGGGAAAGGTGTCCTGTCCAACAAAGCTGGTGTTTGATGAGTAGAAACTCTTGTATTTGGTAAACCACACTTCTTCAGAACCTGAAGGTTGGACACTCGATCTTGCCACGTGAAGTCGCAGATCACGGGTAGACATCTACGGTGGAATCGTTCAGGCTGTTGAAAGCACCGTCGGTGGGTGGGTAGCCCACGTCTCGCGGCAGTACCGTAAGGCGCTCAAGTCTATAGCTCTGTACACAGCAATTCTAGTAGCAAGCCTGGTGCAATGCTCTTTTTCTCTATAGTAAAATGTGATGTGTACGTTCTCCTCTGTGGTTCTGTCGCACGATGGCATCGTCCAACCATGTGCCACTCCTTGAAGCGTGGTGCATATATGAGTTTTCGAGCTTGTCCTTCTGCAGGACGAGGGTATTAGTGATTGTGACCTCATGCCGAGTACACAGTGACAGCAACACCAGTCCACTGAAGTTGCACTTTTCAGTACGGTGGCATCCAGTGACGTTTGGCCATGAGGGGCCGATTATAAGAAAGAAACAAGAAGACATACACTGACTCACACACACACACACACACACACACACACACACACACACACACACACACACACACACACACACACACACACACACACACACACACACACACACTATCTTAGGCTTGTCTTAATAGCTGACTAGCTATGAAACGGTTGAGTTCTTCATAGAGGATTTTTCTGACATCATCTGGTTTTGTCATCATTGAGGCGTAAACACTGATGACTGTAACGAAGCAACCGTTTTTGAGTTGAGGACACAAGATCTTCAATTGACATAGATACCATGGGGTGAGCTTTCCAGCGTATTGGCGAAGTTGATGAGGATGGCGAATCGGAATCCAGAGGTTCTTCGACCATCGTTGGGCTTTCTAATACAGCAGACGGTATAGCGTCCCCCAACTTCCTCCAGCTGGGTTTCGTCTGCTAATCTGATCTCACTCAAGGCTGCTATGTAAATCTTATAGCAATGCAACATTTTTTTTTTTATTAAGGATGTACGCCATTCTAGTCTATCGTCTTTGTCCCGTAGTGTTTGGACATTCTATGTAACAAAGGCTAGAGGTGTTTTCGTTTTTTCTTGTTTACAATTTCTAGTGCAAAGATGGATGACCATGCAGACACGGCAATTTGTCAGCAACATGAGAAAAGGTGAGGCTATGTCTAGGGGTACCGTTTAGCCCCCCCCCCCTCCCCCCATCCCCCAACCCTTACTTTTTGGGGAGAGCAGCGCTGTCCCTGGAAAAGGATTGTTCTGAACTTGGGGGGGGGGGGGGGCTGAACA
>CM060312.1:54912904-54930404 GCA_030674185.1 Monoplex corrugatus | reverse complement strand
AGGAGAAAAACGATAAGACTTCCCTGGTGTTTAGTCGAGCAGAAGAAATTTCTACAACGCTTGGTGTTTAGTCGAGCAGAAGAAATATCTGCAACGCTAACAGTATGCCGCGCTGCAAGCCACGGCAAGGAAAGGGGAATCCTCCGTATCTTCTCACCACAAAGGATCGAAACCATGACCTTCTAACCCGTTACAATCAGGAAAACCTGGCTACCATCATGGCACAGAGACGAAGGAGACATATAGGAAATGTCTTGAGACGGATATCGAGATTACACTATAAAATTGTTCATCAAAGAAAACCAAACGACAAATGGCAAGAGGAACGATTAATTAATTAAAGACAGCATGGCGATGCACAGTGAAGGCAGACATGAAGAAAAATAACCTGACATGGAGCAATGCTGAAAAAAAACTGGCTGGGGACTGACAGGCGCGGATTAATTTCATTGCTGCCCCCACACGACAGAAGCATAGTGGGCAAATGTTTCTACGATCACAGGGACAGTAATTATCCAGCTGGTTCACAGTTATGCCCCTTGTCTTGGTGTGTGTTCTTCAGATTTAAAAAAAATTGGGGTGAGGTGGAGCGGTTGGCGGTAAGTGTGTGTGTGTGTGTGTGTGTGTGTGTGTGTGTGTGTGTGTGTGTGTGTGGTGTGTGTGTGTATGTGGTGTGTGTGTGTGTGTATGGTGTGTTTGTGTTGTGAGTGTGTTTGTGTGTGCATGCGTGCGTGTGTATACGTGCGTGTATGTGTCTGTTTGTGTGTGTGTCTGTTTGTGTGTGTGTGTGTGTGTGCGTGTGCGTGTGTGTTTGTGTTGTGTGTGTGTGTGTGTGTGTGTGTGGTGTGTGTGTGTGTGTGTGTGTTGATGTCCCAATTTCTGCGCCACTTCAATGGTCACAGAGCATGTGTGTATATTTTGTGAGTGTGTGTGTGTGTGTGTGTGTGTGTGTTTGTGTGTGTGTGTGTGCGTGTGTGTGTGTGTGTGTGTGTGTGATGAGTGAGCGTGCGCGCGTGCGCGCGCGCGCGCGCGCGCGCGCGTGTGTGTGTGTGTGTGTGTGTGTGTGAACGTGTGTGTGTGTGCGTGTGCGCGGGCGTGCGTCTGCGCGCGCGTGTGTGTGTGTGTGTATGTGTGTGAGTGTGAGTGTGTGTGTGTTGATGTCCCAATTTCTGCGCCACTTCAATGGTCGCAGAGCCTACAACATTTCTTTTATTTTGCTATGACGATGCATGATGTTGGAAATGACACGATACATGATATGGGAAATAACAATCATGACACCATGAATTTCCATTCTAGATTGAGACTGTATGGCACCATGTCTGTTCTCTACGCTTTCTTTCATAATACATCCGGGCAACAGCAGCATCAATCAACCTGAGTGATGCAGAACACCTGCGGTGTTGGACAGAAAATATAAGCAACACCATCAATGAAGACCGTTTACATGGCTTGACTAACATGGCTTCCCTCCCCTCCCCACCCCCTCCCTAAACTGCACAATTTAAAAAAAAAAGAGAGAGAGAGAAAGAGAGAAAGAGAGAGAGAAAGAGAGAGAAGAGAGAGAGGAAGGTAGGCAGGTGGATGTGTTGATTCAAGGTCTGTAACACAGAAGGACGATAGCAGCATGAGACCTATGGGAGGAGGGAAGAGAGGAGGGGGAGGGGGTACTAATGAAAGGCTTCACACCTCTCATCCCTCTTCAACAAGACTGGTGGGCAAGCAGGGCCCTCCCCTCTGCCCCAAACAAAGAGTCTTCCCAACACTGAGTCCACTCTTCACCCCCTACGACCCCTCTCCGCATATGGTCTTTGCTACTAAACGTCCACAAATGTCCGTACCATACAGACCAAGTCCGTTTTTCCATTTGTGTTCAGAGACACCTTTTGAACATAAATATGCACGCGCACTCGCGCTAACGTTATTACTCACTCACAAATGCACACATACTTTTTGTTACTTACTCTCTCTCTCTCTCTCTCTCTCTCTCTCTCACACACACACACACACACACACACCACACACACACACACACACAACCACACACACAACAGAGACACGCACACACACACACACACACACAACACACACACACACACACACACAGTGAGAGAGAGAAGGGGGGTCTGGTAAATGGATACTATACGATACATATCATATAAACAACATTTTTTTTATACAGCATGTTTGTGTCATTAAAAATATTGATACGACCCGTTTTGTTTCAACAGAAACAACAATACAGTCCATTTCCATCTTTAAAATGTTTTAAATGACCTCTCTGTATCCTCAAGTTGTCAAACGATCCACGCACCACCTAGGATTTTTTTGTTTAGTTTTTTTTGTTTTTTGTTTGTTTGTTTTTGTTCGAGTTTATTTTAATCCATTACTTTTTCAACTCTTGCCCCGTCCTGCTTTCCTTCCTTTGAAGGAGATTGCCTCCACCCCTAAAAATGTTCAAACAAACTAAGCACCATCACTATCTTTTTTTCCCCCCTACCTCATTGGTGTCGGGGTAGTGTTGAATGGGGAGGGTAAGGTGTCAGACGATGAGTGTTTATTGCCTGCGGGGAGGGTCTGGCCAATAGCGATGGTGAAGAGGTGTGTAGTTTTGTAATTAGGACCCACGTTGTATTTTCTCCTTCTCCATCTTGCCACAGCTTCAACAAGCTGATAGGAGGTATACGATATGGGGTGGGGTGGGCAGGATTAGAGGGCTTTAGGGAGGCAGTAATTCCTTGTTTGTGGCTGTTTATAGTGAAGTTTTCTGTATTGGGAGAATTGAGCAGTCTTTCTACAGCAAAGACAGATGATAATACTACCTGCCAGAAAAGGACAGTGCCAGCCACACAGCAAACCACAGGGTCAGTCCAGCGACATGGATGTATAGAGAGATTAGTATTTATTGATATTATCTGTCACAATGGATTTGCCATGGGAAATTGGGGCTGCTCTTCCCATGGGAAGCGCAGTGTCTCAATGTAACTCCACTTTTTTCCCCTACATGCACGTACTTCTGTTTACCCAATTTACCTTGAGAAGGGTAACTACATGATTTTGCTGGCAATCATAGTCTCACTTGATCTACTCAAACGGCCAATCTCCGCATGTGAAATATACACACAGCTACCAATATGAGTTTCATTTTCCTGAGTCTTCTGCAACGCTCTACGGCTCAAAAGAGCTGGCTTAGGTGTCTCTGATACCAGCAATTGTTCACCTGCTTACAGCATTAAGAAATAATAGAAATCTTTATATTCGCACACACAGGCAAACACGATGTACAAAGTGGCTACAGCGTTCCCTCTGAAAAGTACAGATTCAGCAGATCAAACGTGTTTCCAATAGATGGCTAAAGAGTCCATGTCGTGGTTTGAATGTTCTGTTACAGTCCACACAAATTGAAGTTCTTTCTCTCTGTTGAGACGAGGACAGTGACGATTCCTTCAAACAAAAACCAAACTGATCGGTTCCACTTTCATACCCACCCAATTCCACTCCCAGTACCACACCTGGACCCGGGCCAGGTCCTTGGCCCAGGGAAAATTACCGTGTGTGTGTGAGTTATGCGTTGTTTGAGATGGGCACCATTGTTGTAATACTGGTCCCAAGAAGGTCCAGATTTCCAAAACCTTGCTCCACAATGACCACCTCGGTGAAGAAAAAACCGTTACTTTCTGTCAAGAAGATGTTGATAGGTTCGTTTTGTGTCACTAGAAGTACTGACCCACCCCAGCTGCATTTTTATAATTCCTGAAACGACGTATTTTCCACCCTAAACCAGTGAAAATATACACCTCAGACTAAGTTATGATTTTTGCTCTACAGTTTTCTCCACACTTTTCTAGTTTAAGCCATGGCTCCATTGAAGGAGTTTTTTCCACAGACATCTTAGATGTCTGGTTTTTTCCCTATATTTTTCTTAACAGCTACTACCACCATCACTACCACCCTTTTCTCCTCGTTGGGGTGGGGTAGCGTTGAATGGAGAGGGTAAGGTATCAGAGGGTGATGGAGAGGGTAAGGTGTCAGAGGGTGAGTGTTTATTGCCTGGGGAGGGTCCAGCCAACAGCGATGGTGAAAAAAAGTGTGTGGTTTGTAATTAGTACCCATGTTCTACTCCTTTCTGGCCCCTTGACACAACTTGAAGATGATAAGGATAATAGGGAGAGAGTGTGAGGGAATGAGGGTAGATAAATGGCTGGTGGAGATAATCATTCCTTGTTTATAGCAGTTTGATTTGTTGGAGCTTGGCTGTGGGAGAAACGGGTGAATGAGGACACAAAATAAAACCACAAATCAAAAGTGGATGATAAGAAAAGAGACAGCCCTACGGTACAGCAAATGGTTTGGTCTTCCAGAGAAATGATGGACAGAGATACGGACAATTGTAGAATTTGACGGGCGATATCTCACAATCTCATCTGACTACTATGGACGGTTAGTATGCACGTGTGCAAAATGTCACAGGGTCGAAAAATTGTGTTGTGTGTTCTGTCCTGCACCAAAACGCACACCATGTTTCTATCTTAGAAGCGTTATAACGCCTAACAGTGTTTTAATTTTACATTCTCACGAAAACATTCAAACATTTTCAATTTTACAAACACATTCGCGAAAACATTCAAACACTTAAATTAGTCATATAGAGAAAGATTAGAATTACTCAATTTACCCAGTTTAAAAGCAAGAAGAATGAGGGGAGATCTGATCCAAAATTTCAAGATTTTTAACAATATAGATGACGTAGATAGAACAGAATTTTTCAAACTGACAAATTATGACAAAACAAGAAATAGTACTGATAAAATATTTATAGAATATTGCAAGACTAACATTAGAAAGTTTTATTTTACAAATAGAATTGCACATGTATGGAATAAATTACCAAACGAAATTAAAAGAGCACAAAACACAAACTCGTTTAAAAACCAGCTTGACCATTGGAAACATTACATTGAACTTAAATACGAATATGATGAATGAATCATCAAAAAAACTGGGCGTACGACAAACCTTGACTACGAGTGTAAGAAAATAAAAATAAAAATGATGGGACTTGAAATAGCCAAACGGCTAATGTGTTATGTCCCTATTACTAAACTAAAACTTAACATTTAGAATGCTCCTAAGATATCGAAACGTACTTATGCACCTGGCTCTGGACGTTTAACACAGCTTTTTCCTACTTCAATAAAGCGTTTCATTCTTTGACTGCCTCTCATCCTTCTTGGCTTTGTGGCGAACAAAAGTTTTCAAATTATTTATGTTTCTATTTCTTCCTTACAGGATAGGCCCAGCCGCATCTTAGAGGTTTTTTTCTCCTCAGGACGGACAAAAAAAACCAATAATATGGCACTACCATTTCTATATCGTATAATTCATTTCACTTCCACGAAGATGTCGTATTTTTTCTCCCTTGCTTAACAGTTACCAAAATTCATAAACACTATGATTTCATATTTGTCATGTTCTCTGGCCCATTGAAACATTCGAGAAGTCTTGCTGGTCTTTCCTCAAGTTTTGAGTTTTTTGTTTGTTTGTTTGTTTGTGTTAGTGTGTGTGAGTGTGGTGTGTGTGTGTGTGTGTGTGTGTGTGTGTGTGTGTGTGTGTGTGTGTGTGTGTGTGTGTGTGGTGTGTGTGTGTGTGTGTGTGTGTGTATGTGTGTGTGTGTGTGTGTGTGTGTGTGTGTGTGTGTTTTCATCTTGTGAACATGTTTGACAAAGGACAGTCGGCCAAAACAATTTGCCCCTACCTTGTCTCGTTTTGTATATTAAATACGTGTTTTTACTCTCAAAGAGGACAGTGGCAGAATTATTCAGACGTTCGCCTATCAAAAACTGAACTCGAAATTCAAGGGTTCGTTTCCCATGGCGGCCTCAACTTTTCTCGTCAGTTTGACAATAACATTGAACTGAACGTCTAGTCATTCGGAGGGGGACGAAAATGAGTCGGACCCGTGTGCCCTCTGGTCTGTGCACGCTAAAGATCACACGGCAGTTGAAAATCGTGAAGAGCAGGGCATTCGTCTGATTACCCTGGTATAAAATATTCAGAGGTAAGTTGATTTCCCAGGTACCTGCCCTTGAAGATTTATAAGCCTTCTTACCTTTCTTAAGTCTACAAAAAAAAAAAAAAAAAAAAAAAATCGGTGGCATTGCAGGCGGCGATGCGCTCTCAAAGGGGAGAGCAACCCGAGTCTCTCTCTCTCTCTCTCCTCTCTCTCTCTCACTCACACACACACACACACACACACACACACACACACACACACACACACACACACACACACACACACACACACACACACAGAGGCTCGTATTGTCAAGTTTTGCTTGAAAGAGTTCACAGAATCACTACTTAATTAAGTCGTCGCCTTCAGTGATATCTAAACTATAAACGTGTCTGACCTAAGACTTGTACACAGGGCACTGAAACAGGAAATGTGTTACATTTCCTGCACATCAGGACAAACTGGACACAGTGTCTTCAGCTGTAAGCGAAAAGCAATATCTGTGAATGTTTAACCGAGACACGCCCAACCTAAATTGTGCCAAAGCATTTCTATACACCTCCACATACAATACTTCGTTCTACTGTGCTCGTACAAATAGAAGCTGAAATTTACAATATAGTGAACATAGTGCTCTGGTATTCAAGCGGTTTCACCAGTTACGGCAAAAATTGCTACGAAATCTTTCTTTCAATTTTCCACCTATTCCTTTTTCCATTATCAAACCCAAAGAACCCAACTTCCCCAATTCTTCACCTATTCTTTTTCATTATCACACCCAAAGAACCCAACTTCTTCGAAACCATTTCCATATAAAAATGTTTCGAGAGAGAAAGAGGTGATGGAGGGAGAGGGGGAGAGAGGAGAGAGAGAGAGAGAGGGAGAGAGGGAGAGAGAGAGAGAGAGAGAGAGAGAGAGAGAGAGAGAGAGAGAGAGAGAGAGAGAGAGAGAGATGTCATGTAGTTAAATCCGCAATCATTAGTTTCAAATGAATACAACATATTTCACGATGAAGGGGAGACGTGTGTGTACACAAGAAAACTAATAACCACAGTCACGATGTTTCACTTTCACACCCCTACCTCCCAACTGAAATCTGCACACACACACACACACAAGGCTAACGGCCTACCCATACCTACCACACACAAGTACTATCAAACAGGTATAGAAGTTTCAGGATGATAGGAAGGTGCGAAAAGCAAGATTAGCTCCCTTTTGCTCCCCCTCTTTTGACCGCTAGAGGGCTCTTCAAAGACCCCTGACCCTTCACAGCCTAAAGGTGGGTAAACATATGAGCTGGGGGGTGATTGTATGTATCCCCTTTTGAGACGAAATTCTGCGGACAAAGATTGCTAATTTCCTTTTGCTGACCAAGTTTAGAAACCTGTGATTCATAGGAGGGCGGTGCCGGGGCAATTTTGTTCCTCTCCTTGCCTTTGATGTGCGGCGGCTCTGCTTCTGTGGTGGATGTGATGTCCGGATAATAAAACGGTCTGTCGTGTTCGGGCGTGTTTGCGTTTCATTTGTCTTGTTTGGTGTGGAGCAGGTCGTTCCTGGTGTATTGGTGTGTCTAAACAAACATATATGGTACCTAGTTTTTATATCTGTGTAATAATGATATTGATAACAGTAGTATTAATTTTATGATGATGATGATGACAGTAATAATGATAATAACATAACAATAATGATATTGATGATAATAACAATAACAATAATGATAATGGAGTTTAAACTTGCTGACTAGTTACTGTGTTTCTATAGGCACGTGAATTCTCCTGTTTTAAAAGCAAATGTCACAGGGTTTTTTTTTGTTAATGTTTTTTTTTAAGCCCAGCCGACTGCGCAGAGCCATATCAGAGCTATAACCGTTTCAAAACATACACAATACTTCAACAGAAAAAAAAAGTAAGAGAAACTTAAGTTCACATATCAATGCATTCGCGCACATAATCTAAGGATATACCCTTGGCGCGGACCATCCGTCCAATTTATCACACTGGGGATTTAAAAACATAACTGAAAGCAAATTTAAGCATGACCGAGGACACTAAAACATATCTAAAAACAGACCTGAAGTACCGAAACCTCTTTCCAGATAGCACATTTCCTTAGAGCCAAAAATGCACTTAATGCATGTACCCAATACATAATCCTAAGAGAAAGTATGTAAGACTTTTTTTTAATCAAGCAGGTGAATGGACCAGCAAGGCAGAAAATGATAGGAAGAAATGATAGAAAGCAAAGGAGCGCGGCAAAAACAAAGAAGGTGACATGACAGAAAAGACGAAATTTCTAGCACAGAATTTCCAGAGAGTGGGAATACTACATATACTGAAAGAGTCCCCGGTATCCCCACGGGGGTTTTGAAAGCAACTAAATATTCATGACATAAGTGTCACGTGCGGCCTAGTGGTTCGATTTACGGATCGAACAGGGAGAGAATATGTTGAAATCTGTGCGTGCGTGCGTGCGTGCATGCGTGCGTGCGTGCTTGCGTGCGTGCGTGCGTGCGTGTGTCTGTCTGTCTGTCTGTATGTGACAGAAAGAATGACAACTTGAGTCAAGGATCATTCGCCGAACAGGCCTAAGTGTATCCTAACTCAGCATCTTTTGTGTGTGAGACAGAGGGAGGATGACGTCTTGGATCGGGGATCACACGCCCTACTCCCCTCCTGTCTTCTTCCTCCTTCTAATTTGTGTGTGTGTTTTGTGTCCTGGAGGTTTGGTCGTTGTTAGCTGATTGCATTGGTGGATGATGAGACTGCGCGTACCTTGGTTTGATTCTTGAATCAAGATTTTGTGCCTTATAAATGTCATTAGTGTCATTCTTAGTATTAGCATTAGTATTAGTATTATATGGGTTTTACATACTTAACCCTAACCTTTCTCCAGGTGTTCAGAGTTTGTTCAAGAGGGAATCATCACACTCGGACAGTTCAATATGCGCTCCACCCAAATCTGCCAGCAATTATCTGGCAGACTTCCTGAGCCAGCGTGAAACCCGATGTGCTGGCAAGGTCTTGAAATGGGGATAGGGGAAAGAGAGTTGATCTATGAAACATTAAGATGACGCCACCAGAATGGTGCAAACATTAAGATGAGCAGCGAACAGACCCGTTATCAGTGTTGCAGGCTGGGACTAGACTCTTTCCTCTAACCCAAACCCTCTTATCTACTTCGTTAGTAGCTTATAGTAGTAGTAGTGGCAGCAGCAGTAGTAGTAGCAGCAACAGCAGTGGTAGTAGTGCATGTAGAAGTAGTAGTAGTGGTAGTAGAAGTAGTTGTAGCTAGCAATACAAGTAGCAGCAGCAGTAGAAGTAATATATGTAGTAGTAGTAGTAGTAGTAGTACTAGTAGCAGCAGCACAAGCAGCAGTAGCAGTGGTACTAGCAGTGGTACTAGAAGCAGTAATATCATATTCATTATCATTATTATCATTACCTTTATCATCATCATCATCATCATTATTGATGTCATTATCATTGTCTGAAGACCAATCGACCATGCAAAGTCACATCAGGACTATAAGAATCTCAAAACATAACACCTCGGTGACCTTGAAAGAAAAACTCCTGGAAAAGGATATAAAGCACACATATCAATGCATTTACACACAGAATCTAAAGATATGCCTCTCGACTAAATTACATAACACTGCTTCTGCACATCACATTTACCTAGAGCCAGGAGCCAGAATTGCAGTCGATACATGTAACCAGTTATCAATCCTGACAGAAAGTACGTAAGACTTTACAGAACACATATAGCTGAATGGATCGGCACGGCACAAAATGATAAGAAGAGATGACAGAAAGCAAAGGAACAATGCAGAAACAGTGACAGAAAAGAAAATTTTCAAGCACAGAATTTTCAAAATTACCCTATCCTCTACCCTAACCCTTGAGTTCATACCGTTTATAAATTAAAAAATAAATGCCAAGTTCATTTTATTAAAGATAGAAATAACAGTAAAATCAATACTTGGATATTTTGAACATCATTATGAACTACTAAAGATAAACCCAGAAACTTTAATTTTCCGCAAAGGGAAGTCAAGTCTTTGCAAACCAGAGTTATTTTCTCCTGGCTCCCTGTATCAAAGCGCATACAGTACAAACTAGACACCATGTGCTACAAAAGCCTCAATAACGCAGCCCCCGATTACCTGTCAAGCCTACTTGAGATCTATGTTCCCTCACGTACCCTCCGCTCTGCTCCGATCCTCTGACTTTTCGTTTTCCACGCACTAAGCTCAATACCTATGGTCCACGAGCCTTCTCTGTTTCTGGTCCACTTTCCTGGAACAACTTCCTCTCTCAGTCCGTCAGCAACCTACTTTTGTCTCCTTCAAGTCCGCTCTCAAAACTCACCTTTTCTCTTCTGCATAAAATCCTGACCTCACTCATCCCCCCTCTGTAGCCTGTCTCCACTCGGAGGGGAATCACATTGTAATATATATTTGTATATAATGTGCTCTCTGTGGTTTTCCATTGTTTTTATTCTTTTTCCCCATTTATAGCCGTGTGTGTGTGAGTGTGTGTGTGCGTGTGTGTGCGCGCGTGCGTAAGTGTATGTTCAGCGCTTAGATTTGATTTTTATCGAGATTTTGCGCTATATAAATATTGTAATTATTATTATTATTATCGTCCAGACATTCATGTAAACGATTTGAACTGAAATGAACTAAACAAGCTGGTACGTTACGAAGAAAAAAAATAGTTGATCGCATGAACCGTTTCCGATACAAATTGAAACGTTTACGGCACTACGCTAGAGCAGTTACAAAACAAGATAGTATACGTGGATCAAAAACCAGCCGAGTACTACCCAGGACCATTAAATCCAATTCAGGGCTACAAGAACGTCGTAAAACCGGACATGTTTGTCCCTCATCAAATCCTGAATATGCCTCGACATAACACAAACAGCAGAAATGAAACAGAAATGTGAAGAAAACAACAAAGAAATCAAACAAACAAACAAACAAAAAAGCAACGATCAACCAGTCTTATATTCATGTGCACATCTAAATCCATGCACACATAAATAAAGTCAGGCGAGGAGGCGCCAGCTATTCCGCCAAATTTATCAATGCCACATAACATGTGCGTGCGTGCGTGCGTGCGTGCGAGTGTGTGTGTGTGTGTGTGTGTGTGTGTGTGTGTGTGTGTGTGTTGTGTGTGTGTGTGTGTGTGTGTGTGTGTGTGTGTGTGTGTGTGTGTGTCACTGAACAGCATAGGAAAACAACTGAAACAACCTATAACTATCCAATAAAATGTGACTTAACAAAGTTTGAAAGAGAGAAGAGAAAAAAAATAGGTAGAAAGAAACTCTAGGGAGAGCTAGACAACAGGTCTTCAGAGAAGTAATCCCCTTTAGACAAGTGTTTCGGCCCTGAACTCCTTACACTCTCGGGGGGCCGGGCCACATCCAGGTCATGACTCCTGGATGCCCTTCTGCTGTTGTCTATTTTTTTTTTTTTCCCACGCCGGGAGCGAACCTGGGCGATTCTGCGCTTCAGAACTGCGGTACGCGGTTTTACCAATGTGCTAACGGGGCACACATCATCTGTAGGGAATTTAATCCTTATGAAGTTCACTTTTGGTTCCTCCTTGCCCAGATCCAGCTTGAGCTCCTTTCTGCTGCCTCTGCCATCGCTTTCAGGGCTCTAGTCCTCTTCTTCCCAGAAATGGCGAGTTGTTTCATGAGATCATAAGCGGAGGTGCCCACAAACCCTCTTGCCCCGACCTCTATGGCGAAGATTTTGACCCGCAGACCTGCTTTCTTCAGGGTGCTGGCAAGACCGGCGTATTTTTCGGTCTTGTAGATATGTGCTTCTTCCATTCTGCTTTCGTATGGCACAGTGAGTTCTATCAGAATCACTTGTTTCGAGGAGTCAGAGTGGAGAGCGATGTCTGGTCTCATGCCTGTCTTGCTGATGACATCTGGGTAATTTCTCCACTCTGGGAGGTCTGCTGTACACTCCCAGACGACTGCTCCATCCAGAAGACCCTTTGGCAATGTGCTGGTTGTCATAGCACTTTCGGGCCAGACCTGTTTCCCTCCTGCTTTGTAGAACGTTGTCATAGCAATTAAAGGACAGAGTACAAACATATCTGAACTCCTTTGTAGACCACTGGGAACATTAGATTTCCTCTGGGTGCATGACATGTTCTTAAATCTTGATGTATACAATGAAACCTTCAATGTTTAGAATATTGTCAGATTTGTTTTGTATGTTATAGGTTGTTTGTATGTCAACAATAATTGTCCTGTGTATATAAACATACATTTCTGTTATCGAGTTTTTCTTTAATGCTTGATCATCGTACAGCAAAAAGATCTAATTTGACAACAACAAAAATACATTTCTGTTATCGAGTTTTTCTTTAATGCTTGATCATCGTACAGCAAAAGATCTAATTGAAAACAACAAAAATACATTTCTGTTATCGAGTTTTTCTTTAATGCTTGATCATCGTACAGCAAAAAGATCTAATTTGACAACAACAAAAATCATTTAAAAAAATGCTGACATGTGCTTGGGTCTTCACGTTCACTTTCAAATCTCCATATGAAATACCATTATGTATAGTCTATATGTTGAATGTTGTTCATGTTGTTCATATGTCAACAGTACTTTCCCAATGTATATGAATTATCTTGCTCCTTACTGTTCAAAGCCCAGCCGATTGCACAGAGCCATATCAGGGTTATAGCCATTTCGAAACGTCACAACATCTGGTTGGAAAAAAAGCTGGAAAATAAAATTAAGAACACATCATAATCTAAGGATATGCCCCTGGCGTTGACCATTCCGTCTAATTCATCACCAGATATTTTAAAAAACAAACCTGAATACAAATATGGACAAAATTAAGGACGCTAATGCATACATTAAACAAAGGCCTAAATTAACTAAAATTGCTCCTGCACATCACATTTCCTTAGAGCCAAACATGTAGTCAATACATGTACCCAATTATCAATCCTATCAGAAAGTATGTAAGGCTTTCTAGAGCACACTTAGCTGAATGGACCAGCAAGACAGAAAATGATTACAGGAAGAAATGACTGAAAGCAAAAGAGGAAGGAAGAATGAAAAGACAGTGACAGAAGAGAAAACTTTTGGCGCAGAATTTCCAGAAGGTGAGGATACTATTTATACTGAAATCCCCTAGCATCCCCACGGCCGAATACATATGAACTGATATCATTTTTCATTACCACATTGTATGTTGATGTTTATTTATTGTAAAACTAAAAGAAATTCAAAATGTTATATAAACAGATTTCCCTCGGGATTCAATCCTCCCTTTCAAGCCTTACACGAAAGATCAATACCCCTATCTACTCATCCGTCGGATGGACAGAAAGCTCCATCATCATCATGACTACCAAGAGGTGTGACGAGTTGACCACCTACCAGATATACCAGTGATTTCGCACAGGGACTTTCTGGCAAGCACTGGACAAGTGCAGCAGCTCTGGATGAGCAAGGTCAAGGGCAGGGAGGACATGATTAAGGCCACAGTCTTCATCCAGACCTTCGTACTGACATTTCTTCTCTCTCTCTCTCTCTCTCTCTCTCTCTCTCTCTCTCTCTCTCTCTCTCTCTCTCTCTCTCTCTCTCTCTGTGTGTGTGTGTGTGTGTGTATAAGCACACACATGTATATCTATATCTATCTATATAGATATAGATATATGTATATGTGTACATATATACATACATACATATATTTACACATATGTGTGTGTGTGTGTGTGTGTGTGTGTGTGTGTTGTGTGTGTGGGGTGGCGTGTGTGTGTAAAATGTTCCTATTTTCTTGGATATATGTATGCACGTTGTGCCTACACTATGGAGGCGGTGTGCTGGTGCATAGTCTGCATAATCCGTCTTCGATGGGCGTGCATACTGTGTGTTTTCATGTTTTCATCTGCCACAGGGCACGGGCATAACTTTAGTATGCATATTTGAAGTTGTGCGTGTGTATACATGAGAAGGTTTACTTCTCAATCATCATCACACTTGGAGTTTAGTCTCGAGGATGAAATATCTCGTCCTCTGCAGCGCATCCACAGGCTCATGCAGCTTCTGCCGCAGGCTCAGGGCTGTTGGTCAGATCCCCTACCTAAGCGACAGGTAGCTCTCGCAGTCCTGGATAATCTGGTCTGCTGTCCGGTCAGTAACTCCACAGGGACACCGAGGTGATGGTACGAGTCGGAAATGTTTTTTTTTTCTTTGCTTTTTTTTTTTTTATTATTACAAGAGATTTGTTAAAAGCTGTTTCCATTTCACCTCCCATATTGATATACATTCACATGGAGAGAGAGGGGGTGGAGAGATAGAGAGAGAGACAGAGACAGAGACAGAGAGAGAGACAGACAGTCAGAGACAGAGACAGAGAGACAGACAGGCAGACGGGCACGCGGACAGGCAGGCAGACAGAGAGCTGAGAGAGAGAGAGAGAGAGAGAGGCAGGCGGACAGGCAGCAGACAGAGAGCTGAGAGAGAGAGAGAGAGAGAGGCAGGCGGACAGGCAGGCAGACAGAGAGCTGAGAGGAGAGAGAGAGAGAGGCAGGCGGACAGGCAGGCAGACAGAGAGCTGAGAGAGAGAGAGAGAGAGGCAGGCGGACAGGCAGCAGACAGAGAGCTGAGAGAGAGAGAGAGAGAGAGGCAGGCGGACAGGCAGCAGACAGAGAGCTGAGAGAGAGAGAGAAAGAGAGAAAGAGAGAGACAGACAGACAGACAGAGAGACAGACAGACAGAGACAGACAGACAGACAGACTGACTGACTGACAGGGACAGACGCAGAAAGACAGACAGACAGGCTGACAGACAGACAGAGGGGGGGGGGGGGTACAGAACAATTACGCTTTGGAGATTGTTCTTAAAGTCACCATGGACCTGTTTAAATTACCTGTGGACTCAGTTGCCATAACGCAGGCTATTAACAGTGTGTGTATGTATGTGCTGAGAGCTTGGGGTCAGAAGACCCAGAAAACACATCGCCAGCAGTTACCATGAAAATATAATTTTCCCTGCATTAATCATTTCTCTGCGTGTGGCTTTACTGTTCCTGCCATGCTGTTTCAGCTGTCGAGGCTGATGGCCAAGTTAAACACAGCATAATTGTCTAGCCCTCAAATACGTCGATTTGCATGGGGATTTCTTTTTCTTTCTTTCCTTTCTTTCCCTCGTCCCCCCACCCCCTCCCCTACCTCACCCCAGCGTTTTGTGTCAATCGGGACAAGAAAAATGAAAAGCGAAGAGAAATCAATGACATTTACCGTTCCCGAGTTCCCAAAGAACAACATGTTTGGTTCTGTGATGGTTGGTTGAAAAGGGGTGGGGGGGGGAGGGATGATGGTGGTTGAATTGGGGCTGGAGTCAAACAGAGAAGGAACAAGTTGGGCTTTGTCTTGAGGCGTTACAACCGGGACCTGAGTGCCATAGGCCTACTTGAGCGGCGTTCTGAGAGTGTCACTGGCCATGGGCCCAGGTGCGGAGAAAGAACGCGTGGACAATGGGCGAGGGGTCAGCATTGTGGTCCCCTGGCTATCCATTTCCTGAGCACAATGGCGCCGCTCCCCCGTCCCCCACCTTTCCCTGCAGGGTTAAAGCCGGCACGAGTACCATGAGTGGACACGCTGAGGGCTGGAAAATCCCTGCCCAGAGAGTCGTTCAACTTGCTGTTACATAAGGCTTGAGAGGGGTTCGAACCGAAAACACTCTGAAATAACCATCCGGTGTGGCCGCAAAATAATTACAGGTATGGCCTTTAATCCACCCGCACCCCTACCTCTCTTGCTTTAAGATTTGTCAAGTTTTGCCACCCCTCCCCCAGTCCCCTTTGCTTGGTTCCTTTATTTTTTTTTATTTGTATTTTTGTAAAGGTTTTCCATGTCATTTTTTGTCCTTCTTACCTGACGAAACTCTCAGTCTGCTTCTAAGTCTACTTTTGTTCCTTTTCTCACCTGTTTGAAAATGGTTGTGGTTGTGTGTTCAGTTCCAGTCACTGACCGACGTTCGATTCAAACTGGGACAAAAAGGGGGGAAATAGTACCATGCTGTTAGGTCCTTTCTTTGTATTTTCTGTGGTCATCAACCGTGGGTCCCGTTTGTTGATTCCTTTATTTCCTTTCTGCACCTGCTGCTTCTCAGGACCATGTCTACACACTTGCAGGTGACTACTCTTTGATGTGTGAAAGTTTTTGACGGTTTGCAGTCCGTGCGAAGATCACACGATCTAACGTTTTTCTTCGATTGATTTCGGCGTTTTCCCTCTTCATTCTTGTATAAACAGCTGAGACTAAATATTGCTTTTGCCACTATGCAAGTACACACGATTACACATTTCAAATAAAGCACGTGCGTGGTTCCAGTAACTAAGGTTCCGTATTGTTTGTCACTATCATAATTGATATCAGCGAACATAGTCGTGTGGATCCTTACTGCCAGACAGACACACACACACAGACAGAGAGACAGATTATGAATACGAAATGTTTGACTATCGTGGACTTTGCCAGCCTATTCAAGGCGAAATTTAGGGACTAGGTAATCACTGAACCAACGGACAGCGATGAACAGTATCAGGCACAAGAAACAACTGACATGAAAAACCAGAGCGTGACAACTACTTGCGGTTTTCGTATGACATCAAATTCTCACAAACAGAGAAAAAGAGGTTGGAAGGGGGGGGGGGGGGGGGGGACGGAGACACACAGACACAGGCTTCAGATTTCAGACGGTTTACTCACATATAGGCCATTGCCTCTCATAAAGGGGCGCAAACCACATTCACCATGATCATTTGAGAGAGACAGAGACAGGGAGGCAGGGGTTGTATTAAAACCCTTTGACTTCAGCACCCTGTCCATTGACTCCCGCACCCTGTCAACCAGCATTCTGCATTGTCAACCATGCTAGCAAAGCAAAACCATAACCCTTTGATTCCCTCACCCTATCCATCAGCTTCCTGCAGGAAGCTGGTGGATAGGGTGAGGGATTTAAAGGGTAAAGTTTCTGCAGTTACAGATAGGGTACGAGAGTCAAAGGGTTAATTTTCCCCCAGGAAACAAGCCGGAGCCAATGAGACTAGACAATGACGGCATGGAGAGGGTGAAGAACCACCAGTCGGCATGGAGCAGCATCACTCCTATCTCTCTATTCTCCCTAGTCAATCAGCTCCTCCCGTCAGTCACACAGCGAGGGACGATTAGTCTCAGGTTTCTCTAGTCTTAGGTCAATCCATCATGTCCATTAGCGCCAGCATCACAAGACCCACCAGTACTCTGTGGACCCTTACAGAACCAGAATACTAACAGCACAGTAGTCTCAGAGTCGACACTTGTAAATACTGTGCAAATTGCGTCTGTCGCTCGCTTCAGTTTCATGATTCATTTTAAGCTGAGCTGCTAACTACACAGTAGTCCCGAAGACGACGCGTATAATTATCGCTGCTAACTGCGTCTATC
>CM060312.1:54897904-54907904 GCA_030674185.1 Monoplex corrugatus | reverse complement strand
AATCAAAGAAAGAACGAACACACACAACACACACACACACACACACACACACACACACACACACACACACACACACACACACACACACACACACACACACACACACTTACAGTGAAAAGACGTTAATATCACTTACAGTGAAAAACGTTAAATCAAAGAACGAACGAACACACACACACACACACACACACACACACACACACACACACACACACACACACACACACACACACACACACACACACACACACACACACACACACACACACACACACACACACACACACACACCCCACATACTTTCTATGCTTGTGGTTACATTCCATATATCATCCCACATCTTTTACCTGTTCATTTTTAAATAAAAAGAACCCAGTCTATGTGACAGTACCATAAAAGAGAGGGGTGGGTCAAGAAACTGGGGAAAGAAAGTACCATTTATGCGTGTTTTCATTAGGTTGCTTTTGTTTTCAATTTACCTTGCAGCAACGTGACTACTCCACCCGAGCTATGAATTACAAACATATGAGCTACACGCGTTATAAAAGCAAATCATAATTCTCATCACCAGCACTACACTTACTGCACTTAAACTCTTCCAGAGGGATATCAAAGACGCTCTTGTTCTGCAAGGCAGGTGGATAGCTGCAGATGGCAATGACGGTGTTTTGAAAACCAAACATTCTCAGCCAGCCCGGAAGCCAGGCCAAGTTACAGTCACACAGCAAATTGGTGGAGTTCAGACGCCTGCAACAGAAATTCATTTTAATATTTAGAAGATTCAGATGTCAATCACTTATTTGGTTTTATGCTCTAGTTTGAAAACGATAGAAGCTCTGCTGTGGTGTATATTTGAACGAGTACACTTTATCTTTCATCTTATCAAATTCAATTTTAAAAGAAATTAATCATTTACCCCTTTGATTCCTGCACCCTGTCCATCAGCATCCTGCATCGTCAACCATGCTATCAAAGCAAAAACTTAACCCTTTGGTTCCTTCACACTATCTACGCAGGAAGCTGGTGGATAGGCTGAGGGAATCATAAGGTTAAGTTTACACAGTTGGTGGATAGGATGTGGGAGTCAAAGGGTTAAACTAGTTAACATTTCCATCTCAGACAGTAGGAAAGTCCCACACACACCACACACACACACACACACACACACACACACACACACACACACACACACACACACACACACACACACACACACACACACCACGCACACCACGCACACGCACCTCACACGACATGTATGCGCGCTTACGCTCGCACACAAAAACACATTAGCACACACGCATACACAGAAAAGCATTATGAGACTAGACGTTAAAAGAAATAGCAATTAGGACAAAGTGAATGATTAACATATTTATTTTTTTTTTAAAAAAAAAAAAAAAAAGACGAGAAACGTGTAATATGATCCTGACATTCATCCCACGTTCATTACGGTTATGTCACAAAGCATCCACTCATTCAGCCACACACACACGCACGGGCGCACGCGCACACACATAAACGAGCACACGTGCGTGCGCACACATTCATTCACTCTTGACAACAACATATGCACGTATATGTGCGAACACACATATACACATGCTTACCAACCATATGCTCGTGGGCACACGCTCACATACATACACACACACTTTTATAAACACATACACGCATACAGGTACGCACGCGCACGATCATACTTACCAACTACACGCTCGTGTACACATACACACACACACACACACACACACACTCTCTCTCTCTCTCTCCTCTCTCTCTCTCTCTCTCTCTCTCTCTCTCTCTCTCTTACATTCAACAAAAGTACTTTTCAACTGAAAAAAACAACAAAAACAACAGCAATGTGTACATACAACCATACACACACGCATTCTAAACTATTCACATGCACGCACACGCACGGACGCACGCACGGACGCGCGCGCGCCACACACACACACACACACACACACACACACACACACACACACACACACGCTCACATCACTCACTCACCCACTCACTTTTGTCAACTACATTTTCACGCGTGCGCATGCACAAACGTAAACACACGCGCGCGCGCGCGCAACTTAATTTTCAAGTCTTCAAAAAAAGCTTTTCAAAAAATAAAACAAAAAAACACATTAAAGAAAAAAAAGGGAGGGGGGACATTCGCATGAAAATAATCGTTCTTTCTTGGCGACTTGTATAATGTTAGCACACAGCTGAATCTCATATGGACAACACTGGTGTTGTCTTTGCAAAAGAAAATACAAATATTTTATCCCGAGTAACCTAGTGATTATCTGATAACTATTTAAAAACAACCTCTTGATCCCATGTCATTGACCTGTGTGGTGTCGTGGTTGTCTCAGAGTTCAAATTTTCTCCTTTCTCGCTTCTATATGGTGGTCAGTTACGGTTTGTCCTAATGTCATTTTATTAATAAAGTTGTTTAGTGAGGACTGATTCTACTCTCCGTTTTGGGTATTTAACCCTTTGACTCCCGCATCCTGTCCACCAACAGCAAAATCTTAACCCTTGGATTCCCTCATCTTATCCACCCAGCTTCCTGTAGGAATCTGGTGGATAGGGTGAGGGAATCCAAGGGTTAACTTTTTGTTTTGCTAGCATGGATGGCAATGCAGGACATGAGTGGACAGGGTGCGGGAGTCAAAGGGTTAACCATGCTGTATTGTCCGTATTGCATAATTACAACTCGCTGCCCATTTTAACCCTTTGACTCCCGCACCATATCCACCACCAGCAAAATATCAACCCTTCCTGCAGGGTGAGGAAGTCAAAGGGTTACATTTTTGCTTTGCTGTCACGACTGAAAAAGGAGGATACATGTGGACAGGCTGAGGAAGTCAAAGGGTTAATGTTTCAGCTGTTCTAGTGGAGTCAGACTGGTGTTTCAATATCCTGTTCCCATCCCCATTTCAAAAATCCTGCCAGCGTACAGAGTTTTACGCAGGCTCCAGTCCTTCAGATAACTGCAAACATATTTGGGCAAAGCGCATTGGAATAGCCGTATGCAATGAATCAATCATCCCAACTTCCATTCCGGGACGGTACCTGCGACGGCTAAGAATCAGGTAGATTAGTATGCAGACAGTGACTTTAGTCTGGAACCGTGAAGACTGAAGGACTGATACAGAGAGATTAAAAGAACGGAAATCGTTTTCGCTTGGCACCATTGGCGATCAGATCTTAATTGGCTAAGTGTTTCATTGAGTCGGTGCGAAACGAGAAGGACCTCCGTTCTTGGTGGTAGTGGTGGTGGCGTGGTGGTAGTAGTAGTAGTAGTAATAGTAGTAATAGTAGTAGTAGAGTAGTAGTGTGGTGGTGTGTGGTGGTGGTGGTGGCGGCAGCAGTAGAAGTAGTAAGTATAGCACAAGCATAGCAGCAGCAAGCAGCAGTAGTAGTTAGTAGTAGTAGTATCATCATTATGCACTTGTCAAGAATCATCACCTTGGAAGAATCCCTGCTGAACCGTTCTGAAGAACTGTGCATGCCAAATATAATACGTCTACTCATCAAATGCCAACTTCGTATGACATAACACGTCGTCCCTATAGAAGACGAACCGCAGTCAAAGCTGCTCCTTTACGGAGATCTAAAAACAACAATGTCACGACCAAGGGAAAACTGCTACAGCGATTCAAGGATACCTCGAAAACCAACCTCATCAGCTGTGGCATCCACATCATCAGGCTGACGTCAGTTAAGCCTGCAGGACGCAATCAGATCTGAACAGCGCAGAATAACTGTTTCAACAGAAGAGGGACTAGCAGACGCAGAACCCAAAGGCCTCAGGATTCCATTTCCGTGCAACGCTTGCAGAATTAAAACATTTGTTTCCAGGACCGGTCTTGCATCTCACAAGAACTGTCACACCCTGCGATACAGACCAGTACGCTTATTCATATTTCGGATCGACGGGATAGTCCGTCAGTATTAAAGTAATGTATGATAACAGAAGTGGTTGTAGTAGTATAGTGGAAACAACTGTAGAAGTTGCAGTAGTAAAGCTGATACACTAATAGTAAAAGCAACAGTATTGTAGCACTAGCAGTAGTCGTGGTAGCAACAGTGGAAGCTGTTATGGTAGTGATAATAGAAAAAAAAATTAGTAGTAGCATTATCAGCAGTAGCAGTAACAACAGTAGAAGTTGTAATAGTTGTTATAGTGAAAGTAATGGTAGGCCTAGTAGTAACAGTAGTAGCGTTATCTGTAGTAGTAACAGCAACAGTGGAAGTTGTAATAGCAGTAATAATCAAACTATAGCAGTTGTAACAGGATGATGGGGAAGGAGGGGAGAGAGAGAGAGAGAAGAGACAGACAGACAAGACAGAGACAGAGACAGAGACAGAGAGACAGAGAAAGAAGAAAGGAAAAGGTGCAGTGTATCTACCGCGCGCGCGCGCGCGCGCGCGTGTGTGTGTATATGTGTGTGTGTGTGAGTGTGTGGGGTGTGTGTGTGTGCGCGTGCGCGTGCGTATGCATGTTTTATATCTATAATCTTGCTACTGTCAGTTATCTCAATTTTCTGACGGAGTTTAATGGACAAAAATGAACAGGCCAACTGTTCAAAAGCTCACAAAATCGCTCTGTCCTCAGTACCATTTTGGAGCCGGAAGGATACAAAACCTAAGTTTTCTCTTCCGACAGAACGATTGTTGTCATTGTCAAAGGGTTAGCAGATAAAGTCCTAAGCATGTTCATCAGAACTAAAGTGAGCCAACACAGTGCAGTATCCCTCTGGTGGGTTGCCCCACGGTGGCTATAAACTATCGGCTTCTATGGACCTCCTGGTACAGCAACTTCAAGTAGTGTTTGGTGAGTTGAAGAGCCAAACGAGCGGCGTGGAGTGAATGCCAGTGAAGCGGCTTCCTAACTGTAGGGGTGGAGGTGAGGAGGGAGAGTGGAGGGGGGGGGGGGGAGAGCCCGATTTATTATAAGAAATGAACTAACCTCAGTACACTTAAGTTACAATCTGACCCTGATAACCCCAAGATCAGAAACTTAAGCACCGCTAGAAGCTTTTTTTTTTTTCCCTTCTTCTTCTTCTTCTCTCCCTTCCTTCTGTATGTCTGTGTGCGTTTTTGTTTTTTAACGCCATCTTCCGCGAGCTTTGCTCAAAAGACAGCCACCATTTGCACTTTACGACTTGCCGCCGAGTGGTCTTTTTCCCGTTTTACGACTTGAGATATAGAAAAGACAAGAAAGGACAAACACACCTAGCGCCTTCATAAAAATATGGCACTGGAGAAGACTGGAAAAATGAATATGCTGGAGGGGGAGGGGGTGGGGGTAGGGAGTAAACGGTGGTGAAGCGATAGCCAGATGAGGGAACGAAATTATCGCTGGAAAGTGTCGCTAGAACCTACCCAAGGAGGGCAGAAACACAAGCGCCGTTTACACTGACGTCAAGTCTTTAATTAAGAGATCTTGGCTGTGTGGTAAAGTGGCATAGCGCTCTCCTTCAAATCCCGATACCATGTGTTCGAATCTGAATCACGGCATGAAGGAACAAGTAATTTTAAGATAAAATGAAATAGAATCAACCCCCCCCCCCCCCCCCAAAAAAAATATGCATGTAATCTCCAGCCACCTGTGATTAGGACCTAGTCTCGCTAAGGCCTGGGAAAAGGTAAAGTCGAGAGGAAACGGAGGTGGGCACTGCCCCTCCCCCCCCCCCCCTCCTCACTAAAACGAGGGTTGTTAACAGATTTTTGGAGTCTGGGTAGCCAAAGTGTCAGCTGTTTATGAACTGTTTACTGCCGGATTTCAAATAGCCTATTTGAAAGTGGGAATTCGATAAGTTTAAGTTTGAATAGACACGATCCATTGGGGTTTGTATTACATAGAAGCAGTTGTACAGTGCGCGGGTAGTGTAAGGCTGGTCAGTTTTCTGCGACACAGTTTTTGTTTGCCTGCCTGCCTGCCTCCCTGCCTGCCTGCCTGCCTGCCTGCCTGCCTGCCTGCCTGCCTCCCTGCCTGCCTGCCTGTTTGTTTAATTCTTTCCACTTGTTTTTCTATTCATTTCTTAGAAAAATACCAAGACATTATGAACAAAACAAAATCAAGAATATAAAAAAAACTTCTAATTCAACATAATTGTAGGGCATGCACATCTTCACCAAGGAATCTATACACGTGCATAAAAAGTCATCAATATCAAAAACGTATAGTATTAGAACAAGTATATCCAGTAAAGCATTGATAAAACATTCATATTATATGTTGTAAACAAATAAGTGTTCATTTACGCTTTATATAACAACAGGTGGTCGGTATGGCAGCCATTTTTCTCTTAAAGTGTGCAAGTTGTATATCACTTTGTGTTTTATTCTTCCGAGTGACATTTTATTGTGAAGTGAAAGAAGTGATGTTGGTGACAGTTTTATTGTGTTTCCATATATAAATGCATATTTTTTTCTGGGAAGATGATTAATTCAAATGTTGAACCTATGTACATGTTTTCATCAACACCATACATTCAGTTAGTCTGATATTTGCACATTTTGATCTCAACAGTCATTTCCCAGAATCTTTATATATGAAGAATTTCCAAAATATACTTTAGATACTGTCCTTTTTTCAACAACAGAGTTACGGGGGGGGGGGGGGAGTTCAATTCAAGTCCAGTTTCTTTTATAATGACATTAAGTCCTAGAAGCCTGTGTACAATACGCAATTAAAATCATTTCAATAAAATTTCTTTACATTTCCTTTTCCATGGAACATTTATTTCCAATTCATCTATTTTGAACATGAATTCTCAAATGCATCTTGTGTTGTTAAAAAAAATCGTAATAGAGTTGTGTACCTTTAAGTACAGAGTAAATTTATTTCAGTGCTGTAGAAACATCGTGTGCACTTCCGTTTCATATGCTTGTTTCCCACACAAGAAAATTTAATATTTATACTGTATTTTATGTTACACTCGCCAAGCGGCATTAATCATCCGTCAAAAAATGTAAACATGTGCAATACAATAAACTCCCCTTCAATTAGATTTTTAAATTTGACCATATTTTTATTTCTTCTTTTTTTTTGTAGTTGTGCATAAAAGCTGAAGGCAAACGAAACAAAACGTGAACAAGCAAGCAAGCCCACACATGTACGCACACACGCGCGACACACGCGCACACACGCACACACGCACACACGCACCACACACCACGCACGCACCCGCACACACACACACACACACACACACACACACACACACACACACACACACACACACACACACACACACACACACACGAATTTTTCGTTAACCTATCTAAAAGTCCAATAGTTCAATATTTATAATTCGTTCATCTTCCTGTTCATAGTTACAGTTAGCTAGTTTATTGTAATATTTGTTGTAGTATGCTACGTCATTTGTTATGTTTATGCTTCCCTCCGACATTTGCCTTGTCCTTGCTTCTTACTTGTTTTTCACATGGTTTTAGCCCGAATATGTTTTTGTTGCTCGAGTGGGCTAAAAGTAATATGAATTTAAACATGAACTTCCTTTTTTTTTTTTTTAACCAAGATTGACTACACATAAACACCTGCATTTACCCTTCCTGTTTCTACTCCCCTTCCCCACATCGCTATTTTTTTTTTCATTTGTTCAATTATCTATTTATTCATTATGCTTTATTTTTATAATTTATTTATCATTATCATCATTGTTATCATTTTTTCTTGATTTGTCTAAAATCACTTAAGTGAATAGACATTAAACCAATGATCACCACCACACACACACACAACCTTCCCTGCACTTCTCCTTGGATATGCAGGGGGCTCTTTCAGTACAAATGGTATCCCCACCTTCTGTAAATTCTACGCCAGAAATTTCGTGTGTTGTGTCACTCTTTGTTTCTCCCTTGCTCTTTTGCTTTCTATCATTTCTTCCTATCATTTTCTGCCTTGCTGGTCCATTCACATCTCTGTGTTCGATAAAGTCTTACATACCTTTTATTAGGACTGATCACTGGGTACATATATTATGTTGTTATGTTTTTGCTTTTGTTTTTGTTTTTTTTCTAGGGAAATGTAAAGTGCGAAGCAATTTTAGGTAATTTAGGGCCGCTTTATTTTCGTCTTTAGTTATGTGTTAACATTGGTGTTCACTTTTTTTTTTTTCAATTCCTGGTGATAAATTGGACGGAGTGGTTCTACGTCAGGGGCATCTCCTTAGATTTTGTGTGCAAATGCACCGATTTGTGCACTTAATTTTCTTTTTCAGCTCTCCAGCTCTCCAGCTCTCTCTCTCTCTTCTCTCTCTCTCTCTCTCTCTCTCTCTCTCTCTCTCTCTCTCTCTCTCTCTCTCTCTCTCTCCCAGTGAAATACAGTGTACTTTCTGAAATGGTTATAGCCTTGGTATGGCTCTGAGCAATCGGCTAGGCTTTAAGCAACAATAACAATAACCTTCTCCTCACAACCACCATCTCCTCTCTCCTCACCCCCACCCTACACACACAATAACCTCGACCATTCCTGTCCTACCCAACTTTTTCACCCTGCGACCCTCCTCCCGTCCACCCCCCCATCCCCTACCCCCCAAAGTATCGATCGATAACAGTGGACCATAAGTTGAAGGCAGATGTCAAAATCCGGATCATTTAAAACAAATTCGCGCGACATGGCAACCCAATGGGCCATATGGAGGGGAAGGGGAGGGGGGACACTAGACAGAGAGCTGGGGGGAGTGAGGGGGGGCAAGGCGCCAAACTTTCTGGCACGTGCAACTTTACTGTCTCTTTCGTGATTGTGATGCGTTCGGTGAGTAAATGGGGGGGGGGGGGGGGGTGTGTGAGGGAGGGAGGTAAAAAAAATGGCTCGGTGTACGAGGGGGCGGGGGTTAGAGATAGGGGTTGCAGTGGATAGAGGTTACGAAGAAAATCGTCCGGGGTACGGGTGGTGAGGTATCGGAAGTGGGGGGGGGGGGAGGGGGGAGGGGGGGGGAAGCAGGAACCGACAGAAAGAAAAAAAAAAGAAAAGAAAAGAAAAACAGAACGAAAACTAAGGGAGAGGGAGAAGGGAGAAGAAGAAAAGAGTTTTGATAGGTTTCGCTTGAGGTCGCCTATATTGAAATTTTACCTGTGTTTTGTTGATAAAAAGAAATGAAAAAAAGAAAAAGAAAGAATGAAGTTCAGACAAATATTCCTTTATATAATATTTTGCTTTTCTTTTTCTTTGTGATCAGTGGATCCTAACCTAACACTTATTTTGATTTCCCGCATTCTTACTGTCTGTTGTTACTTGTTCACAATTTGATAACGTTCTGTGGCTATTGAGTGCAACAAGTATATTATTCATATGGGCGATTTGTATTACATACAATTATTAAGGAACTAAGCTGACCATTCCCTTAAAGATACCAGTATGTACTGAGATGTCACTCGCCTTTCGTGAAAAAGATGAAGAGAAAGCTGATGACAATGACCCGAGAGATCGACAACGTTGGAGAAGAAATAAAAATGTTTTCGCTCCCAACCCCCAACCCCTAACCCCCTTTCTTTTCTTTCTTTCAGAATATTGCCAGTTTTATTGAGATTTTACGTCTTCCGTTTAACGAAGAATAAGATGGAAAAGAACGGAAAGAAGAAGAAAATGAAACAAACTTTCGTCAAGTTTCGCGCCTTGCCATAGTATTACAACTTTTGTTGAGATTTTGCTCATCTTTCATCGAGGAAGGAAAAAATAATAAAATAAAATAAAATAAAATGGAGAATGGAGGAGGAAGGAGGAGGGTGAAGAGGGATGGGGGGGGGTGGAGAGAGAAATTGAAGCAAGGAGAAGGAAAAAAATCTATGACATATTTCGCTTGTCGTGGTATTACCAGTTTTTATTGAGAGATTACCCATGTTTTATTAAGACGTCTTCGGTTTTTTATTGAGATAATGACGTTACGCGCCGCAGTCACTGAAAGATCGGGTATCCGGCGATGGAGGAAATATTACCCCCAAGCAATTTGGCCGATGGTCGTTT
>CM060312.1:54880404-54890404 GCA_030674185.1 Monoplex corrugatus | reverse complement strand
TGTTGTTCGTACTTGTGGTTCCTTACGCCAAATAACAACACCTACCCACTTTTAACTACTCGAATAGCAGATGCCAAACTTCACAAACGAAAGCTGAACACACTGACTACACAAACAACTGACGATACAAAGAACTGACTACACAACACATGAACATGGAATACAAATAAGGAAGGCATAAAAGAAGGCAAGGCATGAGCATGCGAATAATGCAACTGCAATCAAGAAAATGTATGTGCGTAAGAAGAATTCATCCTAAAACACAACCAATACTTGCAATAGATCATAACAATCAATGGAGAAGAAAGACATTTGATACCTCCACAAAACTTTAAAATATGCGACGCTAAGCTGCACTGCACACTGTAGCATAGAGGCAGCTTAAGATCGTTGCTAGGAAGTAAATGAGATTCGTTAAAGAGAAACGCCTCTTGAAATGACATCTTAAGAACTAATACACATTATCAGAGTCTCAAGAGCAAGCAAAGTAGAAGAAATCAGTGTACTTGTAGCACGTGGAGTCCGAATAACACACTTTCGTTAAAAGTTCATCGCACAGTTTATACAGGAAGAAACTGTGACTCTACTTATCACATTGCAAAAATTCGTTTCGTGAATTGCCAAGGTCATCTGATATGATGTACGCACAGTAATTAACTTACAGCACTTCTTGAGTGCACATTTAAGGCACACTGAAAAATTAAAGGAATGAACATGAAATGGCATGTCCCGGTGGTACAGGACAGGGGTCTTAGAAGTCTTGCAACGTTGTAACTGAGCCCAAGTGAGATTTCATTATACCTTCGCTACTATTATTTTTTCTAACATATACGATAATTACATCAACACATGCATCAGAATAAAAGGACAAGTATGTCTCAAGGGAAAAAAAACACGATCAACTTAATAACGTAAAGGTGAATATACTGTTACAGCCAAAGGGAGGGAAAGTAGCGTCGTCTCCTATGTTAAAGCATGAACAGACGAAATAGATTATTTACTCGACAGGATAAACTGTCTGGTCTTAACTACAAAACTAAACAGAAACCTTCAAGAAAGACAAACACACACACACACACACACACACACACACACACACACACACACACACACACACACACACACACACACACACACACACACTCACTCACTCACTCACTCACTCACTCATTCACTCACTCACTCACTCTCTCTCTCTCTCTCTTGAAAATAAAAAAAAGGAAAAAGAAGAAAGACTGCTGGGCATTTGACAGCAAGGGAGAAAACTTTGCTATACCTCTCTTAGGGCTATAGCAATAACTATACTCGCTTTTATTTTACTTGGCAGTGTAGTTAGTTCCTGATAGTCATTCTGTCTTTTAAACAGGACCACGTAGAGGACAACGACGACAAGCTTGAAGACAATGATACAGAGAGAATGAAAACAAGGACAGCATGATATCATGACATAAGATACGGATGAACGAATGAAAAATACCCTGGTGTTGCATGAAATAAAATCGTCACACCAATGATGAACTAAGACTTAATGAGCGCAGGGGCTATATATATAATGCCCATTAGTTTAAGTGTAATGACCACTGATAGAGAATCCGACGATAGCATCGGTATCTCACAATGCAACCAAACAAATTTTTAAGGCTTCTCTGAGCAACATTCTTATAGCTAAGTCTTAATATATTCTGAGAGTGGTAGGACTTTAAACTTATCATCATCATCATCAGGTGCCCTGCCGCATGGCGTTGGCGACCATGGACTTTCAACCATCTCTATCTCTCGTTGCCCCCAGCCTCCTCATCCCCAGCCACTCTGCAAGTCCGTCCAGCATTTTCTCCCTGGGTCTACCTGGTGCTCTCTTTCCCTCCAGCTTTCCCGTTGTGACCAGGTGCTCCAAATCCCCCTTCCTCATAAAATGGACTATAAATGTTGCTTGTCTTTTCCTTATCTTCCTTATGAGTGATCTACTTGTGTCTGCCTCCATCAAGACTGTCTCGTCTGTTTTCTTTGCTGTCCATGGAACTCTCAACATTCTTCTGAGAAACCCAACAAAACTCAACAAAACAGAACAAAACAGTGTACTGACTGTGGGAAGGGATGTGTGCAGAGGAAACCCTGAAGCAGAGCAGGGTATGCATACGAAGATGAACTCTAAGCGCAAGCAATCATCGAGAAAGGTGTCGCGATAATAACGACCGTTTACTGCCCTGAATGCATGAATGGGGGTGATCGCAAAAGAAGCAGGAGAAGGCAACAGGACACTGACCTCTAAATTGGAATCCCATAATTACACTAATGCTCGTAGGAGCATGGAAACATTAAACGTACTGTATTACAGGTGGGTAAAATACACATATGGATACTTTCCCAGACAGGAAATAGGTTTTTTTTTCTTCTCTCTCTCTCTCTCCTCTCTCTCTCTCTCTCCTCTCTCTCTCTCTCTCTCTTCTCTCTCTCTTTCTCTCTCTCTCTCTCCCCTCTTATTTTGTTCGTTTGTTTCTTTATTCGTTGTTATACTGATTCACTACTTGAAATTGTTGAATCCATTTCTTTGAACTTTAACGTTATAATGTTACTGATTTCTTATTCTTTGCATTGTTGATTTATTCATGTCATTGATTCATGTGTAAATTACGTGTAATATATATACCCTGTTTGGTCGAGGGCAGGGTGCAACAATAAAAGGTATAAATACAGCTTTATTTCACACCCTCGTAAATAAAATTTGTTCCTGTTCCTTTTCTCTCTCTCTCTCTCTCTCTCTCACACACACACACACACACACACACACACACACACACACACACACACACACACACACACACACACACACACACACACACACACACACAAAGAGGACGTTGAGCGGATGTCTCATAAACCTGTCTTCACACATGTATGCCAACAAGACAAAACTGATAGTGCACCTGTAGATTCGTTGCTTTACCCATCTCTGCTTTCCTCTTTCCCACCACTTCCCACCTCTAAATAAAATGGCCAAGCCATGCTAAAAATCTCCCTTTCCTTGCGCTAACACCACACACATCATTTGAAGGACAAATCTAACATAATCATAGGAAAAAGGCACAAAACCTGCGTATAAATCCTAAGCTGTGATAAAATCATGACGTTTTGCTTCACTTAACCCTTTGACTCCCGCACCCTGTCCACCAGCTTCCTGCATTTCAACCATGCCAAAAAACCTGACCCTTTGATTCCCTCACCCTATCCACCGACTTCCTGTAGGAAGCTGGCGGACAGGATGAGGGAACCAAATGGTTAAGTTTTTGCAGTTAGTAGATATGGTGGGGGAGTCAAAGGGTTAAGGATTCTAGGCGTTTTATGTTACTGTCTATCCTTATTTATATTCTTTTTATATCATTGTCTATCCTTGCATTCTTTTCTTTTTTTTATTGTCTGTCATTTACATTCATTTTTATATTGTCTGTCCTTACTTATGTCCTTTTTATATTGTTGTCTGTCCTTACTTATATTCTTTTTATATTGTTGTCTGTCCTTACTTATATCTTTTTATATTGTTGTCTGTCCTTACTTATGTCCTTTTTATATTGTTGTCTGTCCTTACTTATGTCTTTTTATATTGTTGTCTGTCCTTACTTATATTCTATTTATATTGTTGTCTGTCCTTACTTATGTCTTTTTTATATTGTTGTCTGTCCTTACTTATGTCCTTTTTATATTGTTGTCTGTCCTTACTTATATTCTTTTTATATTGTTGTCTGTCCTTACTTATATTCTTTTTATATTGTTGTCTGTCCTTACTTATGTCTTTTTATATTGTTGTCTGTCCTTACTTATGTCTTTTTATATTGTTGTCTGTCCTTACTTATGTCTTTTTATATTGTTGTCTGTCCTTACTTATATTCTTTTTATATTGTTGTCTGTCCTTACTTATATTCTTTTTATATTGTTGTCAGTCCTTACTTATGTCTTTTTTATATTGTTGTCTGTCCTTACTTATATTCTTTTTATATTGTTGTCTGTCCTTACTTATATTCTTTTTATATTGTTGTCTGTCCTTACTTATATTCTTTTTATATTGTTGTCTGTCCTTACTTATTTCTTTTTATATTGTTGTCTGTCCTTACTTATGTCTTTTTTATATTGTTGTCTGTCCTTACTTATATTCTTTTTATATTGTTGTCTGTCCTTACTTATATTCTTTTTATATTGTTGTCTGTCCTTACTTATATTCTTTTTATATTGTTGTCTGTCCTTACTTATATTCTTTTTATATTGTTGTCTGTCCTTACCTATGTCCTTTTTATATTGTTGTCTGTCCTTACTTATGTCCCTTTTTTATATTGTTGTCTGTCCTTACTTATATTCTTTTTATATTGTTGTCTGTCCTTACTTATGTCTTTTTTATATTGTTGTCTGTCCTTACTTATGTCCTTTTTATATTGTTGTCTGTCCTTACTTATGTCCTTTTTATATTGTTGTCTGTCCTTACTTATGTCCTTTTTATATTGTTGTCTGTCCTTACTTATATTCTTTTTATATTGTTTTCTGTCCTTACTTATATTCTTTTTCATATTGTTGTCTGTCCTTACCTTATGTCCTTTTTATATTGTTGTCTGTCCTTACCTATGTCCTTTTTATATTGTTGTCTGTCCTTACTTATGTCCTTTTTATATTGTTGTCTGTCCTTACTTATATTCTTTTTATATTGTTGTCTGTCCTTACCTATGTCCTTTTTATATTGTTGTCAGTCCTTACTTATATTCTTTTCATATTGTTGTCTGTCCTTACTTATGTCCTTTTTATATTGTTGTCTGTCCTTACTTATATTCTTTTCATATTGTTGTCTGTCCTTATTTATGTCCTTTTTATATTGTTGTCTGTCCTTACTTATGTCCTTTTTATATTGTTGTCTGTCCTTATTTATGTCCTTTTTATATTGTTGTCTGTCCTTACTTATGTCTTTTTATATTGTTGTCTGTGCTTATTTATGTCCTTTTTATATTGTTGTCTGTCCTTATTTATGTCCTTTTTATATTGTTGTCTGTCCTTATTTATGTCCTTTTTATATTGTTGTCTGTGCTTACTTATGTCCTTTTTATATTGTTGTCTGTCCTTACTTTATGTCTTTTCATATTGTTGTCTGTCCTTACTTATCATTATATTGTGTCTGCCTTACTTGTATTTTGTCTGTCCTTACTTAATCTTTTAATTTGTCGTCCTTACTTATTCTTTTTATTGTTGGCCCTTATCATTGTCTTTACTATCTGTTCTGTCTTACATTCTTTTTACATTGTTGTCTGTCCTTACATTTTTTTATATTGTGCCCTAACTTTATAACTTTTAACTTTGTCTGACAACTTTGATTCCTTATATATATTGGTCGTGTTCCCTGATTAAATTTCCCTATTGTATATTGTCTCCTTACTTGTAAAATCGGTCGCCTTACTTAATTCTTTCATTATTGTCTATAGACACACAACTCGTTACTAATTGATGCTAACATCTTTTGTTACATTTTGTAGTCCTTCTTTTGTATCAAGAGCTTTCCCTACACATACACATGATACATCTTCTTTCTTTTCTGTAATCTGTCCGCTTACATCATCATGGGTATGGCTGGAAGAAAGAATGTCAGATCAGCATCGACCTGGAAGCCCGAAAAAGAGAAAATGTGTGGAATCAAAGTCTTCTTCACACCATCAACCCATGTCCTCTTTTCCTGGAAATCTATGTACCTTTTGTTTTGTGTTTGTTGAGTTATCTGGCGGAGGGGGGGGGGGTTACATTCTGGCCAAATGATCAAGTCACTTCATTCTCTTCCTGTAAATATGGTGGACTGGAGTTGCTCCAGCCATTTCTCTGATCTTGGCGTTTTCGATCATGCCACGTCTGGTCTTGTGTGATGAAAACGCAGAAGCGGCACACTGAGAACTACGAATGGAATTGTCCATGCATAAGGACAGTCACATATTATTATGGAAAATATATTTACTTCATTTAACAACAGCCCAAAGAAAAAGGGCACGTAAAGCACTCGCAAAAATCAAACAAATAAACAGAATCAGTGTTGCCTGCTTGCAAATGAGGTTTAATAAAACAGAACTGCTTGTCGAGTATGTTTTGACACGTTTTATGGTGTATATATGTATACTGATTAAATATCTACAGTTGTATTAGATAGGCTGACGGCATCGCTGAATGGACAAGGAAAAATTTTGTCGGAACCTTTTGCTTGTAACCACGGGAAACAGAGTCAGTACCTCGTTCACTGATACAAGTGTCCCCACGACCCTCGCTCACTGATACAAGTGTCCCCACGACCCTCGCTCACTGACACAAGTGTCCCCACAACCCTCATTCACTGATACAAGTGTCCCCACGACCCTCACTCACTGATACAACAGTATCCCTACGACCTTCACTCACTGATACAACAGTATCCCCACAATCCTCACTCACTGATACAACAGTATCCCCACGACCCTCACTCACTGACACAACAGTATCCCCACGACCCTCACTCACTGACACAACAGTATTCCCAATAACCTCGCTCACTGATACAATAGTGTATCCACGAACCTTGGTCACTGATACAATGGTGTAGCTATGACCCTCGGTCACTGATACAATGGTGTAGCTATGACCCTCGGTCACTGATACAATGGTGTATCTATGACCCTCGCTCACTGATACAATGGTGTAGCTATGATCATTGGTCACTGATACACAGTGTATCTATGACCCTCGGTCACTGATACAACAGTGTATCTATGACCCTCGGTCACTGATACAACAGTGTATCTATGACCCTCGGTCACTGATACAACAGTGTATCTATGACCCTCGGTCACTGATACAATAGTGTATCCATGACCCTCGCTCACTGATACAATGGTGTAGCAATGACCATTGGTCACTGATACAATGGTGTATCTATGACCCTCGCTCACTGATACAACATGTATCTATGACCCTCGATCACTGATACAACAGTGTATCTATGATCAGTCCGGTCTGACTCCTACTTATACAACAGTGTCCCCATGACCCTCGATAGTGTACCCCGATCCCAACGGAATACAAGAGCAACAAGCAGTCAGTTTAGTATGCAATTGTAACGTCGGAATTATTATGAGTTCATGCGTTTAAACATAATTTAGTTATTAAAAAAATCAATTACAAACAGTCAGTAATCCTCGTGAGAAAAGTTTCCGGTCATTGTGATTTTGTAACCATCCCTGTGACTTGTCATGTCCGTTCAGTTTGCACATCTTTATTGGATTGGCTCTGTGATCCAGACATGGTAAAAATGCTTCCATAACGCTTGCAGACATGCTACGTTTACGGGCAAATGTGTGCTCGTATATCAGACATAGAAAATGGGTGGGTGGGTGGGAGAGACAGGCAGACAGAGACAGAGACAGATACAGACAGACGATGGGGAGAGAGAGAGAGAGAGAGAGAGAGAGAGAGAGAGAGAGAGAGAGAGAGAGAGAGAGAGAGAGAGAGAGAGAAACACACAGGCAGCCAGGCAGAAACTGACTAATACAGAGAGAGACAGAGAGAGCGAGACAGACAGACAGACATAGACAGAGAGACAGAGACAGACACAGGCAAAAAACTGATACATAAACACACACGGAGAGAGAAAGAGAGAGAGAGAGAAAGAGAAAAAGAGGGAGAGGGAGAGACAGAGACAGAGAGACAGAATGAAAATGTGTATGAGAGCAAGTGTACGCATATGTTTGTGTGTCAGTGTTTTTTTTACTGCGGTTTCATGTCAATAAGAATTGTTATATACCCGCTTTACCCCCCTCCCAATGGGACATTCAAACCAAACAGGCAGAACAAAGATAATCCTACCCTACAGGAAATCGGGTCTTTGTAAGTTGAAACTGAAGACAGCTATAAACGAGGAGCAACAAAACAACACGTGCGTCAAAACAATTTGTCTCTTCCTCTGATCTGCACTCCCTGATTGCCCCATAAGTTCTAAGACTGTAAAGCCATGTTAAATAAAGTATTTTATGCAGAGATTTGATATTATGAGTTGTTTATTATTATTACTATTGTTCTTCTTCTTCTTGTTACCGTTATTGTTATTGTTATTGCTGCTGTTATTGTTGTTGTTGTTGTAGGGTGTTGTTGATGTTGTTGTAATTACTATCATTATTATCATCATCATCATCATTATCACCATTATTATTACTATTATTATTATTATTATTATTAATCATTATGTTGCTGTTGTTGTTGTTGTTACTATCATTATTACTATTATCACTGTTATTACTATTATAACCATTACTGACTGCTATCGTTCAGTCTCGAAAGACCATGAGGTTGCACTCTGGCACTCTATATGTCCCGGTCCAGTAGAGCGTCATGTGTGGCTGGACAAGCCTATGCCGGAGTGACAGTCCCTTCCACAGATGGCACAGAAAAGCCTGACGCTGGTTTGTCTTCTTGGATGTAAGCCTTTCTTCTCTTCCACTTTGGCTTGGACTGTTGCAAAAACAACTCCTCAAACAATGAGAGACCTCGTTTCACTAACTGCCCCCAGCATGTTCTATCTAAGGCAGCGGCTTCCCACGACTTCAGGTCGACGCCCAGGGCCTGCAGCCCCTCTTGCACACATTCTTTAAGAGCAAGTGGGGGTCTATCAGTTGGGCGTTTTCCCTCCGCTAACTCTCCTTAGAACCAATAATGTTGTATGGTTGTGAGGCGTGGACAGTCAACAAGCAAAGCCAGAACAAGATTGAAGCAGCCGAGATGTGGTTTCTAAGAAGAATGTTGAGAGTTCCATGGACAGCAAAGAAAACAAACGAGACAGTCTTGATGGATGAAAGAAAATCATTCATTGGGAAGATTAGAAAAAGGCAGACAACATTTATAGGCCACTTTATGAGGAAATGGGAATTAAAGCACTTGGTCACACCAGGAAAGCTGGAGGGAAAGAGAGCACCAGGTAGACCCAGGGAGAAAATATTGGACGGACTTGCAGGGTGGCTGAGGACGAGGACGGAGAGGGTGGAAGATGTGCTTGCTCGAGCAAGGGACAGATACATATGGAGGGCCATGACCGCCAACGCCATGAGGCAGGGCACTTGATGATGATGATGAACTCTCCATAGAAGAGCGTCCTTGGGGATTCTGCCAACCTCCATTCGTACGGTGTGGCTGGGCCAACATGCGCTGCTGTTTCAAGATAGTACCCAAGCTGGCGATTCCGGATCTCTTTAAAGTTTAAGACAATTTCAAAGCTGACTTTATATATCGTGGATTTTGTCAGTGCTGTGTGTGCTAAGGGCTTGTGGGAAGACTTGGACCACTCGGTCAAGTCTCATCCAAATCACTGATGCCTCAATAAATTGCTGAAAATTCTTCACCAATACCGCAGTCTTCAGGCCTGGTTGACGGCAGGATATCCCACGAAATAAAGTGTTGAGTACAGCCCTGTCACTCAGCCTCCATCCAAAACAGAACAACACAGCATCATCACTATTATCCCCATTCTCCTCATCAAAGTATTGTGAAAACTTGTCCTAGATTGTGTGGCCCTTCGTGCCCTGCTATCATAAGGACCTCAAGTTTCGGTGCCTTTGGAGCTGTGTTGGACAGCCGAAATGAGCGGCGTGAGAGAGTGATGGAAAATAGCGCAGAAGTTAAGACAGAAAAAAAAGCACATATACGGTCTCCTTTAGTAATTTATAATGCACAAATCTCAAATTATTATAATGCACAAATTCAAAACTTGAATTTTAGTGATCAAGTATGTAAGAATTGTTCTTACACACACACGTCAACACACACACACATACACATACCACACACACACCACTGTCTATCTGAACCATCATTCCGTTCTTTTTTCTTTTTTTTAAAAAGTAAAAACAAATTGAAGGTGGTGGTGGTGAAGGACAGAAAAAATACGACCAATAAACAAAAGACTTTTAATTACAAACCAGACAAGCAACAACGCAAAATTACAGGTTTCGTTTTCCAGTCAAAGAGG
>CM060312.1:54867904-54872904 GCA_030674185.1 Monoplex corrugatus | reverse complement strand
GTTGTGGCCCTGTTCTCTTTACTATTGACTTCGATCATTTTAGTTCATTATTGTACTGTCAGGAGTCCTCTACCACTTCTTTGCTGATTCACAATAGCACTGCTCTGCTCTCCCAAGAGACATCTGAAGCGTGCTAGTGAAATTATAAACGCTATTGAGAACATAGCTGCTTAGATGAATGCAACCGAACTGAAAATGAATGGTGGAAAAATCCAGACAGACTCATGTCCATAGATGCAAAACCAATCCTTTAAAAATTAACATTAACGATCATGACTGTCTAAGAATATTCTATAACCTTCAATAAATCTGCAAGGAATCTTGATGTGTTTCTTGATAAATCCCTGTCCACAGACACAAAATGAGCAAACTCGTTTATCTCCAAATACGCACGATAAACAAAATCCTCCTGTTTCTTTCTGCTGATGCCACCAAAACAAAAAAAAAGCTGTGTTTGTCTTTTATTCTATCCAGACCAGTCTACGGTAGTTCTCTCTCTTTGCTGGGCTTTTTGCTGACAAGCTATAGACCAGTCTACGGTAGTTCTCTCTCTTTGCTGGGCTTTTTGCTGACAAGCTATAGACCAGTCTACGGTAGTTCTCTCTCTTTGCTGGGCTTTTTGCTGACAAGCTATAGACCAGTCTACGGTAGTTCTCTCTCTTTGCTGGGCTTTTTGCTGACAAGCTATAGACCAGTCTACGGTAGTTCTCTCTCTTTGCTGGGCTTTTTGTTGACAAGCTATAGACCAGTCTACGGTAGTTCTCTCTCTTTGCTGGGCTTTTTGTTGACAAGCTATAGACCAGTCTACGGTAGTTCTCTCTCTTTGCTGGGCTTTTTGCTGATAAGCTATAGACCAGTCTACGGTAGTTCTCTCTCTTTGCTGGGCTTTTTGCTGATAAGCTATAGACCAGTCTACGGTAGTTCTCTCTCTTTGCTGGGCTTTTTGCTGATAAGCTAGACCAGTCTACGGTAGTTCTCTCTCTTTGCTGGGCTTTTTGCTGACAAGCTATAGACCAGTCTACGGTAGTTCTCTCTCTTTGCTGGGCTTTTTGCTGATAAGCTATAGACCAGTCTACGGTAGTTCTCTCTCTTTGCTGGGCTTTTTGCTGATAAGCTATAGACCAGTCTACGGTAGTTCTCTCTCTTTGCTGGGCTTTTTGCTGACAAGCTATAGACCATCTACGGTAGTTTCTCTCTCTTGCTGGGCTTTTTGCTGATAAGCTATAGACCAGTCTACGGTAGTTCTCTCTCTTTGCTGGGCTTTTTGCTGATAAGCTAGACCAGTCTACGGTAGTTCTCTCTCTTTGCTGGGCTTTTTGCTGATAAGCTACACCATCTACGGTAGTTCTCTCTCTTTGCTGGGCTTTTTGCTGATAAGCTACACCAGTCTACGGTAGTTTCTCTCTCTTTGCTGGGCTTTTTGCTGATAAGCTACACCAGTCTACGGTAGTTCTCTCTCTTTGCTGGCTTTTTGCTGATAAGCTAGACCAGTCTATGGTAGTTCTCTCTCTTTGCTGGGCTTTTTGCTGACAAGCTATAGACCAGTTACGGTATTTCTCTCTCTTTGCTGGGCTTTTTGCTGATAAGCTAGACCAGTCTACGGTAGTTCTCTCTCTTTGCTGGGCTTTTTGCTGACAACCTATAGACCAGTCTACGGTAGTTCTCTCTCTTTGCTGGCTTTTTGCTGATAAGCTAGACCAGTCTACGGTAGTTCTGTCTCTTTGATGGGCTTTTTGCTGACAACATATAGACCAGTCTACGGTAGTTCTCTCTCTTTGCTGGGCTTTTTGCTGACAAGCTATAGACCAGTCTACGGTAGTTCTCTCTCTTTGCTGGGCTTTTTGCTGATAAGCTAGACCAGTCTACGGTAGTTCTCTCTCTTTGCTGGGCTTTTTGCTGACAAGCTATAGACCAGTCTACGGTAGTTCTCTCTCTTTGCTGGGCTTTTGCTGACAAGCTAGACCAGTCTACGGTAGTTCTCTCTCTTTGCTGGGCTTTTTGCTGACAAGCTAGACCAGTCTACGGTAGTTCTCTCTCTTTGCTGGGCTTTTTGCTGACAAGCTAGACCAGTCTACGGTAGTTCTCTCTCTTTGCTGGGCTTTTTGCTGATAAGCTAGACCAGTCTATGGTAGTTCTCTCTCTTTGCTGGGCTTTTTGCTGACAAGCTAGACCAGTCTACGGTAGTTCTCTCTCTTTGCTGGGCTTTTTGCTGATAAGCTAGACCAGTCTACGGTAGTTCTCTCTCTTTGCTGGCTTTTTGCTGACAAGCTATAGACCAGTCTACGGTAGTTCTCTCTCTTTGCTGGGCTTTTTGCTGATAAGCTAGACCAGTCTACGGTAGTTCTCTCTCTTTGCTGGGCTTTTTGCTGACAAGCTATAGACCAGTCTACGGTAGTTCTCTCTCTTTGCTGGGCTTTTTGCTGATAAGCTAGACCAGTCTACGGTAGTTCTCTCTCTTTGCTGGGCTTTTTGCTGACAAGCTAGACCAGTCTACGGTAGTTCTCTCTCTTTGCTGGGCTTTTTGCTGACAAGCTAGACCAGTCTACGGTAGTTCTCTCTCTTTGCTGGGCTTTTTGCTGATAAGCTAGACCAGTCTACGGTAGTTCTCTCTCTCTTTGCTGGGCTTTTTGCTGACAAGCTAGACCAGTCTACGGTAGTTCTCTCTCTTTGCTGGGCTTTTTGCTGATAAGCTATAGACCAGTCTACGGTAGTTTCTCTCTCTTTGCTGGGCTTTTTGCTGATAAGCTAGACCAGTCTACGGTAGTTCTCTCTCTTTGCTGGGCTTTTTGCTGACAAGCTAGACCAGTCTACGGTAGTTCTCTCTCTTTGCTGGGCTTTTTGCTGATAAGCTATAGACCAGTCTACGGTAGTTCTCTCTCTTTGCTGGGCTTTTTGCTGACAAGCTATCCAAACTCTCAACGAAATCCAAAACAGTGCAGCTCTGCTTGTCCTGCAGAAGAGCAGACGGTGCAGAGAAAACGCACTCTTGCGAAAACTACGTTGCCTTCCAATCAAAGCACGAACTGAGATTAAAATAGCCACACTCTGCTTTCAGTGTCTAAATTCGAATTCCCTTTCAACATACATGTCAAAACTCCTCCAGTTCTACAAACCTTCCAGAGCGTTCAGGTCCCCCTGTGGGGATGCCGGGGGCTCTTTCAGTATGAATAGTATCCCCATCTTCTGGAAATTCTGTGCTAGGAATTTCCTCTTTTCTGTCAATTTCTTTCTTTCTGCCTTGTTCCTTTGCTGTCTGTCGTTTCTTCCTATCATTTTCTGCCTTAATGGTCCATTCACCTGTATGTGCTCGATAAAGTCTTACGTATTTTCTTTTAGTATTGAGTACTGGGTACATTTTGGCTCTAGGAAATGAGATAGGCGGAAGCAATTTTAGGTAATTTAGGCCCGTTTTTATACATGTTTCAGTGTCCTTAGTCATGTTTAAATTTGTGTTCAAGTATGTGTATTAAGTCCCCTGTGTGATAAATTGGACGGAGCGATCAACGCCAAATGCATCTCTTTAGATTAGGTCCGCGAATGCACTGATATGCGTAAGTGCATCAAATTAAAAGGTAAAGAACTTTCCGGGCGCCATCGAATTTCGTCCCTTTATATGATCACGTGATAAGACAGCCACTTGAGTGGATGGTTCCGTCGTACTCTACCCTTGAATGATATCATGTTAGCAAAGTGAAAGCACTGAGAGAATAAACACGGTGGGCTCAGGGAGAACTTGCGCTGGGGCGTTTATGGCTCTAGACTTATAGAGAGGACGTTGGAAAGAAACAGCCATGTTTATCATTTGATTTCAATGAAACAACAACAGCAGCAGCAGCAGCAATGATGATGATGATGATGATGTTGTTGATATTGATGCTGCTGCTGATAATGATGACGTCAATAATAACAATAGTAGCAGCAGCAGCAGCAGTAGTACATGTAGTAGTAGTAGCAGTATTAGTAGTAGTAACAACGACGACGACGATGAAGATGATGACGATGATGATGATGATGATGATGGTGATGATGTTAAGAAGAAGAAGCAGAAGAAGAAGAAGAAGAAGAAGAAGAAGAAGAAGAAGAAGAAGAAGAAGAAGAAGCAGAAGAAAAGAAGAAGCAGAGAAGAGGAATGTTTTAGTTATTAGAATCACACCCAAACATCCTCATACTGTATCCTGTTTAGTGATGTATGCTCATGGCTCTGATCTCTAACTGAAGCTTACGGAACAGGGGAAGGGGGAGGGGGGGTGGGGGTAAATACCTCACATTTTCAGTTTCTTAAGATCACAAGACAGAGCAAGCAAACGAACAATATACAAAACGGATTTCACCTACAAACTCATAAAACTATAAGATAAATCAATACAACTAGCTGTCTAGATGTCTTAGCCACAACTCCTGCCTGTGCCAGTCACGTTGTGAGTTGCCTCGTTCAGATGTGTGGTGCACGTGCAAATGACGTACACATAACCTGCCTCGCTTTCATCTTGCGGTGGCGCCGATGCATGGCGGGAAAGAAGGAGGATGTCACGCCAGTGCCAGCGCCCTCTGCTGTCCAAATAATCATTAGGGGGCGAGAACCGCACATGTGTTTTTCTTCCACTCCACACTGCTACTCCCTCCTTCCCCACCCCAACCCCCACCTCCGTTTTCTTCTGCCATCATCCAGCCTGCACCACAGACACACATACACACAGAATGACAGCTGGGTTGGGATGAGAATTATGCATGAGCTTGGTAAATAGAGTCTCAAGGACAAAATTAATTAATAAAAAGGAATGATTTTAGAAAGAGAACGAATGCGAAGGCCATCGAATGAACAGCGAAATTGTCCCAATAAAACTGCGCTAATTATTCTATTATGCAGTTACGAACTTATGTGCAATGTTGTGACGTCATGTTTTGACGTCACTTTGGAGACTGTCATTCCAAACTTCATGGCCATGTTCTGTTTTGAAGAACAGCGCACTTATAGACCTAGTGCAACAGAATTTTATGAA
>CM060312.1:54850404-54857904 GCA_030674185.1 Monoplex corrugatus | reverse complement strand
ATGTAAACCGCTTTCATTTCCTTACTTTTGATACAATACGCAACGTGTAAATGATATAGTACACGCTGACTGAAGATAATTCACAAATTCATACTGCACAATACATACACATTTTGCACAAGTTAAGACTTTATGGTAGTTTTATACACTCTTATCAGTTACTCGTAATGACGTGTTAGATTACTGATTTTTAATGTTTTGTATTCACTTGCACTGCGCCCATTTTATGTTTTAAGCTCTTCTTGGGTTCATATGAAAGAATAAAAAAATTTTCACCGTCCCATCTTCAAAGCCACTTTATCAGATACAAAGTATGAGACATTTTTTTCTTTGGGTTGGGGGGGGGGGGGTATATTATGATGAAGCATTGTTATGGGGATGACAACCATGATGCTATGGATTTCCATTGTAGATTGAAATTTGTAACAGGGCTGTGCTCTAAGCTTCCTTTTATAATATATCCTGGCGTCAACCAGGCCTGGGAGATACAGATTTCTGCAGTGTTGGACAGGACATTTGAGCAACAACCTCAACGATGCATCCGTTAAGTGAATGAGACTCGATTGTGTGACCCAGTCTTCCCATTGAGCCGAAAGCACACTAAGCTCGAAGTAGCACAATCAGCTCTTCTTTTTCTTTTTCTTCTTCTTTTCTTCTTCTTCTTCTTCTTTTCTTCTTTTCCTTTTTCTTCTTTCTTTCTTTCTTTTTCTCTTTCTTTCTTTCTTTTATAGGATGTGTGTCATTCCACTGCTAGGTAGGACATCAGGATCTGTCCAGTTCATGGGTTTTATGCACAGGCTTGAGGCTTGTGCCATGGTCATTTTGGATCTTCTCCATCACACGGCACCAATGGTGTCAGAAAGTATGAAAATCATGCCGAGCGCGGAGACATCATCTTGAGAAACTGAAACTGAACCTCGAGGACGTAGCAATATGCCAGGGTCCTCCAACTTTTGCTTCTTCTTCTTCACCTTCTGATTTGCTTTTTTCTTTTCTTTTCTGATCGTCCATCTATTATCATGCATGCAAGCCATGTGTCCAGTACATATCCGTTTCGTTTGACAAAATGACACTTGACAGTGGTGTTGTCTAGGAGGATTGAACCCAGGATCTTCGAACAGGAATTCCAACAATTACCCACTTGACTGCCACACCCGTCGAAAGATCCCGACAGAGAAACAAGAGACAACGTTTGAGATAAATCTGACCAACTGAGGCCAGACGTCATTATGCACGGATGATTCCACATGCGCTCTACCGCATCTGTCAGGTGATAGCATAGTTGATAGTCACAAATCCAGACACCAAGACCGATGCCTAAACTATGAGTGTAAATTGTATGGGCTGTCAAGATTCCGAGAGTCAATACACACCCTGCGTGTACTGACCTGTGCAATGACGAAAACATCAGTGATGACCTTGAAATTCTCGGGTCAGGCGACAAAGAAAAAGGAGAAAAAGCAGTGATGATGCTTATATGTATCATAAACTGACAGCACAATCGATTTGATCTTGCAGGGCTGTAATCCTGTATGCCACCTGCCTCGCCAAATTGATAAGTTCGTGTTCCTCATCGCATGGGGTGTAGTGTATTTGTGTTTTTAAATCAAACTGGGCGTTTTGGCGCTTTCCTGAGCCAGCTGAAACTGACAGACTACATACACACTGGACACCTGACTGTCGTCGTGGTCAGTTGTACAGTGACTTTTTCTTGTTTTGTTTTAGTTTTATTTATTTATTTTGTTGTTGTTGTGTGTTTGTTTGTTTGTGTGTGTGTTTGTTGTTTCTTTGTTTGTTTGTTTGTTTGTGTTTGTTTGTTTGTTTAAGGGGCCCAAAGTGCATGTAGATACGTAGTGCACCGTTTTCATGCGTTTTTCTCTAGTCTATTTTGGGTTGTTTGTTTGTTTGTTTGTTTGTTTGTTTGTTTGTTGTGTACGTGTGAGTGTGTGTGTGCGCGCGCGCACGTGTGTGCACTTACATGCCCTTCTTTACTGGTTCTTCCCACCCCCCACCCTCCTACTTCTCACTCGCACCCATTTTTGTTTTCTATTGCTGCCCCATTTTCTACACTGTTTTATGTCACTACCCCCACGTCGCTCATCTCGACTCCAACATGCTCCCCATCTTACAGTACTGAAACCGTGATCACCATGAGAGCAAGACGTGAGGGGCCACAGAATCTGGGACAAATTTTCACAGTGTGACGATGATGAGAACGGGCATGATAGTGATGATGCTATGCAGTTCCCTTTCGGACTGAAGACTTCTTGACAGTGCTGTACGTCTACGCTTACTTTCAGAATGCGCCCTGGCCTCAACCAGGCCCGAGAGATACAGATACCTGCGGTGTTGGTCAGAAAATATAGCTAATACCCTCCATGACGAATCCATAAAGTGGCTGTGACTCATCTTTGTGGTCCAAGTCTTCCTAAAGAGCCCGTAGCACGCTCAACTTTGGGTAGTTGCGGACGAGGTTAAAAAAAACACAATAAACTTTTGTGACAAAAGTCTACTTACAGTGGAATTTGCAATATGTTCAAGGCATTTATCGCATTACGATAGTTCTCTTTCATATGATCTGATGCAAATTTGTCAGCAGTGTTCTGGAAGACTTTCTTCAACCTTTGCAAGATCTTATCGGCACCAAGACCCTAAGATAACGGGTGAGGGAGAGGTGGAGGGGTAGGCGGGAGGGAACCAAGCTTCTTTCTTCAAAAAACACCAAGCTGACATCGTAAAAGTAACTGAAATTATCAACAGCAATAAGCCGGTAATTTGTAAGCAGGGATGGTACCAAATTTGAGACATCAAAGTCCACAACTCTGTCATACAAAACGATCAGTTTCACGATCGGAAAGCTGTGACGCGATGTCATTATTGACTCCGCTTGGAAGTGAATTGTCCGAGGATAGGATGCAACCCCAGACAACATTATGTCTCCGGTGTAAGACAATAAGTAGGTCATTCCTTGATGTTTGTTGCCTAAGTCTTCCTCTGCCGACCTCGGCCATGGTTTCCTTCAGCGGAATCTTGGACAGGGGCTGAGACACAGAAAGCTCTTTGTGGAGCTCCGTCTACACGACTACTATATGTTAGAGAGTGTATGGACCTATGTGATATAAGATATAGACTCTATGATACAAGCAGTTTCCTTAGTCATTTGGTCTCAGACGCCTGGCCTTTCTTCTCTGAATCAGCGAGCAGTCTGACACACGTAAGAGAAGACCAGAGACTTGTACGCTCGTATTGTTGATGCTTGGTGGTGAATCTGGTAGTGCTGGTTCTCCAGATTTTGTGTTGTCTGGTCTTTGGTGTCGCTGCTTCAAGTGGATACCTGTTAACAGCTGCCAGTTTGGCTCATTTATATTGACTTTTGCACTGTGGTTGGTTTTGCTATAAACCATGGCTAAGTGTTTCATCGTCTTCCATTTCATGCGCGTCCATCTACTTCGACATTTTGTAGATATGCGTTGGTGTCTGCAATGAGGTCGGCGTCATCGCAAACCGCAAGTTACAACCACCAGTATGATGGTAGTGGATGGTTTTCCACCTGATCTTCTGTAAGGTGTTCAAAGAGACCGGTGGTAGCAAAAATCCTTGGCGTACTCCTGACATAATCTGGAAGAACTCTCCCACTTAATCGCTGAGGAACACAACGCTGCTTGAAATATGACAGTGCTTTCATGTAAAATCCGACGACTTGCCAATTTTTTTCAAGTTTTGAGTCCCGAATCCTGCACTGGGCAAAAAATGGCAAATCTGAATTCAAATTCGTCAACAGAAGCATTAGATTTTGTCCCAAAAGTTTTCGTTTTTTTGCTCCTTTTTCCCCCCCATTCTTTTTATTTGAGATGACGGTGACAGAATTTCACTATGATCCTTTAAAAACAGGTCACTTGTTTTCATAATTATACATTTGCAACATCCAGCCACGACCGAACCTATTGCGCAACAGCGGAGTTTCTGTTTATCTTGCAGTTCGTATTTGCAACACACTCACACACGCAGGTACGCACACTTCACCTTCTAAAGATGAAAGATTAAATGAACACACACACACACACACACACACACACACACACACACACACACACACACACACACACACACACACACACACACACAAAACACACCCCCACACACACACACACATCTACCTCCCTACCTATCATCTATACGTGTGGTGTGTGTGTGTGTGTGTGTGGTGTGTGTACGTGAAAGAGTGAGTGAGAGCGCTATACCTGTTATCTTTCTCTTCAATTTGTAATCTTGCTGCCGTACAATGCGATATGATGGACACGGCGTTTATCGCATTAATACCACCTCGCCTGACTGAGCTTCACGTGGGAGGTCCACCAGCAGTGAGCATGATAGTCACAGAGCTTCCAGTTTGTGCCAGGCCTTCATGCACGTGCAACACGTCCAGATAGCAGCTCGGGCTGTCGGACACGCCTCGCCGCCCGTGTTTGTGAGGCGGCTCATCAGCAGATGGCATGGTGTCAGGGACTAGAAGAGAAGAGCCCTTGGTTCTATGGTGAGGATGGTGGAATGGTATGGTACCAGAGACAGGGAAAGCGAGACGGGTAACTTTCTCCGCGTATCGTATGTCTGCATCGTTTCGGCGGCCCGAAGTGCGTCGAACGTAGAGCTTCAGAAGACGTAGGACAACACAAACCACAGATTTTTGTAGACGTATTGTGCACGCACGGACTGAGGGTTCCGGTAAATGACAATGATAATGACAGTATACCTCCCCCCCCCCCCCCCCCCCCCCCATCGGTAAAAGTTGTAAGTTTGAGGCCATTTTGCAAGCTTGCTATTGCTAATCATACACACACCAGTCGATCAAATCAGACAGCAATCCCCAACTTGTTTTTTGGGTGACTTTTTTTGTTGTTTTTTGTTGTGTGGTGTTTTGTTTGTTTTGTTTTTTTTTTTTTTTTTGATCGTTCCAGTTTTCTCGGATGCGTGTTAATAGACGATATTCTGACTGCACAGTGCAGGCGATATGTTGCTGCACAATCTACACACTCCATATCTGGTGGGCATGCACGGTGGTTATTCTCGTATTTCCAAAAGTCACCGGACATTGACTTGACTGACAGAACCTAAACGTGTATATTTTTAATGTTCTATGTTCTTAACAGGTCTACACGTACGTTGACCAGAAAGATCGGAAAAAAACTCCATCCTTTACCCTCCAGGGGGGAGGTACCTAGGCAGGATTGAGCCCAGACCTTCCAATGGAAGTTAGATGTCTTACCCACTTGTCCACTGCACCCGTCCATCGCCAGTTACAGCGTACAGAAGCCGGTCCCTCTATTCATGTTTCTGGTTTGTGTACTGATGAAGATGTCTTTGGCACCTTCTGGAAACAGGTTTGATGTTTTACCACACTCTACTATACCTTCACAAAACAGGCCTGGAGGAGATAAGTTCGGTTTCTACCACCTCCCTTGATTATGACCTCAGGGGCATGGAGTACTTTTATCATTTTCATTTACATTATGGAACGACAAATACGTGTATTCCTCTCGTGCCAACACCACCACCACCCCCCCCAAATTTTTTTTTCGTCTATGTTTTAATCTGAATACAAGCTTCAGTTCTATCCAGACCTCCACCCACAAGCCCAAACCGGATCATGTGAAATTCGTGCTACGCTCTGAACAGTGCGGCGGGCGCGGAAGTTTGGCGGCAACCCATTCTTTTCTGCACGTGTATATTTCTGTGGGTTTGGTTTGTTTGTTTGTTTCTTTGTTTGATTTTATGAAAGCTGATTCTTCTACATGATTTTGCCAGGAACTCCTCCTTGGTTGACGCTGATTTTGCAGCTGCACACGGGTTCTCGTTTATCGTCTTATTCGAAAGACTAGCACCTAACTGTAGTCCAGGACGAGTACCTAAGTGTCGTCCAATCTGGGATTCGAACCAGAGTTCTCCCGTTCTCGACAGAAGTTATAACCACTAGGCCACAGATTACAAAACGAAAGTCTACCAACTGGTACGATCAACGGAATGGTCGTCTTTTCGTCGGTATAAACATCTTCAAAGCAATCTGTTCACTAGACTACATACTTCTGTCTGCTTGCTCTGCCACTGTTCCAGATATACGAGTATGTAAATGTCACCATCATGTCGTCATCTAATCCTATCTGACTCTGCGTGTTGACTCCATGCTTCACATCCGTACAACAATATCGGTTCTACATAACACTCAAGAATTCTCTTCCCGATGTTCAAGCAAATATGAACCAGAAAAACACAAAACCAAACCTGAACGAGTACTTAATATAACAAAACTAGGCGTGCGCTAATTTTCGGCTAACTGGACTTCATAAGGCTTGCCACCATGCCATTAACCAAATTAAAAATGAAATACTATCACTTACACTTACTTAGGCCTTGAGCCCCAGGAGGGGCATAGGCCATCCACAACCGCCCGCCATCGTCCACGATCCTGGGCTATTTGCTCAAGTTCTCGCCAGGAGTAGCCGGTCTGCTTGGCGTCCGCCTTCAGTTCTCTTCTCCAGGTGTTTTTTGGTCGGCCTCTCTTTCTCTTCCCTTGAGGGTTCCAGGTCAGGGCCTGGCGGGTGATGTTGGTTGATGGTTTCCTCAGGGTGTGCCCTATCCATCGCCATCTCCTTCTTCTGATTTCTTCTTCCACTGGCACTTGGTTAGTTCTCTGCCAGAGGTCTGTGTTACTGATGGTAACTGGCCAGTGGATCTTCAGTATCTTGCGTAGGCACGAGTTTATGAATGTCTGGACTCTTCTAGTAGTGGTCTTAGTTGTTCTCCACGTTTCTGCTCCATACAAAAGAACTGATTTGATGTTTGAGTTGAACAGGCGGATTTTAGTGCGGGGTGTGATCATGTGGGATCGCCAGATGTTCTTGAGGGCCAAGAAGGATGCTCTTGCCTTTCCGATGCGGGTCTTCACGTCTGCATCTGTTCCTCCCTGCTGATTGACTACACTCCCAAGGTAAGTGAAGGTCTCGACCTCCTCCAGGTTGTTGTCTCCCAACTTCACTGCCTCTGTGCTGGAAGCATTGATTTTCACGTCAGTCAGTTAACTCTGTAAGCTCACTCCCAAACGACATTGCCGCTGCAGGACAATTTCTTCTGTTTATAAAGTTAACACGAATTGTAATCAGAAGCACCTCTGGACAACAACAGTTTCACTTCGTTTCTCGAGTTAACGTCTGTTAACGCCCTATCAGTATACCCAACCCTATCGATACTATTCGTTGAAAACAGCATACACAACACTATCTACGCAATCTAAAGCTTAAATGTTTCAACATATTGCTTCGGAAGATTATAAATTTGTCCACCATGAAAATTAGAAGGTCACGATTGAGTTAGAAATGCACTTATTTAAAATTCCTTTGTACAATTTGGTCTTCCTATCCCGACCTACTTTTTGGTTTCATTTGATTTTACCGCAACGGTGATACTCTTTTTTTTTTCACTCCAACAAATTATTCAAAACCATTTCAT
>CM060312.1:54832904-54845404 GCA_030674185.1 Monoplex corrugatus | reverse complement strand
CTCTCTCTCCTCTCTCTCTCTCTCTCTCTCTCTCTCTCTCTCTCTCTCCTCTCTCTCTCTCTCTCTGTGTCTCTGTGACGTCCGGTTAGTTATACTACATGTTCAGCGCTAGATTTGATTTATCAGATTTTGCGCTATATAAATATTTAATTATTATATATTTCATTTGTGGATATCTAGAGTATGATAGTCTTTTGGAAGGTTTTCGCACAATTTTGAGGTCACAACTGCAAAGAATATTAAGCTATACACATCACGTCATAAGTCTAAGACTTATGAGCTAAATATGATTAAACTTATTAATTTATAAAAATTTCAATACGACTTTCACTGACCTCGGATTATTTTCAAGGTCGCCTGTGTTTTTGTCCTCATCATAAAAAAGAAATAATGTCAATATGACTTGACCATCCTATGTCTCTGTATATTTTAATCAACCAAAGGCATCCATTATCTAACTCCTTGCCGTTTTTCCTTCTGTATTTGTGTTTTTGAAAGTCTATTATATTTTCAGTATCTGTGGGAAAATCTATACTGATGTAGAAAAGCCGAAATTTGGAAGTAGAAAAGCCTTGTTCGCGAATCCATTATTACGAATATACATAAATGATTTCACGAAAACGTGACTTCTCCCATTGTCATGAACATACTAATAAAGCAAATCATAAATATCATGCCACCCTCCTGCATTACATTTATTATGAATAACAAAACCAGGATCACACGCAATATCTGACCACATCAACAAAATATTCTCTGTTTTTCGGGTCTAAAAGCAGAGCCCATGTGCAAATGAGAAGACGCAATATTTGTAACAGTGTTGTTGTTATTTTTGTTTAAAGCCCACCGACTGCGTAGAGCCGTATCGGGGCTATAACCATTTCAAACACACACAATACTTCAACAGGAAAATATGAAAAGAAAATGTTGTGTGTGTGTGTGGTGTGTGTGTGTGTGTGTGTGTGTGTGTGTGGTGGTGTGTGGGTGTGTGTGTGTGTGTGGTGGGTGGTGGTGTGTGTGTGTGTGTGTGTGTGTGTGTGTGTGTGTGTGTGTGTGTGTGTGTGTGTGTGTGTGTATACATAAGTCTATGTACATGATATGTGTGTATGCGTGTATTTGTGAGTGTGTAAGTTAGTGCGTATATACATATCTGTGTATAATATATAAAAAGAAACTCCCATCACCACAACTGAAAAGAAAAAAACAAGAAAACAACAACAAAAACCGGGGACATTCGCGTGTATCATTATCCCACAATAAAAAAAAAATCAACGTACAAATTCTTCACAGTGTGTGAATAATTTCCAAGTGAGACTTTGGGGAAAGAGACCTATCTTCCCTCTGGCTTTTTTTTATCAGACACACCATAAAACCCCTCCATAACGAGCGCTGTGTGAAGACTGACATTACTGCTCTAAATGGATGAGTCAAACGCAGGCCTCAAGTTTTAAATCTTTTGCCCATCCGGTCATCTAGTACATCGAGTCGTACGCTTGACACTTGGCGACAAACCACTGAACTTAATGGTCTGGAACACATCGTCGTAGAAGGCCGGCGGATGGACCATTCAATCAGTCATTTCTGTGTTTGACAGCTCGGATGAATGGTTGTTTTCCTGTGCGCGTTTTGTGTGTGAGTTTGCACGTGCTAATATATGCACGTAAGCGCACACGGATACGCAAGCGAGCGCGTGCGCACACGCACGCAAGCACGCACGTACACACGCGTGAAAGATGTACACGTGTATACAAACACTTTTACTCACTCACTCACACTCACACTCACACACATACACACACACACACACACACACACACACACACACACACACACACACACACACACACACCACACACACACACACACACACACCACACACCGCCTCGAATCCACCTGAATCATCCCCCACCCCCTACATTTCTTTTAAAGCGAGGAAAAAAAATGGAAACTGACAAAATGAGCAAAGCTAGTATTGTTACCGTGGCTTGATGGTCAAACAGGTCACCCAGTTCCACCAGGCAATAAAAACTGGACCAGGGACCCTCTGTGGGAAAGAAAAAACGGTCAACCAGTGGATCATTAGTTTGCCGGCTCGTTGGCATTGGGGACACGATGCTTGTTTAAGGTGCGATAGGTTCCGGGTTCAAATCCCGGACGAGCCCGATTTTTGTGGCCTGTTAGCTTGGCTGGTTGAAGTGCCATGCTGGGGTTCGTGGGCTCGACCCTAGGCGGGCAATGTGTTTTTTTGTTTTTTTGTTTTTTGTTTTTTGTTTTTCCCTTGCTTGCTTTCTTTCTTCCTCGCTTGCTTGTTTGCTTGCTTGCTTGCTTTTACTTCATACTGGTTTTAGTATCTAACGCCAATCTTAAAGAGACTGCCAGCGTTCAAGCAAATAAGAACCAGAATTACACAAAAATGAATCAGAGCGCGTAATTGAATTTAGATGTAACAAAGACAGGCCTAGACAAGACAAGACAAGACAAGACAAGACAAGACAAGACAAGGCAAGGCAAAACAGGCGCAAAAAAATTTCTGTCAAGCATAAATAAATGAACGAATACATGCAAAAAAATTGATTTAAAAAAGAAAAAAACAAAAAAAAACTCGTCTACACAAAGTTTGCGATGTTACGATCAGCAGAGCTGAAGTACAGCAGTAGGCCTCCCCCGGTCATGGCTGACCATGGACAAAGTACATCCGTTCTAATGTCTAGATGGGCTGTCTGCTTGGTCCAAGCAGCGTCGCCTGTGACTGTAGAGACCAATGCGAGAGAGGTAGTCTCTGTCGCAGCGGTCGCATGTGTATGCCGATGCTGGCCTGTTGGCTGTCATCCCTTTTCTGCGAACTCGCTTTTCTGCTGCAGCAGCTGACAGTTTGTCTTCACCAATCCGCAGCTGTTTGTAGAGAGTGGTTCTCCAGCTGTTGCGGTCGTCTGCGAGGTCCTCCCAGGACTCAGTGTCGATCTCAAGCGCCTTCATGTCACGTTTGCAAACGTCTTTGTATCTCAGCTGTGGGCGGCCAATGTTTCTCTGCCCTGTGGCAAGCTCACCATAAAGGATGTCTTTTGAGATGCGACCATCTTCCATGCGGCGAACGTGGCCCAACCAGCGCAACCGACGCTGTCTCAGCATGGTATGCATGGTTGGGAGGCCAGCGCGGGTCAGGACTTCGGTGTTGGTCACCTTGTCTTGCTAGGAAATGCCGAGTATGCGCCGTAGAATTCTCAAGTGGAAGGTATTGAGCCTTTTCTCCTGATGAGCATGCGTGGTCCACGCCTCGCTGCCATACAGCAAGGTGCTGAGGACACAGGCGTTGTATAAAACCATCTTTGTCTTCTTGGTCAGCTTGGGATTTGTTCACACCCTTTGTGTGAGGGGGTAGTGTTGTGGCTGCCTTCCGATCTCTTGTCGATCTCTGTGTCAAGGGAGAAGTTATCGGTGATGGTGTACCCAAGATATGTGAATTGATGGATGGCTTCAAGCTCGTAGTCATCAATGGTGATGGCTAGTGGAGATGGCGTGTCTTGGCCCAGGACGTTTGTCTTCTTAAGACTGATGGTCAGACCAAAATCTTTGCAGGCCTGGGAGAAGCGGTCCATTAGTGACTGCAAGTCCCGCTGAGCATGGGTCACAACTGCGGCATCGTCGGCAAATAGCATGTCTCTGATGAGGGCTTCACGGACCTTTGTCCTTGCTCTGAGGCGGGCGAGGTTGAAGAGCCTGCCGTCTGATCTGGTCCGCATGTGGATCTCTTCTTGCGCTGTGCTGAACGCATGCCTCAGGAGGAGAGCGAAGAAAATTTCAAAGAGGGTTGGGGCCAGGACGCAGCCTTGTTTCACACCGCTGCGTACGTCGAAGGGCTTGGAGAGGTTTCCGTTGAACTGCACCGTCCCTTTCATGTTGGGAGTGGAAGGACTCAATTAAGCTGTGCAGTTTGGGGGGGGGGGGGGGGGGGGCAGCCGATTTTTCGGAGAGCCCTGAAAATGCCATCTCTGCTGACTAGGTCAAAGGCCTTGGTGAGGTCAATGAATGCCACATACAGGGGCATCCGCTGCTCTCTGCACTTCTCCTGGACTTGGCGAAGGGAAAAGACCATGTCTACCGTGGATCTCTCTGCTCGAAAATCACACTGTGATTCCGGGTAGACGCAGTAAGCATGTGTGATTCTGACAATGCTCCTGGCATCGGGAGATATTCACCCAAACCCAGGCCCTTCTGTGTACCCCTGCGGCATGTGTGAACGCCCAGTGACCTGGTCAAATGATGGGGTTTGTTGCGATGAGTGCGATATCTGGCACCACCGATCATGCATCGAACTGTGCAGCAAAGACTTCAGCGTCCTAAACCGCTCCAACGTACAATGGTACTGCTGCAAGTGTGAGACTCTAAATATCTCCTCTTTCTCATATAGAAGTTACGAAATCTGCCCGAGCTATTATGACCCCATATCTGAAGAAAATCTCTCAGCAGACTCATATCACGGACCTTTCAATTCTCTCCAAGCTAGTAGCCCAATCTCTAACCCAAAGACACCAAACACCTTAAATCAAACTGAAACAAACTACCCAAGTCCCGTGCAGAAAGCAACAAACTCTACACAGCGAAGCAAAACACTAGGTTCCACTTCCAGCTCCAGTGACACACCTCCCAAGAAGGATAGCAACAACTTGCGAATCCTAACAATCAACCTAGACAGCATAAATAACAAAACCTCTGAGTTTAGCGCAATCCTGGACTATGTAAAACCAGACGTGGTATGTGCCACTGAGACTTGGCTGAAAGGAGTAAAACCCGGCAGACCCCCGTCAAAGGATGCGATCCTGGACTCTGAGGTTTTCCCACCCAACTACAGGCCCTATAGGAATGACCGAGGCACACTGGGAGGGGGCGTCTTCGTACTTGTACATGAAGACATTGTTGCAACGGAGCACCCGAATTTGTCACGGAATGTGAAATCAACTGGGCAAAAATCAAAATTAATGGTAAACGTGACACACACATCGCCTCCTACTACATGCCCCACAGAGAAAAACGTCACCTAGATGGACTTGACGCATCGCTGCAGAAAGTAAACGACAAAGACAAAGAAATAATTGTGTGTGGGGACTTTAACTGTCCAGACATTGACTGGGAATCTGGATCAGTCCACCCAGGCGCCAGCGACAGAACAGTGCAGGAAAGGCTTGTGGACATAGCCAACAAGTTCCACCTGACCCAAATCCACGACCAACCAACCCGCATGGAGAGTCGTCTCGACTTAGTTTTTACCACAAATCCATCATTGGTAAAGGCGTCCAGTAACATCCCCGGACTGTCAGATCACTCAGCTGTAATAACAGACATCTGCCTAGAGCCTTTTCGAACAAGACAGAAGCCTAGGAAACGCTTTCACTTTAATAAAACGAATTGGAAGGCCCTAAAGCACGAAGCGGAGGAAATATCTACCAACATCTTATCGGCAGATAACACCAGTGATATAGAAAGCCTGTGGAGCACCTTCAAGAAAGAACTGATCACGGCCATAGAAGCCCATGTTCCCTCTTCAACCACAGGAACTCGACACCGACTTCCCTGGCTTAACCGACGTCTACAAAAAATGGTGAAGAAAAAGAAGCGACTATACAGACAAGCCAGAAGAACAAAGAACTGGACAAACTACCGCTTCATTCAGAAAGAATGCCGAAAGCAGTTCAGGCAGGCTGAGTGGACCTTTCTCAGAAACAGCATTGAGGAAGGACTGTCACAAAACAATTCAAAGCCTTTCTGGAGCTATATAAAATCAAAGAAGAGGGACAACATCGGCATAGCTCCACTGAAATCCAGAGGCACACTCTACAGCGATGCCAGATCCAAGGGGACACCCTCCTAAAACAGTTCTCATCAGTCTTCACTCAAGACACTTCCCAGTCCCCACTACCCAAGCTACACCAGCATAGGCTAATTGCTGACCTGACAATAAGGAAAGAGGGAGTGGAGAAGTTACTTCGAAATATCCGAACCTCAAAGGCCCCTGGACCAGACCAGATACCCAACATGGTACTCAAAGAGTGTGCAGCCGAACTAGCACCAGGTCTATCCAAAATTTTCCAGACGTCCGTGGACACAGGAACTCTCCCAGCCGACTGGAGGAAAGCTAACATCACCCCAGTCTTCAAAAAGGGAGACAAGCACCAACCAGAAAACTATCGACCGGTCTCCCTAACATCTGTACCATGCAAACTGCTTGAGCATATTATCTGCAAGCACCTCCTCGACCATCTGGAGAAAGAAAAGATATTGACAAACCTCAACCATGGCTTCAGGACTGGTTTCTCATGCGAAACCCAGCTCATCACAACCCTTCACGACCTCTGCAGAAATTTCGACCAGGGGAAACAGACCGACATGGCTATACTTGACTTTTCAAAAGCCTTCGATACAGTCCCCCATTCCAAACTTCTGTACAAACTGAGAAGTTACGGCATTTCTGGGCCCTGCATAGTTGGTTGGACCATTTCCTAACCAGAAGGCTCATGAAGGTAGTGGTGGATGGTGAAGAGTCAAAGGAAGTGACTGTGGACTCGGGAGTACCTCAAGGTACCGTGCTAGGACCCTTACTGTTCCTCTGTCACTTGAACGACCTTCCAGACTGTGTCAAGTCGCAGGTTCGTTTGTTCGCTGATGACTGCCTCCTGTACCGACCAATCACTTGCCAACAGGACCATCACACCCTGCAGTCTGATCTTAAGGAGCTGGAGAAGTGGGCTCATCTATGGGGCATGAGGTTTAATGCAAAAAAATGCTACATCCTCAGCATCAGACCCAGGTCATCACACTTCTACATGCTAAACAACGAGATCCTGCAGCAAGTTCCCTGCAATCCATACCTCGGAGTCACCCTCACTGACGAACTCAAATGGACGGCACACATTGACACCATCGTCAAGAAAGCAAGCTCGACCCTGGGGTTCTTACGAAGGAATCTACGCTGCTGCCCAGCTCAAAGTAGGCGCACAGCATACATCTCCCTGGTGAGATCAACCCTTGAGTACAGTTCGTCAGTGTGGGACCCGTTCCTCCAGAGGGATGTTGATAGGCTGGAGAGCATCCAGAGGCGTGCGGCTCGCTTCATCACCCAGAATTACAAAGACCGCACCCCTGGATGCATCACAACCATTCTGAAGTAGCAGAATTTACCACCACTGCAGACCAGGAGGAAGGAGCAACGCCTTACCCTGTTCTTCAAGATCGTCAGGGGGGAAATCCCAGCCATACCAGCAGAGCAGTTTCTCAGACCTGTGGCCAAATCAAAAAGGAAAATCATACCACGCTTAGAGAAGGACCACGAAACAACTAATATAGTATCAACCATGGCCAGAAACAACAACAGGTGCTTCGTGGTTGAACGCTCAAACACCACCACCTTTTGGAATTCTTTCTTCCCTCGAACGACAACAGAGTGGAATGGTCTGCCAGACGATATCATCACCTTATCGTCGGCACACCAGTTCAGGATGGCTGTGTCTGGCCTCAGATGCAGCCCAAAACCAGTCTGCTGAACGAGGAGGGGGCCCCAGGACCATACTAGATGGTGCTGGGGATCGGCTAGGCCAGCTGATTATACCAACTTTAAGCTGAAGTGAAGCCTGCCGACGGTCAGTCCCCCCCCCCAAAAAAAAAAAAAAAAAAAAAAAAATCTTTTTTTTTAAAAGTTAGGAATCCTGTGTGCTCTCCCCCAGTTTTTCCCCCGTTGGCGCGTATATCCAGAATTGGATTCTGCCGACGTCTACACATCAAGATCAAGATCAAGACGCGTTCAGCCAGTTTCTGCAGACACAAGACAAAAAGGAAGAATGAAAGTAAAACGTCACTGCATATAAAAGTGACGTAATACGATGAAATACAAAAAATGACGTAATACTCAAACAATGTAACACAAATAGAACACAGTAGTTCAGGGCTACAGCTAACTCAAAATACACACAATATCTCGTCGACTCTTTAGAAAAAATGAAGAAGAAGAAACTGGAAAAGAAAACTAAGTATACATAACAGTGTATTCGCGCACATAATGAGGATATGGCCTGGCATGGACCACCCTGCCCAATTTATCACCAGGAGATTTAGTAGTAGAAATCTGAATAAAATTTTTTACAGATAATTAAGTACAGTAAAACATCTACCGAAAAATTACCTAAATTTGCTTTGGCTCATCACATTTCTAATGAGCCAAACTGTAATTAATACGTATTTCCAATCATCAATTCTAACAGAAAGTATGTACGGCTTCAAAGAACCCACACAGGCGAATGGACCAGCGAAGCAGAAATGCCAGGAAGAGATGACAAAAAGAAAAGGAGCAAGGCAGAAACAAAGACAGTGACAGAAAAGCGGAAATGCCTGGCGCAGAATGTTCATCAGGTGATGATACTATTTTTGCTGACGATACAAAACTATATGACAAGATTGCCAATGTTAATTTAATTCAACAGGACTTGCTAATACTACAAAACTGGTCAGATACTTGGAATTTATATTTTAATGTTTCAAAATGCCATGTAATGCATGTTGGTAAGAAGAATATTAGACGAGAGTATTTCATGAAAATTGGAAATGATGTACAGAAAATTAATGTGTGTGAAACGGAGAAAGACTTGGGAGTTACATTTGATAGTGAATTATCCTTTGACCTGCACATTAAAAGAGTAGCAAATAAGGCTAACCAAATGATAGGAATTATCAAAAGAACATTTTTGTACATGAATAAACATACATTTTTAATGTTGTATAAGGCTTTTGTTAGACCACATTTAGAATACGCAAGTGTTGTTTGTAATCCGTATTTGATAAGACAGTCAAAAATGATTGAAAATGTACAAAGAAGGGCAACTAGGTTGCTTATAGAGTGTAAAAATATGAGTTATGAAGAAAGGCTTAAGTTTTTAAAACTTCATTCACTGAAAGGTAGGAGGGTTAGGGGGGATTTAATACAGGTATACAAAATAATGAATGGGATGGATAAGCTATCAGTTGAAACATTTTTTTTCTTTCCACAAGCTAGTATAACAAGGAATGCTGAAGGTAAAATATTTGTTAAACACAAAAATACTAACACAAGAGCGTTTTGTTTTTCTAACAGAATTGTTAAATTGTGGAATAAAATTCCTTTTGAAATTAAATTTACTAACAGCATTAACAAATTCAAAAATTTCCTGGACGATGATGCAGAATTCAAAATTTTATTTAAAAAAATAGACTGAAGCAGATTTGCTCAAGTATGAATATTAAGGTATGCTTTTCAGACCCCGAAGAAGAAAGAGTAAAACAAAAAAGATAGGGCGTTAAAAGGCCAGAAGGCCTAGGCTACGAGCCAGCCCTCAGCTACTACTACTACTACTACTACTACACTGAAAGAGCCCCCAGCAATCCCATAGGGGAATCCCATCTAAACACCTTCCCACAACATGCAAGCCTAAAGATCAGCCAAAAGAACACGAGACGTGATGACAATGAATACCCCTAATCCCTTACCAGTCCGGGTAGACGAAACAGACCTACCCACAGTAAAGAGCTCACCTACCTAGGCCAACGTTGTCAAACACAAAGGAGGAGCTTGCAGTGACATCAGAGCCTTGTCAACAAAACTAGAAACACCTTCAGAATGCTGAACAACGTGTAGAGCTTCTCTCAGTACAACACCAACACCAAGCTGAGACTGTACCAGATCTGTATCCTTTCCACCCCTATTTCATGGATCAGAAAGCTGGAAGATGACACAACTGTCCATCTTCCACGCAAATAGGCAATCATCATCATCATCAGGTGCCCTGCCGCATGGCATTGGCGATCATGGACTTCCATCTGTCTCTATCTCTCGTTGCCCCTAGCATCTCCCCCACCCTCCTCGTCCCCAGCCACTCTGCAAGTCCGTCCAGCATTTTCTCCCTGGGTCTACTTGGTGTTCTTTTTCCCTCCAGCTTTCCCGTTGTGACCAGGTGCTCCAAATCCCCCTTCCTCATAAAACGGCCTATAAATGTTGCCTGTCTTTTCCTAATCTCCCTTATGAATGATCTACTTGTGTCTGCCTCCATCAAGACTGTCTCGTTTGTTTTCTTTGCTGTCCATGGCAATAGGCAATATCATCATGAAAGAATGATAGGGACAGATTGGGCATGTCATCTGAAGAAAACGGGATAACATCACACGGAATACCTTTTACTGAACACCGGAAGAAAGACGTAAGAGAGGAAGACCGAAAACTGTTTACCTGGCGACTAACAACAGAAGGAGACGGGAAGCCCCTTAAGCACACCTAGAGTATCATACAGAAGCTTGCCTAGAATAGACAGGAGAAGAGAATTTTCGTTGCTGCCCTACATGCATGATGGGCTACAAATGTTAATACAGGCTATCTCAATAGGAGACGGTGTGTGTGTGTGTGTGTGTGTGTGTGTGTGTGTGTGTGTGGTGTGTGTGTGTGTGTGTGTGTGTGTGTGTGTGTGTGTGTGTGTGTGTGCGTGCAATGCGTGCGTAACAAACGATCTCATTGCAGAACGACGAGCGCAATATCGAGTGGTTAGGACACTTCTCTTGCAACTAGTAGGTCTGGGTTCGAACTTACATGGGTACCGTCTGGGTGGGTAAAGGGTGGAGACTTCTCTGACCCCCAAGGTCAACATAATGTGCAAATTTGCAACTACCCCGCCCAACCCTTCCGTGTGTATACGCACGCAAAACATGAAATACACTCGTTAAAGATTTGAAAGCCACGTCAGTGTTTGGTGACTTATCAAAACACAGAAAACAACCAGCAAGCAGACACCCGAAAACGGAGTATGACTGCATTAATGACGAGGTAAAACCAGCCGAACACGTAAACGCCCGCTCCTATATTTCAGTGCAAGTGGGAGTTGTTGCAGCCCACACGAATGTTTTCTTCCCTACCCCCTCCCACACCCCCAGTGATGGGGGGATAGCGAGAACAGCGACGAATTTTTTTTAACTTGCCACCTACATTCATCCCCATGCAGCGCGCCAACTGAAAAACCCATTTGTTTTCGTAAGATAACTAACGAGATTTTTTTTTTTTTAAGAGAAGAAATTCTATTGAATAATTCCGACCCTTACAGCATATAGTGACTGATATATCGGGCCTGAGCTTCCGTGTCCCGCGATTACCGTCACTGAAATCGTTTTTATGCACCGTCTGAAAAACCAAACCAAACCACACAAAAACGAAACAAAAACAAAACCAAGGAATGAAACAAGATGATCAAGCCATACAGGCAGTCTTTCTTTTTTATCATGAATTTCAGTTTGAGATTGTTCACGAAGGATTCAACACGCTCCGACAATTGCACAATTATGTGCTTCACTCCAAATCATCCCGTGATATTCCAACAGACTCCTCGAGTCTGCGCAAAATTCTAACCCTTTGACTCCTGCACCGTGTCCACCAGCATCCTGCATTGTCAAACATGCTAGCAAAGCAAAAACTTAACCCTTTGACTCCCTCACCCTATCCATCACTTCTTGCAGAAAGCTGGTGGACAGGGTGAGGGAGTCACAGGGTTTAATTTTTGCAGATGCACATCAGAAATAGCCAGCAGAATCGGCCAAGCCAAAACAACATTCAAGAAGATGAAAAGCATTCTTACCAACAAATGCCTATCAATTAACATCAGGAAGAGAGTTCTGGAATGTTAGATAAAACCAATACTGTTATACGGTTGCAAGGCGTGGACAGTCAACAAGCAAAGCCAGAACAAGATTGAGGCAGCTGAGATGTGGTTTCTAAGAAGGATGTTGAGAGTTCCATGGATAGCAAAGAAAACAAACGAGACAGTCTTGATGGAGGCAGACACAAGTAGATCATTCATAAGGAAGATTAGGAAAAGACAGGCAACATTTATAGGCCATTTTATGAGGAAAGGGGAACTGGAACACCTGGTCACAACGGGAAAGCTGGAGGGAAAGAGAGCACCGGGTAGACCCAGGGAGAAAATATTGGACGGACTTGCAGGGTGATTGAGGACAGAGAGGGTGGAAGATGTGCTTGCGGCAACAAGAGATAGATACATATGGAGGGCCGTGATCGCCAACGCCATGCGGTAGGGCACTTGATGATGATGATGATGATGTGTCTTCAGATACCCCGACACACTTTACTACATTTACATATTTCCAAAGAACGTAGAGAAGAATTCTGCGTGATTTCTATGATGAAAACAATAACTGATGAATTTAATGTTAGCAACGATTGACCGTTATGGCCTAGCAGATGGGCTTGCTGTGTCTTCTAGAGTTTATTCAAGAGAGATTCATCACACTCCGACAATTCCACATGCGCTCTACCCAATCTGTTATCTGTTATCCAGTAGTCTCCTTAGGCCTGCGTAACATCCTATGCGCTGGCAAGGTCTGAAACTGGAGAGTGGGGAGGCAACAGAATCAATGAAATACTAAGCTGACACCACCAGAATGATTGGAGCAAACGGGCCACTTTTTGCATTGTCGGCTGGGAT
>CM060312.1:54820404-54827904 GCA_030674185.1 Monoplex corrugatus | reverse complement strand
CATCGTTGTTGTTGTTGATGTTGTTGTTTATCATCATCATCATCATCATTATTATCATCATTAATCCAGAACGGACAGGCGTGGAGGGTGTTCTTTGTGGCCCTACATGCCAATGGTATAAAGAGTATTAACTAATCAAGTATTAACTAATCAAGTATTAACTATCAAGTATTAACTAATCAAGTATTAACTAATCAAGTATTAACTAATCAAGTATTAACTAATCAAGAATTAACTAATCAAGTATTAACTAATCAAGTATATAAATGTCCGACACAAAAACTACGACACACAGATACGAAGTAAATAATATGATTATGTTAGCCTACATACAGTCATGATTTTACAGAAACAGAACTGTGATACAGACATATGCACGATTTAAATGTAAGCAAAAACTTTATGACACATATATCTTAATGTATCTGACAGGTTTGTAGCGTGTGAAACAGATATTATGACATATGTATCTAACATATCTCACTTTAGGACATATGTATCTTAACATATCTCACTTTAGGACATATATATCTTAACATATCTCACTTTATGACATGTATATCTTAACATATCTCACTTTACGACATATATATCTTAACATATCTAACTTTAGGACATGTATATATCTTAACATATCTCACTTTATGACATATGTATCTCAACATATCTCACTTTACGACATAATATCTTAACATATCTCACTTTACGATATATATATCTTAAATATCTCACTTTACGATATATATATCTAACATATCTCACTTTAGGACATATATATCTTAACATATCTAACTTTACGACATATATATCTTAACATATCTAACTTTAGGACATGTATATCTTAACATATCTCACTTTAGGACATGTATATCTTAACATATCTCACTTTACGACATGTATATCTTAACATATCTCACTTTACGACATGTATATCTTAACATATCTCACTTTAGGACATGTATATCTTAACATATCTGACTTTAGGACATGTATATCTTAACATATCTCACTTTACGACATGTATATCTTAACATATCTCACTTTAGGACATGTATATCTTAACATATCTCACTTTCGACATATACATCTTAACATATCACTTTAGACATGTATATCTTAACATATCTAACTTACGACATATATATCTTAACATATCTCACTTTATGACATATATATCTTAACATATCTCACAATTTTGTACCACGTCAGACAGAGGAGTTTGGAGTTCAGGGTTTGTTTGAGAGGGATTCATCGCACTCGGACAATTCCATATGCGTTCCATTAAAATTTGACAGCAATTATCGGGTACACTCTCTGGGCCCAAGCAAAACCCGTACGCGCTGGCAAGGTCTTGAAACGGGGAAGGTGGAAACAGGATATATATATGAAACATTAAGCTGGCATCCCCAGGATGATGGAAACATTGAGATGAGCATCAAAAAAGGTCAGTTTTTAATTAGGCGGGTTGGGACTGAATTCGAGATGCCAAACCTTGAGTCCAGGCTCTATCAAAACAACCAGCCACCTGTATTACTAAGAGAGAGAGAGAGAGAGAGAGAGACAATGACAATGACAATGACAATGATGCTTTATTTTCCAACGGTAAAAGTTATTGGCTAGAAGCCATTTTTGAAACTTGCCGTTGCTATTCTATACACATGACATTTGTTTACAGTAACAAGTACAGCTTAAGGAAATTACGAGAGAGAGAGAGGGGACACAGAGAGAGAGAGAGAGAGAGAGAGAGAGAGAGAAGAGAGAGACAGAGAGAGACAGAGACAGAGAGACAGACAGAAACAGAGACAGAGAGAGAGAGATACAGAGACAGACAGAGAGAGAAAGAGGACAGACAGACAGAAACAGAGAGAGAGACAGAGACAGAGAGACAGAGACAGAAACAGAGACAGAAACAGAGAGAGAGACAGAGACAGAGAGAGAGACAGAAACAGAAAGAGAGACAGAGAGACAGAGACAGAGAGACAGAGACAGAGACAGAGAGACAGAGACAGAGAGAGGCTTCTACGCGTACGAGTATATAATTATCAACAAACCCTAGATCTACATTTTGCAGTGAGTGAGCTACAAACTACGACACAGCATTCTGATTTTCTCAGTTGAGTGTATGCACATACTTTTGCACACACTGTACAGATCGTATGATGCTACACAGTTTGCATATTCCGTCTTTGGTAGTATTGCTGGCTGGGTGTTTTCATGTTTCCATAAGCCACCAGACACTGAAATAACGTAAAGGATGTATTTAGTTCATGTTCCGTGTCTGCACACATGCTGACCTCGGAGATCAGAAAAATCTCAACCCATTACCCCTCAGATGGGAGGTAACCAGGCATGATCGAACCGAGACCTTCCAAGTAGAAGTACAACGTCTTACTTGACTATCGCGAATGTCGATGACAGATATATTCTGTGAAGTGTATGAAGTAGAAAACTGTAAAATGGATCGCTCATAATGCTAGTATATATTTCGTTGTATGCAAGGTGAAGTCTGTGAAGGTGGCATGGTGGATTTGCTCTATCAAAGTGGAAATAATGTGTATCTGATAAATTACATGATGTTCTGAAACAGAAATTTGGAGACAAGTACTAAGTTTGTACGAACAGGCATTATGATTAACGGATGTGGTAGTCATGTAGATAACTGTCAGATTTCCAATCGAAAGGTCCCGGGTTTGAATCACCCTGACACCTCCACTGGTGAGTACAGGGGTAGAGATCTTTCCCCATCTCCCACATCAACGTTATGTGCAGACCTGTCAGTGTCTAAAACCCCCTTCGAGAGTATACACTTGCAGAATATCAGATATGCACAATAAAGATCCTGTAAGTCAGGGCATGTCAGTGGCAGGCATATGGAAACATGATAACACCCTGCAAGCAAGCTTAGTAAAGATGCAGACTGTGGAACAACACACTGGAATGTGGTCATCTCACCTAACAGCTGGAGTTCTCCGTACTCCGCTAAAAAGTCTGATTATGTGTGATACGCAGTGAGTCTAAATGAGTCTTAAGAACCTCGCTATACAGGAATTATTTCTGATATTGTATAGCAACCGAGAAAGAAACTACCACAGTAATTCGTTATTTTGTTTAAAGCCCAGTCGACTGCGTACAGCCGTATCAACGCTATAACCATCTCAAAACATACACAATACACTGTACATCGACAGGAAAAAAGGAAAAGAAAATTAAGTACACGTATCAGTGCAATCACGCACATAATCTATGGAGATGCCCCTTGCGCTGACCACTTCGTCCAATTCATCACACAGGGGACTTAAAACGACACATCTGAATACAAACTTAAATATAACTAAGGACACTAAAACATACATAAAAACGGGTCTAAATTACCTAAAACTGCTTCCGCATATCTCATTTCCCTAGTCATACATGTACACAATTATCGATCCTAACACAAAGTATGTAAAACTTTATCGAACACATACAGGTGAATGGACCAGCAAGGCAGAAAATGACAGGAAGAAATGACAGAAAGCAAACGAACAAGGCAGAAAAAAAAAAAAGAATGACAGAAAAGAGGACATTTCTAGCACAGAATTTCCAGAAGGTAGAGATACTATTTATACTGAAAGAGCCCCCGGCATCCCCACGGGGGTAACTATCATAGAGAAGTGAGACAGAATAAGGTATCAGATATATATTCCAGTTCGTATCTCTGTTATATCACATTTCGCTCTGTGATCCAGACTGACTGATTTTGTGTATTCAAAAAAATAAAAACAAAAAAAAAGAAAACACACACACACACACACACACAAAGAGAGAGAAGGAGAGAGAGAGTGAGAGAGAGAGAGAGAGAGAGAGAGAGAGAGAGAGAGAGAGAGAGAGAGAGAGAGATTGACAATATATCTTATTTTTATCCATGACTTACAGTTTTCAAAATTTACGTAGGGCTGTACATGAACAGCAGATACTGTTTTATCTGCTGCGTTATAGACACTTTGGCCTGATGCTTGGGATTCTCAAATCTCTATTTTGAAAATAAAGAGGAAAAAGTAAATGATTTTGATATCAAGCACAAGGAATGTGTGTGTCTGTGTGCGTGTCTGTCTGTGACCAAAACATGTTAGCAAGATTTTCTCAGTTGTTCCTGTATGGCTCTTACCGAATGTGGTTCAAAAGTGTGCATCAGTGTGGAGTCACAAATGCATAACTGTGGAAGTCACGGTGCCAAGCGCTGAAAATCAGCACTTTTTGAACAATGCGTAGGAGCAGCACTCTCGCAATAACTGGAGAATATTTATATTCCGTTTTCACTGTTGTAACAGTCTACATCGTCACCACCTGACGTCAAGTTTTACTTCATCTGATGTTTCTCCAAGGACCCTTAGAAGTGCAAAATCTAGATTTTCTGTCACATATTTTGTATGAAAAGGGAGACTGACCATTTTGGATTTTTCCCGTTCTTAGATATGACTCACTATTTTTCCCATTGGCACAAACAGTGTATACATTTTTTGTATAAAAAGGGTGACAGAACGGCTTGACCATCTGGACTTTTTCCTTCTTAGATATGACTTTTTCCCACTGGCACAGACAGTGTATATCACAGGGACATTTACAAATCCAACAAATCTCCGTACCTTAATTAACTCTTTGACTCCCGCACCCTATCCACTGACTGCAAAAACTTAACCCTTTGACTCCCTCATCCTATCCACCAGCTTCCTGTAGGAAGCTGGACAGAGTGAGGGAATCGAAAGGTTAAGTTTTTGCTTTGCTGACTTTGGCTGACAATGCTGGTGGCCAGGGTGCTGGAATCAAAGGGTTTAAACAATGTACTAGATCACCAAGACATACAGCAGCCTGCCAAAGATAATGCCGCAAGACCCTGAAGGAAAGCCCAACAAATTGTGGCCAGCACCACACCACCATTTGGTCAGCATCAATGCCCCGGGTGAGAAGACAAAAAATGCGCGAAACAGGAAAGCCCAGTGGGATACCCCACTTAACTAAGCAAGAGTCAGGTGGGGAGATGGTTTGCAGCTGTTAGGATGGGAAGATTTGAACCTGGCTCACGTGAGAACGATAAACCACCCCCTTAGCATGGCTCCACTGACAGATAGCTGAAAAGATTAATGTTGTGCCTAGCGTCTGGAATACAACTGCAGCTTTTCCGCTGCAGACAGTCCACATCCATTCTCACCGTGAAACCTTGTGATTTTGGTAAATTGGCACTGTTAGTTCACGTAAGTACCAATGTGTTCAGATGTTTCTCATCTGGAGCTACGTCCACGTTTTAGAAAAAGTTTAAAGAACAGAAAGAAAATTGGAAAAGAGGCTGCTAAAATAATAACAGCAGACGAATACGAAGCGGAGGAAGCACAAGAAGAAGGAAAAAAAGAACAACAATAAATTCTATTAATAAGTGTGTGAAATAAGCAATGTATTTGCCTTTTTATATCCTGCCCTTGACCAAAGTCGGTCTGTTACAAAAGAAGAAGATTCAGCATCAAATAAAAAATGTTGTTGTTTTTTATATGTAACAAAACAAAGCCACCATCACCATAATCTGATTTACAGAAACTGTCCACATACTGTTTTTTTTCAAGAAATGCTCACGTTATGCAATTGCATTCACAGCAATTACCAATTAAAATGTCAAAACAAACATTTTCTATTGAAGAGAATATATATTTCCAAAAGCACTGTTGTTCATAATGTGATAAATCATAGTTTTAGTGACTTAATAGTTTTGGTGACCTAATAAAAAATTTAAAAAAGGATAAACTGTGTCCTATAACTGTGTGAGAAAAGCAGAACGAGACACGACAGACAAGACAGAGACAGAGACGAACAAACTAAGTTTAATGTGATATCGCCTCATGAGCACGTTTGCAAATGTGAGTTTCCAATAATTTTTAAATCCTGCACATCAAATATTGATATCTAAAATTATATCACATGATTGGAATACCGAGAGAGAGAAGCGAGGGGGGGGAGAGAGAGAGAGAGAGAGAGGAAGAGAGAGAAAGAAAAGACAGACAGACAGACAGATGGACTGAGACAGGCATAGAAACAGACTCGTGAGCAAGAGAAAGGGGGGGAACTCACATAACCGACGCCAGAAACAGAAATAAATAAATACATTTAAACATCATCAAATCGCCAGTACACCGATAATTGAGGAACCTGTACACTGATCTGAAGTCTGCACGAAATTACAAAGTTGTCTGGCGGTCGGGGGAAAAAAAAAACAACAACAAAAACTTTCCCCAGTGGCGACATCTTGTCGAGACAAGGATAGCAACTCTCGACATCCCTGTCTGCGCTTACTGTTCCTGCAAGCTAATCCGCCGAGATTAATGGTAGACCGTTGAAAACAAAAATATTGACTCAAGATGGGGCGAAAAAACAGCTTCTCCCACTCTCAACCCGCCTGCTTATTCGGGTTCCAGAAATTCGAAGGAATGAAGAAAATATACGGGTAGCGGGTGTACTGTGGTGATTGGTTCTCTTTTCTACCGTGGCTCAAGGAGTCCAAACCTAACGAAAGCCCTCTGATCGACTCCGTTTGGCAGGAAGTGAAAGCAGACGACAATTATGACGAGCAGCTTTTTCCCCATCCAAGAATGAAAATTGCTCTCCCAGGAGGAAGCTGTCCTGGGATGATGGATGCGAAAATCACGCAAAAATCCATTAATTACGGTTGAAGTTTTTTATTTAAAAAAGTCTTAACCCGGCCATCACCATCATCATGCATTCTCCCAGGCTATGTCTGAGTAGGCCTAAAAATGTCTGCGTGGTGTGAATTTAAACTGCAGTCTAATAATTGAAAAACCGTATGGGAGACACGCACGATGCATATAAGCACGCGGGCGCGCAAAAACATAGTAACACACCACACATACACGCACATGCATGCATGCACGCGCGCACACATACACACTCGCACGCACGCACACACACCACACCACATCACACATACACACACACACATACACACACACACACACACACACACACACACACACACACACACACACACACACACACACACACACACAAACACACAAAAGGAAATGCTGCATGCGCAAGTGTGTATGTACAGTATCAGAGCGCACGTCCCTCGTACCAATGTGTGCACATCTCGGATCGACCGTGAATTAACTTACGATAGTCAGTGGACACTCAACCCGTATAGACACAAAAGATGGTCAAGCCATATTAACAATCTTCGTTTATGTAACTGGGGTGGATTAAGATTTTTTAGAGAAGGTTTGTAAGAAATTATATGGGATCCAGGGCGTGCCCTCCCCACAGGAAAAATTGAATTTATGTCCATAGAATTAATCTACAAGCTAACTGGTATATTCTACTGATGAAATCGCATAATTTGCTCAGTACTAAAAAGCACATCATACCATCTTGTCTCCTCAACAACAATTTGAGTCTCGGACAACTGAGGGGACAGAGGTCTGGAAGTCCTGAAAACACACCCACCCCAACCCATTATCC
>CM060312.1:54805404-54815404 GCA_030674185.1 Monoplex corrugatus | reverse complement strand
ACACACACACATACACACACACTTGCCCACATGTCTTCCTTGAAATTGACAGTGCTGTATCCCGACATCACACAGTAGCCATTTCGGGGGGAGGGGGGGGGGAAGCACTATCCATACACTCCTTGAGCCACTCGGACCCAGACATCAGTTACTTTGTTTGCAAGCTGAATGATAATGTGAGAGATGACAAACCCCTGGACACAGCCACAGAACCCTGTAAATTTAAAAAATGTCATGTAGTTTTGAAAATCACAGTAGTGTGGATCACAAGTATATGCATTGTTATTATTATTATTAAAGAAAAAACAAGTGTGTCACCATGACTAATAGGGAATCAACTGTTTATGTCATTGTCTATAACTGTGCCTCTTCCTGTGACTGCGGTTTCGTTTCTATTAAAAAAAAATAAAAAAATAAAAACCTGCTGTATTCCGTAGAACTTACTGAAGAATTTTCATTTTATCTATTCATCTATCTGTTCATTTATTATATTTATTTATTTATCTATTCATTTATTTATTTATCTATTTATTTATTTATTTATATTATTTATCTATTCAATTCATTTACTTATTTATACATTTATCTGTCTAATTATTTATTGATTGATTTTATTCATTCATTTTTTCATTCATGTTAAATAGATTTTCACGATTAATTATTCTCTTCCATTTATTCATTTGTTTATTTATTCATCTATTCATTCATTCATTTCTTCATTTATGTTAAATAGATTCTCATGATTATTCATTGTCGCCCATCAATTTTCCACAATCACCTATTCTGAACACACAGTGACGATACCGGAGATTTGGGGGAGGGGGGGGGGTGTAAGAAAAGTTTTCGTTTCGTTTGTTTTGTTTTGTTTTTTGTTTTGTTTTGTTCAAACGTCTCAGTCTCTGCCATAACCTGGTGGTTTCGTTTGTTCTTTTGTTCGTTCGTTTGTTTATTGTTATTTGTTGTTTATTTGTTTGTTTATTTGTTTGTTTGTTTAGGGGTGTTTTTGTTGTTTCTAATGAGGATTCTCCTACCCCATACTGTGATTCCGTCACCCTGAATTACAAAAAAAAAAAAAAAAAAAAAAGGGCTTTTTTTTTTTAAAGTAAGGAGGAAAGGATGGAAGGGGTGATTTAGTTGTTTGTTTCTTCGTTTAAACCTCAAACTTGAGATTTCTAACAATTTTCCCTCTCCAAACGCGTGATGGTTCGAAACACAGTTTCCTTTACCGGTGAAGCTTGCCTACCATGATCAAAGGAGGTCGCAGACACTGAAACATCTCGGTCGCCGTTACGAATCAAAAGATGATCGTGGGGGATTTTTTTTTTTAACCATAAGCCGTCCACCCACCCCACCCCCTTTCACTGCCTTCTTCCCCTTGTTTGCGCTCTCCACTCTGCACACAGAGAAAAGAGAAACTTGTTGCCTCCGTCACAGGGTGTTCGCGATGTCTCAGTGAGTCACTGGGAGGTTTTTATATTTCTCTTTTTCTTTTTGCTAACGTCGGGGAAGAAAGAGGGAATGCCGAGTGCGTGCGTGTGGTGTGTGTGGTTGTGTGTGTGTGTGTGTGTGTGTGTGTGTGTGTGTGTGTGGGTGTGTGTGTGTGTGTGAGTCTGTGTTGTGTGTGTGTGTGTGTGTGTGTGTGTGTGTGTGTGTGTGTGTGTGTGTGTGTGTGTGTGTGTGTGTGTGTGTGTGTGTGTGGTGTGTGTGTGTGGGTGTGTGGTGTGTGTGTGGTGTGTGGGGGTGGTGGCGTGTGTGTGTGTAGGGAAAGGAGACAATCTCTGCTCTCTCTCTCTCTGTCTCTCTCTCTCTCTTACAACTCTCTCTCTCTCTCTCTCTCTCCCCCCCCGGACTATGTGTGTGTGGTGGTGGTCTTTGATTTAATGTCTATGCATTTAAGTGTGTGTATCTGTGTGTCTTGTGTGTGTGTGTGTGTGTGTGTGTATGAAACAAATTGGGATTTGATTCAAATGAACCCGTGGCATCTAATTAAAAGAAGACAAATCGTGTTTTAAAAAGTTTAAAAGCCTTGTACATATGATCATCTCCTTTCAATTAAAGATATTTTTTTAAAAAAAAAAAAAAAAAAGGGGCGGGGGGGGAGATTGTTTTACATATACCAATTTGACAGAGACAGTGCTCGTGTGCGAAAGCGTAGCCTATTACTTAAATAAAAGGGGTGGTCATTTTTGTAGTTCTCTATTACGCAAACTGGGTTTAGTCTGGCTGGTTGGTTGGTTGGCTGGTTGGTTGGTTGGTGGTTGGTTGGTTTGGTTGGTTGGCTGCTTGCTTGCTTGCTTGCATACATGCTTTGGTTTGGCTTGTTTTTTGTTGTTGTTTTTTGTGTGTGTGTGTGTGTGTTTTTTTTTTTGTTTTTTTTTGTTTTGTTTTTTCTCTTCTTCTTCTTTCTCTATTACGCAAACAGTGTGTGTATTTCTTTGAGAAAATATACTGTTTTAGCCTGCTCTTGCAAAATTCAGCTCATTGTTCTACAGATTAATAGTGGTGCTTACGGGTAAATATATGCCAAGACCATAGTATGTTCGGATGAGACGGGCTGATTTTCAAGATCATATCCACGGATATAAGGAAAAACAAACAAACAAATCAAAACAAAATGCAAATCTCCTTCTAGTAGTTCGAGTTTCTTCAAGGGGGATTCATCACACTCGGCCAATGCCATATACGATTACCCAAACCTACCAATGATAATAGGCTGGGTTAGCTGTCTCGTTGTTATTGCATCGTTTTGCACATTTTCTCTGTTAAGTTACGGGCTAGTTGTAGAGCCATGGACTCAAGATCTGTTATCTTGAATTCAATCCCAGACCGCAACATTAAAAACTGGCCTGTTGGCTGCCCCATCTTAATGTTTCCATCATTCTGGTGGTGTCAGCTTATGTTTGACAGGTCCCTTCTCCCCTTTCCCCGTTTCGAAACCTTGCCAGCGCGTAGGGTTTTGCGCTGGTTCAGGAAATTTGTTAGATAATAGCTGGCAGATTTGGGTAGAGCGCATATGGAGTTGTCTGAGCGCAGTGAATCCCTCTTGAAATAACTCCAATAACTTTCTTTCTAGATTTTTACTGCGTTTCTGGATTTTCACTCTTTCTGGGTAGAGCGATCTCGAAGTTAAATCTCTCCTCTGTGTTCTGGTGTTTTCTATCAGGGAATGTGAAGACTGGTTGTCTGGCTTGACCATTTTAAACCCGTCCTCCCTCGGTCCTTATTTCCAAGAGATCGTCAACCCTGCTGCAAATATTTGACCAGGCAAAGCAATGCTTTTTGAGTCCTTTCAGTTTCGCGCCCTCCCTCCCATTCCACCTCTCTCTCTCTCTCTCTCTCTCTCTCTCTCTCTCTCTCTCTCTCTCTCTCTCTCTCTCTCTTTCCTGTAGCCCCCTCTCTCTCTTTTTTTTTTAAACATCTGAGGCCCGTTTCGGAAGCGAAGTGTTACGCAGCAAATTTAGCGAAACAATGTGGAAGACGCATTTACTTCGTAGTTAAACTGGATCTTCGTTCGCTTGGCTCGAGCTTTCACGACGACTCAGAGAGTTCAGGGTTTATTCAAGAGGGATTCGTCGCACTCGGATAGTTCCATATGCGCTCCACCCAATCTGCCATTTGGCAGCTTCCTTGAGCCTGCACAAAACCCTATGCGCTGATAAGATTGGTAAGATCTTGAAATGGAGGGGGAGGGGGCGACAAGGCCCACAGCAACAATGCCTCACCCCTGACCGAACAATCATCTCCCAGCTCCCGACATTGCACGTGCACAGATATGACCATATGACCAGCAGCAAGATCGACGAGCCACCTTCTCCTGGGGCTTTATCCTACAGGTTATTGGCACGGATAACTCTCTCTCTCTCTCTCTCTCTCTCTCTCTCTCTCTCTCTGTCTCTCTCTCTATCTGTCTCTCTCTCTCTCTTTCTCTCTCATTGTACTCACTCACTAGTTGGTTTGTTAACTTCACCCGCTGTTTTAAAATTGAAATATCTTTTTAAAAAGGTCAGCCGCCTCTTTTGCGTCCCAAGTCCCAAGTAATAAACCCATAAACAGATTGAACATTAAGAGCCCGGACTTCGGAGTTAGGTCAAGAGAGTTTCATTCGACGTCGACAATTCCATACGCCCGCCATCAGAAATCTGCTAAAAATAATTTGGCAGACGTTTTCAGTCTGCGCAAAACTTATGTTCTGGCGAGGTCTTGAAATAGGGAGGAGGAAGGGCCTTAAAGAAACACTGACATCATCAGAACGATTGGACCATGAAAATAGGCAGCAGACAAGCCAACTTTTACGCTGCAGACAAGCCAACTTTTACGCTGCAGACAAGCCAACTTTTACGCTGCAGAAAGTTGTAGTGCAACCAAAACTTGATATGAGATCGGGGCTAATCAAAAACATGCAAAACCTATTGTAAAGATGTGATGAAAATAAGTCCATCGTGGTCCAGCTCCAAATTCGGTGAAAGATAAAAAAAAAAATGATACCAAAACAATCGAAAAAAACAAAAAACAAAGAAAAAAAAGTAGAACACTGGAGGAGAACAAGAGAAAGGGAAGACGGGAGAGGGGAGACATCCTGATTTCAAACCCTGATGACTGATCATGCAGGGGATATTCTTATCTATGCCGTAAATTTCAAAACATCCGCTCAGGTTATGGTGAGCAATTGACTCTGCGCCCCATCCTTTGATAAAATGCGACGTTTTCTTTTCTGTTGACAGACAGACACAGACAGACAGACAGATAGATAGATAGATAGATAGATAGATAGACAGGCAGGCAGAAAGATAGGCAGAAAGATAGACAGACAGACAGACAGAAAGACAGATGCACAGATAGATAAATACACAGAGAGTTGAGATAAAGTATTTAATTCATTGTTTAGTAACAAATGATACACAAGTCAGTTTTTATAGAACCCATCTCGCTGTGGGATTTTACCTACGGCTAAGTTGACAGTATAGCTAAAAGTGCAGCAATGAATGTTTCAAGCAGTACAAAACATTAACTTACAACTTTCTCAACGTGAATATGTATGCGCGCGCGCGCGCGCGCGTGTATGTGTGTGTGTGTGTGTGTGTGTGTGTGTGTGTGTGTGGTTGTGTGTGTATGTGAGTAAGTGTGTGTGCACGCGCGCTCGCGTGTGTGTGTGTGTGTTTGTGCATGTGTGTGTGTGTGTGTGCTTGTGCTTGTGTGTACTTCTGCTTGTGTGTGCGCATGCACGTGTATATCTGTGTACGTGCGTGCGTATACGGGTGAACGTACATCAGATGCGTGTGCATGTGCGGGGCGTGTATGTGTGTAAACGTAAAAGGCAGGCATTAGTCGAAAACAATATGATATATATATACACGTGACAACACCATGTGTACCACCTAATTAATTCACTAAGATTACGAATAGTGTCAGTATATGCTATCAAAATAGGCAAACTCGGTCCGCTGTGAATGAGATAAGCATCAACAGATAATTAGACACCTAGATGAACAGATGCACACATTGACAGACAGACAGACAGACAGGACAGACAGATAGACATATAGATAGATACATTGTAGATAGATGGATGGATATGGATGGATGGATGGATGGATGGATGGAGTGGATGGATGGATGGATGACGGACGGACGGACGAACGGGCAGATAGGCAGATAGACAGACTGATTAATAGCTCAAATGACAGAGAGATATCCAGATAAACAGAAAGATAGAGACATACAGGTAGGTAAGTAGGAAGGTGGGTAAATAAAGACAGATGGACATATAGATTCGTATACAGACAGATAGATAATTAGATAGGTAGATACACAGACAGGTGGATAGACAGACAGACATACAAACATGCATACATACACAGACTGATTAATAGCTAGATTGATAGACAGATATCCAGGTAAAAAGAAAGACAGCTAAACAGGCAAGCAGGCAGGTAGGTAGGTAGGTGGGCAAATAATGACAGACAGATGGACATATAGATTCATATATAAACAGACCGATAGACAGATAATTGGACAGACAGACAGAGATAGGTGGATAGATAGACAGACAGACACAGATAGATAGATAGACAGGCAGACAGACAGATAGATAGACAGATAGATAGATAGATAGATAGATAATACAGACAGGTGGGTAGGCAGGTAGGTAGGTGGGTAGGCAGGTAGGTAGGTAGACAGATAAACAGACAGGCAGACAGACAGAGAGACAGACATACGAGAGATAAATAGGTAGACACACAGACAGACAGATAGATAGACGGACAGAGGACGGACAGAGGGACGGAGAGACAGACAAGATAGATAGACAGAGTGAGTTTGTGTTACCTTTAACGTTGGAATATGTCTGCGTTCGTTGAGGGTATGCCAAAAATCCCTCCTGAGAGTCTTCTCTTACACACTTTTGCGGTAAGTACTTGATCACCTGAACAAACGAACAAAATTTGTATTAACATCCTTATAAAAAGAATCCAAAGATAGCCATTAAATATTTCAGTATCGAAAGAAATTACTGATAACTGTGTCCCAAAAATATGAGTCATGCCTTTTCGAACTTGCATGGACATTGCTCTCGTCATTCCCAGAAGAAACTTAAAGGCAATTTGTCACAACTTTAATGTACTGGACTTGAAGAATGCATAAAGGAAATGTATTCGTCTCTTCACGGAATAATTTTACATCTTAAAAAGAGGGATATTGCTCGTACAACATCTCAACAGACAAAAGGTTTGGGGACATCAAAAAGGACTACTTGACTTCTTGAAAACTGTATCTTTCATCCAGACTGCTTGACCCAACTTTGAGGTCATGCTCGATTACAAAAAAATCAACTATCAGTCATGCAACGTAACTGCGGCATTATCCTCACATTTACCTATCTACTCCCCTCCCACTTGACCAAGGCCCAACATGTCAGAAGAACCAGAAAAGTCGTCATCCGATGGACCCTATCTCACTGTGGGATATCAGGAACAAGTCAGAAGATAAGTAGGAAAAAGATGAGACCATGAAGAGCAACTAGACAACAGGGTCAGAAGAGAAGAGGTTAATCATCAGATCCTCATCCCTTTGACTCCCGTACCTTGTCCACCAACATCCTGCATCGTCAACCATGCCAGAAAAGCAAAAACATAACCCATTGATTCCCTAACCCTCTCTACCATCTTCCTGCAGAAACTGGTTGATAGGATGAGGAGTCAAAGGGTTAAATTTTTGCAGTCGGTGTGTTGTAGGGTCCGGGAGTCAAAGAGGAAAGCCAGGACAGAAAGGGACGACTACACCTTCTGTAAAGATAGCAGCAAGTAGTATTCATTCAACTGTACCCTTACCCTATTGTTCAAACATCTCAAAAGACGAACAAACGAACAAAGTTACTAATTCGACGGGAAAAGAGAATGGTGCGTCATGTACATGAACAATTACGATAATATCCCAAATTTTCACCCGTGAACTTTTTCCGTTGTAGAAGGAATGACCTGGAGCCATTGTCGTATTATAGGTAGGCCTACAACTCATTCCGTCTTCGGCACAGAGTACAGACGGGTCTTCTTTTCATTTCGCTCACTTATGTACATGGTCAGGCCACCACACCTGACGATGAATGTGGCCGATTTTCCCAGTTCTACCAGCTGCTATAAATCTTAGTGATCAGAGGAGTGTGTAGCTTTGTCTCCGGTCATTCCATTTTATTGAGGCGACATCACTCGAATACGTGTTCAGCTGTCTCGCCTTTTGGCCGCAGGAACATGCTGGTGAAGACATCAGTTTAAACTTGGGGTTGAATAGGCGTTAAACTGGTTGTGCCCGATGCGGAGTTGAATCAATACTACTTGCTTTCTCTGGACAGAAGGTGGTAGTCGTCCCTTTCTGTCCCTGGCTTTCCTCTTTGACTCCCGAACCCTACACACCGACTGCAAAAATTTAACCCTTTGACTCCCAACCCTACACACCGACTGCAGAAACTTAACCCTTTGACTCCCTCATCCTATCAACCAGTTTCTGCAGGAAGATGGTAGAGAGGGTTAGGGAATCAATGGGTTATGTTTTTGCTTTTCTGGCATGGTTACGATGCAGGATGCTGGTGGACAAGGTACGGGAGTCAAAGGGTTGAGGATCTGATGATTAACCTCTTCTCTTCTGACCCTGTTGTCTAGTTGCTCTTCATGGTCTCATCTTTTTCCTACTTATCTTCTGACTTGTTCCTGATATCCCAAGTGAGATAGGGTCCATCGGATGACGACTTTTCTGGTTCTTCTGACATGTTGGGCCTTGGTCAAGTGGGAGGGGAGTAGATAGGTAAATGTGAGGATAATGCCGCAGTTACGTTGCATGACTGATAGTTGATTTTTCTTGTAATCGAGCATGGCCTCAAAGTTGGGTCAAGCAGTCTGGATGAAAGATACAGTTTTCAAGTTATCAAGTAGTCCTTTTTGATGTCCCCAAACGTTCTTCCAGATTTAAATTGTCTTGTTAGGCCACTACTCCATTCTTTCGTAATTTGGAGTTTGAATTTGTTCAAGACAGGTTTATTACACTCAGATAATAATCTACACCCAAATCCCCCATTTATTATCTGGCGGCCTCCTTAAGTCTTCGCAAAACCCTAAGCACTGGTGAGATCTTGAAATAGGGAGGTGGAAGGAGGGGAGAGAAAGGGACCTATGAAATATTAAGCTGATATGTCCTGAATGCATGAGGCAATAAAGTGTGCAGCGAACAGTCCGTCTTTGTTGCAGGCGAATCGATTTTCTGATGATTCTTGCATAGAACCCAAGAGACAGAAATACCACAGACCAGACGTGAAAACAGACTAGCGATGACTTCTCGGCTGTTCATGGATGTTTTCTTTCCCCAAAGTCATGTTTACAACAGAATGGGAACTTACAATAGCCATATAAACACACATGACTGGCTTATTTTCGAAGCCACGCTTACTAGAAAAAATCAAAATCAAAACAAAAACAAATTGATACACGAATAACGACAACAACAACAACAACAACAAAACAACTACTCTTTAAGGAAGCGGTCAAGGGACATCATCTAATGTGACAAATACTTTGGGATCTGCTGTTGTTTTTGTCGTTATTAACTTTTGCTGAGTGTTACTTTTTTTATGACTTATTGAATAGCTTGGGAGCTGCTGCTGTGGGACACATTCGTGATCATTGCTGTTGATGCTATTTTTGTGATAATCCTGATGATGATGATGGTGGTGTGGAGGTGGTGGTGGTGGTGGTGGTGGTGGTGATAACGATGATGATGACGACGATGGTGACGATGACGATGATAATGACAACGACGATGATGACGGCGATGACGAGATGACGATGACGACGACGATGACGATGTTGAAAAAGCACAGCGAAAAAAAAAAATACTTCACACGTTCTCGATTATCCAGATAACCAGACGACCAGACATTTTAAACACTAAGGGCGTGATATCGCTGGAGGCAAAACACATCCCTGCTCGCTGTACGATCCGTATCGGTACCAGGTGCATGGACTGAAAATCTGACACGATTAAACCCACATATACCATCTCCAGTCGTTTCCCCCTCGGGCCCTTCGCGTCTGTCGTAAACCAAGCCTTCCACCAGATCCGTTACGCTCCTGTTTTCTGTCGCAGGTGCCCGAACACTTTGAACAGATGCCCTACCATATGCTCACCCGTTTTTCTCCACTGCCTACCATCAGGGTTGTTTCTCCCATGGGCCATTCTCTTGCTGCCCTGTCAAGTACACCGACGTGCCTGTTTTAGATAGCCTGGGGCGGAACCTTCTCCGAATCTGTTCGATCTGAACTTGTTCTCACCTTGATTCTGATTAGCTACACTGTTTTTCTAAAGAGAAAGAGACAGACAGACAGACAGACAGAAAACAGACAAGAGAGAGAGTGTGTGTGTGTGTGCATGTGTGTGTGACTGTGACTGGTGTGTGTGTGTGGGGGGGGGGCGTGTGTGTGTGTGTGTGTGTGTGTGTGTGTGTGTGTGTGTGTGTGTG
>CM060312.1:54777904-54797904 GCA_030674185.1 Monoplex corrugatus | reverse complement strand
AGAAGTCACCATTATCTTGACAGCAGTCTTAAGATCTGTACAGGAGAAAGTCACCATTACCTTTACAGAAGTCTTGAGAATCTGTGTAGGAGAAGTCACCATTACCTTGACAGCAGTCTTGAGATCTGTGTAGGAGAGAGTCACCATTACCTTGACAGCAGTCTTGAGATCTGTGTAGGAGAGAGTCACCATTACCTTGACAGCAGTCTTGAGATCTGTACAGGAGAGAGTCACCATTATCTTGACAGCAGTCTTGAGATCTGTATAGGAGAGAGTCACCATTATCTTGACAGCAGTCTTAAGATCTGTACAGGAGAGAGTCACCATCATCTTGACAGCAGTCTTGAGATCTGTGCAGAAGAGAGTCACCATTATCTTGACAGGTCTTGAGATTTGTGCAGGAGAGAGTCACCATTATCTTGACAGCAATCTTGAGATCTGTACAGGAGAGAGTCACCATTATCTTGACAGCAGCCTTGAGATCTGTACAGGAGAAAGTCACCATCATCTTGACAGCAGCCTTGAGATCTGTACAGGAGACAGTCACCATTATCTTGACAGCAGCCTTGAGATCTGTACAGGAGAAAGTCACCATTATCTTGACAGCAGCCTTGAGATCTGTACAGGAGAGAGTCACCATTATCTTGACAGCAAGTCTTGAGATCTGTGCAGGAGAGAGTCACCATCTGCTGTACACGTGAGACGCAGAAAACAATTGCACATCGTAATTATGGTCATGGAATGAATTCAAGAGAGAACGAGTATTAATGCACGTGCACACATGCGACATACCGGTGCACAAGAGATGCAATCTTGCCAACATCTCCTTCAGTTGTTGAAAGGTTTCAATGAAAACATTCTTCACCACTGGGGTGCACACGTTATCTGGATTCTTGGAAAGGTTTCCTCTAAACATTCTTCACCAGCAGCGCTGGGTGGGCTTTGTTTTGTTTCATTGCTGTAAACACATTATGAAAGTAATTAACAGAATCTGCGGAAGCCAGGATCACAAGGAGGTACAGCAGGTGTTGCCTTGGTGTTAGCGGGCTGCCATCTTGATGACGCGTTCACAGCAGCCAATCCACGACCAGATGTGAATTCACAGCGAGGCTGCATGGTAGAGATACTGGAGTAATGAACTGTTGAATGAACGACTCCTCCCACATCCTCGAGTTTAACAAATGTGCTGACATTCTTTCACTGTCATCACAGACGAAACATAGATGGTATCGGGAACGAGAGGGTGGGGGCCACAATAGGGCGGGGGCCACAATGGGGTGGTAACCTTGTGGATGAACTACCCGTCTTGGATGCAAGAGATCTCAGGTTTGATCCTAAGCCGGGCAGGGACTTTTGTCCCACCCAACCCAACCCCTCTGCATTAATCCTTTGAATCCTGCACCCTGTCCACCAGCATCCTGCATGGCCAACCATGCTAGCAAAGCAAAAACTTAACTCTTTGATTCCCTCACCCTATCCATCAGCTTCATGCAGGAAGCTGGTGGATAGGGTGAGGGAGTCAAAGGGTTATGTTTTTGCAATTGTGCATAGGGTATAGGAATCAAAGGGTTGGCCTAGATGCTATTTTTGAAAAGAGAAAATAAACCAATGTTCCATGTGTAGTCTGTATTTGGCATAAACGAACCACATCGACAGAACTGTTATTATACCTGACCAATATCGCAGAAGAAAACATTTTGACAGGCAGAAAAAAAAACCAATTTGCCGCCTGCCGGTGCAAAATAACAATGGGAGAAATTAGATGAGGAACTTGCGCTAATAGGGAACAGTACGTTGGAACACAAACTTGACACATACGAAGACATCATATACTCTATCTGAGGGACACTTATGGAGTGAAGAAAAACCAAAAGTGAACTTCATAAGGATTAAATCCCTACAGATGATGTGTGCCCCGTTAGCACATTGGTAAAACCGCGTACCGCAGTTCTGAAGCGCAGAATCGCCCAGGTTCGCTCCCCGGCGTGGGAAAAAAAAATAGACAACAGCAGAAGGGCATCCAGGAGTCATGACCTGGATGTGGCCAGGCCCCCCTAGAGTGTAAGGAGTTCAGGGCCGAAACACTTGTCTAAAGGGGGTTACTTCTCTGAAGACCTTCTTCTGTTGTCTAGCTCTCCCTAGAGTTTCTTTCTACCTGACCAATATCGCAGAAGAAAACATTTTGACAGGCAGAAAAAAAAATCAAGCACTTCTGTAACAACAATGATCAAAAGAAATGATCAAAGTTGCATTCATTACCCACTGAAGACGGAGTACGCAGCAACATAATGCCCGCACAGTGTGGGCTGAACGGACAGAACGTTTTTGCATACACGTTGCTCCGAACGCAGTGCTTTTTGGTCAATTGATCTTCTGCAAAAGCAACCGTACCTACTGGTCAACGAATTTATAACAAGATTTGTATCGAGAGGACTAATGAATACCTGGATGAAGGACGTGAAAGAGACCTTGTCGTCACACACATTTCTTCACCTCACACTTCGACCTTATTGTTCTTTCCCACCGCGACACCCATGATGGTACTCGTGGACAGGTAAAACAACAAGAAGAAAAGGAAGATGAAGAAGAGGAAGAGAAAAGAAGTTACCTTCTATTTGTCATGTGGACAGCACGTGGCGACTCCCTGTGTCTGTCTCAAGTTCTCTGTCTCAAGTTAATCTGTTTGTGCTTCGTGATTCACTGTATGGTTCTGCTTCCTCAGTTTTTCACTGTCGGGTTTTTAACCTTATGTCAACTGCAAAAGTTACCTTCTGCAGTTAAGGGGTAAGTTGATACAGTAAAGATGTAATGGATATGTATCCGATGTAAGAAAACGAACACGTCTTCCGTTTGTGACTTTCTGATAAAGTGTGTGAAATAATCAAGGTTGTTATGCTGTCAACTGCTTTTTCACTTCTTGCAGCAAATACAACAAACTAAATACACACACCTTCATACACTTGTGCATGCATGCACACACACACGCGCGCACACACACACAAGCGCGCGCGCACAGTCTACCTCTGGTCGATGGGAAACAGTTTTTCTCATTTACAAGGAGACTGAAAAACAAGCATACTATGATCAAGATACCTCTGTTACAGATAAATGTGAAAAACAAGCATACTATGATCAAAATACCTGTTATAGATAAATGTGAAAAACAAGCATACTATGATCAAAATACCTCTGTTACAGATAAATGTGAAAAACAAGCATACTATGATCAAAATACCTGTTACAGATAAATGTGAAAAACAAGCATACTATGATCAAGATACCTCTGTTATAGATAAATGTGAAAAACAAGCATACTATGATCAAGATACCTCTGTTATAGATAAATGTGAAAAACAAGCATACTATGATCAAGATACCTCTGTTATAGATAAATGTGAAAAACAAGCATACTATGATCAAGATACCTCTGTTATAGATAAATGTGAAAAACAAGCATACTATGATCAAAATACCTCTGTTATAGATAAATGTGAAAAACAAGCATACTATGATCAAAATACCTCTGTTATAGATAAATGTGAAAAACAAGCATACTATGATCAAAATACCTCTGTTATAGATAAATGTGAAAAACAAGCATACTATGATCAAGATACCTCTGTTATAGATAAATGTGAAAAACAAGCACACTATGATCAAAATACCTGTTACAGATAAATGTGAAAAACAAGCATACTATGATCAAAATACCTGTTACAGATAAATGTGAAAAACAAGCATACTATGATCAAAATACCTGTTATAGATAAATGTGAAAAACAAGCATACTATGATCAAAATACCTGTTATAGATAAATGTGAAAAACAAGCACACTATGATCAAAATACCTCTGTTATAGATAAATGTGAAAAACAAGCATACTATGATCAAAATACCTCTGTTATAGATAAATGTGAAAAACAAGCATACTATGATCAAAATACCTCTGTTATAGATAAATGTGAAAAACAAGCATACTATGATCAAAATACCTGTTACAGATAAATGTGAAAAACAAGCATACTATGATCAAAATACCTGTTATAGATAAATGTGAAAAACAAGCATACTATGATCAAAATACCTGTTACAGATAAATGTGAAAAACAAGCATACTATGATCAAAATACCTGTTATAGATAAATGTGAAAAACAAGCATACTATGATCAAGATACCTCTGTTATAGATAAATGTGAAAAACAAGCATACTATGATCAAGATACCTCTGTTATAGATAAATGTGAAAAACAAGCATACTATGATCAAAATACCTCTGTTATAGATAAATGTGAAAAACAAGCATACTATGATCAAGATACCTCTGTTATAGATAAATGTGAAAAACAAGCATACTATGATCAAGATACCTCTGTTATAGATAAATGTGAAAAACAAGCATACTATGATCAAGATACCTCTGTTATAGATAAATGTGAAAAACAAGCATACTATGATCAAAATACCTGTTATAGATAAATGTGAAAAACAAGCATACTATGATCAAAATACCTGTTACAGATAAATGTGAAAAACAAGCATACTATGATCAAAATACCTGTTACAGATAAATGTGAAAAACAAGCATACTATGATCAAAATACCTCTGTTATAGATAAATGTGAAAAACAAGCATACTATGATCAAAATACCTGTTATAGATAAATGTGAAAAACAAGCATACTATGATCAAAATACCTGTTATAGATAAATGTGAAAAACAAGCATACTATGATCAAAATACCTGTTATAGATAAATGTGAAAAACAAGCATACTATGATCAAAATACCTCTGTTACAGATAAATGTGAAAAACAAGCATACTATGATCAAAATACCTGTTATAGATAAATGTGAAAAACAAGCATACTATGATCAAAATACCTGTTATAGATAAATGTGAAAAACAAGCATACTATGATCAAAATACCTGTTACAGATAAATGTGAAAAACAAGCATACTATGATCAAAATACCTGTTATAGATAAATGTGAAAAACAAGCATACTATGATCAAGATACCTCTGTTATAGATAAATGTGAAAAACAAGCATACTATGATCAAGATACCTCTGTTATAGATAAATGTGAAAAACAAGCATACTATGATCAAGATACCTCTGTTATAGATAAATGTGAAAAACAAGCATACTATGATCAAGATACCTCTGTTATAGATAAATGTGAAAAACAAGCACACTATGATCAAGATACCTCTGTTATAGATAAATGTGAAAAACAAGCATACTATGATCAAAATACCTGTTATAGATAAACGTGAAAAACAAGCACACTATGATCAAGATACCTCTGTTATAGATAAATGTGAAAAACAAGCATACTATGATCAAAATACCTGTTATAGATAAACGTGAAAAACAAGCACACTATGATCAAGATACCTCTGTTATAGATAAATGTGAAAAACAAGCATACTATGATCAAGATACCTCTGTTATAGATAAATGTGAAAAACAAGCATACTATGATCAAGATACCTCTGTTATAGATAAACGTGAAAAACAAGCACACTATGATCAAAATACCTCTGTTATAGATAAATGTGAAAAACAAGCATACTATGATCAAAATACCTCTGTTATAGATAAATGTGAAAAACAAGCATACTATGATCAAAATACCTCTGTTACAGATAAATGTGAAAAACAAGCATACTATGATCAAGATACCTCTGTTATAGATAAATGTGAAAAACAAGCATACTATGATCAAGATACCTCTGTTATAGATAAATGTGAAAAACAAGCATACTATGATCAAAATACCTCTGTTATAGATAAATGTGAAAAACAAGCATACTATGATCAAAATACCTCTGTTATAGATAAATGTGAAAAACAAGCACACTATGATCAAAATACCTCTGTTATAGATAAATGTGAAAAACAAGCATACTATGATCAAAATACCTCTGTTATAGATAAATGTGAAAAACAAGCATACTATGATCAAGATACCTCTGTTATAGATAAATGTGAAAAACAAGCATACTATGATCAAGATACCTGTTATAGATAAATGTGAAAAACAAGCACACTATGATCAAAATACCTCTGTTATAGATAAATGTGAAAAACAAGCATACTATGATCAAGATACCTCTGTTATAGATAAATGTGAAAAACAAGCATACTATGATCAAGATACCTGTTATAGATAAATGTGAAAAACAAGCACACTATGATCAAAATACCTGTGTTATAGATAAATGTGAAAAACAAGCACACTATGATCAAGATACCTCTGTTATAGATAAATGTGAAAAACAAGCACACTATGATCAAAATACCTGTTATAGATAAATGTGAAAAACAAGCATACTATGATCAAAATACCTGTTATAGATAAATGTGAAAAACAAGCACACTATGATCAAAATACCTCTGTTATAGATAAATGTGAAAAACAAGCACACTATGATCAAGATACCTCTGTTATAGATAAATGTGAAAAACAAGCACACTATGATCAAAATACCTGTTATAGATAAATGTGAAAAACAAGCATACTATGATCAAAATACCTGTTATAGATAAATGTGAAAAACAAGCACACTATGATCAAAATACCTGTTATAGATAAATGTGAAAAACAAGCATACTATGATCAAGATACCTCTGTTATAGATAAATGTGAAAAACAAGCATACTATGATCAAAATACCTGTTATAGATAAATGTGAAAAACAAGCATACTATGATCAAAATACCTGTTATAGATAAATGTGAAAAACAAGCATACTATGATCAAAATACCTGTTATAGATAAATGTGAAAAACAAGCATACTATGATCAAAATACCTGTTATAGATAAATGTGAAAAACAAGCATACTATGATCAAAATACCTCTGTTATAGATAAATGTGAAAAACAAGCACACTATGATCAAAATACCTCTGTTATAGATAAATGTGAAAAACAAGCATACTATGATCAAAATACCTCTGTTATAGATAAATGTTTCATGTAGTCACAACCTCTGAAACTAGTCGCTGTGCACTTTTTATGAGAGCTTTTCACGTATGGATCCCTGATATAAAGGAATGATTTTCAGTTACTGTGGCCATGAAAAGTAATGACTCTCATTCTTCAAAGAAGAGCAGACGGAAATTTGCTGAGTAAAATAGGTGATCGTTTTTATAATCGACATAAAATAAATATGATGCCAGCCGTGGTGTGATCTGCGTGCATTATTTGAACCATAGTTCATTCACATATTCATGATTTGCTGAATCAAGATGTACCGGTGTAAACAATGTTTTTTAATGAGAGACTTTTGCTATACACGTTGATTTTTTTTACTTAATTACTCAGGCCCTTCTCCCGTTTTGGGGCACAGGTCGACATCAAGTCACCTCCATGGTCCTCTATCCTGTGCTTTTGTCTCTGTCTCCAGATAAGGTCCATCCTTCTAGTGTTTGCTTGGGGGGTCTCTTCACTGGGTGCTTCTAAGCCGGCCTCTCTTCTCTAGGGGGCTCCAAGTCAGGACGTGTCTGGTGATACAGGACGCCGGTGTTTGTAATATGTGCCCGATCCATTCCCGCCTGTCACAAGTTTTGCATTCTGCTTGTAGTTGATATGTTTGCTGATCTTAACTGGCCCGTGAGTGTGGAGGATTCTTCTCGGACAATTGTTAATGAAAATCCGAATTTCGCTGAGGACAGTTTTTGTCATTTTCCATGTTTAGGCACCATTAACAGCACTGATTTCACGTTGGATTTGAAATGCCGGATTTGTATTGTTGTGACAGCACTGTGGAGCTTCAGGTATGCCTGAGCTGTGCATAGGCAGTTCTGGCCTTGCCAATCCGTGCTGTGACGTTTATGTCTCTGCTGCCCTCCTTGCTGATGATGCTTCTGAGATAAGCGAACGGTTCCACTTCTTCCGGCACATTATGTTTAAATGTGACTGACTCGGCATTTGTCGGACTGATTTTCATTATCTTCGTCTTGTGAATGTTGAGATCTACTTTTGATGATGTGTCTGCCAGTATCATGGTCTTACATTGCATTTGCTCATGGTCATGGGACAGTAGAGAAAGATCATCGGCAAAGTCCAGGTCGTCCAGCTGCTTCCACAGTGTCCATTTGATTCTGTTTCTGCTCTGCTCTGTGGATGTTGTCATTATCCAGTCAATGGCAAGCAGGAAGAGGAGACGACTGGCAAGCACCCTTGTCTGTAATGTCCATTTTAATATTATGCTCATATCTATCTGTTGTTTAACATAAACAAAATCTTGTATACGGTTCATCTGAACTCAAAATGTTAACTGTATTGATGTGGATGCTCACGTCGACAGCTTGCTCTTTCTGTCACAAACTGATTGCTTGGCTAAACGTCACTCCCAGCTAATTTCATTGACTATTTTATCTGTAATCTTTGCAAGTCAATTTTGTATTGTATGCTGATTCGTCAAAAAATGGAAGTTTGTTAGCATGGCTTGACCATCTTTTCCCCATTCCATCTTCCTGTGCCTGGCCTCTGATGAGAGTGAAAGGTGTCGACAGGTCCGTTAACCCAGAAGAGCTGGATGAGTTGTTCACTTCAAAAGTTCATTACCCCTTATCTCTCTATCTTGCAAACTTCGCTGTGAAGCAAAATCTGATCATGGACTGGCTATGAAACTTTCATCGCGATGATGGATTGCTAACATCACACCAACACCTGTTGTGCAATCCTGACCTCTCTTCATTTTGTTAATTATTTTCATAATGTATTTACAGGAATAAAACATCAGCGTCTTCTGATCAAGAGTGTTCGGGGGAAACCTTTTCCGGCACCCAAAGAACATGCACTCTGCCAACACAAGTGTTTCCATCCACACTCCTCAACAACCAAGGAAGTGGCAAGATTATCTCCCTCGTGCATATGTGTGCACGTGCATTTAGCTAGCGCTCGTTCTTTCTCCACTTCCATGAAGTTCCATGACCTAAATCACGATATGCAGTGCTGTTCTGCAAGCCACATGTCCAGCACGTGGAGACTCCCCGTGTGTCTGTGCTCAGATCTGAAGACTGTTTCAAGTGAACCTGTGTGTACTTCGAATTAATTCCTTGGTTCTCTTTCCTAGATCTTTCACTGTGGAGTTTAACGTTTGTTGATCATGAAACTTACGATCTAGCAGCTCCGACATACGTTTAAAAACAGCAATGCCTCTGTAGATGAAATGTTCCATAGAAAATTTCCCTTTTTTATATAGTCAAAGACATTGTCTAGTCTGGATACGATGATTTTATATTACATAGCTCATTATCATTACTATGTTAAAGTCTATAACTTTTATAGATTCAAGTGTGGTAGTCGTAAGGTTCTGTCTCCATTTCTTGTAGAAAAAAAAGGAAACACACACACACACACACACACACACACACACACACACACACACACACACACACACACACACTCAAACACACACACACACACACACACACACACACACACACACACACACACACACACACACACACACACACACACCACACACCCGATCGATAGGTGACAATTTTCATCAATCAAAAGGTAACTAAACTGAATCTAAACAAGATGCACGTGTCGTGCACTCACCCCACCCCCACCCCTCTTCCACTGACTAAACGAAAGAAAAAAAACGACATAATGGTCAGTCTGCACAAAATCACAATCTTATTTAATAGCTGCGATCTCTCCGTGGTTTTATTATGATCTTTATTAACGACACATGATTCTACATGCACTATGATTTACTGTAGCCGTGAAAACTTCTTCCAGTACCTATTCCACAAGGAAAGCCAGTGATAATGGCGTGTAAACTAGATAACAAATTTCACTTATGATATAAATCATTTTGATGCCAGCTGTGGCGTAAAATGCATGGTATGTGTTGTTTGGGTTCCGTTGAATGCTCACCGAAGAGACCTTGCATTGGTATTCATCTTTTCTTTATAAAATACTTTTTTGTACATAAATCTTTTAAACCTGCCTGTTCGTCTGCCATCATATTTGTATAATTGTACACTTTTAGCATATCTATTACAAACTCCAAACACACATGTATATGGTGCTGATATTATTGCGTTTCTTAAAATGTAAACACACACACACACATATATATATATATTATATATAATATATATATATATATATATATATATATATATATATAAAATATATACACACACACACACACACACATATATATATATATATAAATCAAACTGTGGAGGAAATAAAAAAGAGATAAGACAATACATGAATTAAACAAAAAAGACATAAAACCTGTCATAAGGGGACAGTCTTGGGGCATGCCAAAAGTGCTCCTACATGATTAGGATCTTCTCACGAAAAGGATTATTGCCTGACAGCATATCTGCACACCTGAATACTTGACTGAGTTAATAAAGTCTGCCGGTTTCCTCTTTTCAAAATTGGAGGTACCGTTTATGGATACTGACACAGTCTGTGTCTGTTAATTTCAACTGAAGGAATTGATACAAATTGTGGACGTAAACGCATTATCATTGCATAATATCAGAATACTATAGTCACACAAACGAAACAGCAGATTAAAATAATAACTGATGTTTATGTGGGTGACATATCCCAAATTAGTAAGCTTCATATCCTCAGATAAACTTTCTGTATTAAGATGAAAGCGAGGCAGATCTTTGTAAAATCAAATAAACGATCGACTGGTGTTATTCGGGTAGTCTTGGTGGAACTTGTTTTCGTCTATGATAAAAGTTGTGCGTGAAGTGTATTCTTTTACTCTGTTACGTCCAGTTTGCATCACAAACATCGAAGCCTGGCTGGGAATGTAAAAACGGAACAACTGCGTATTGTTATACTGCGTCACACTAAAACTGCGACTGATTATCACTAGGCTACAAACTGCCCTTGATAATCAATGGGCTACAAACTGCCCTTGATAATCAATGGGCTACAAACTGCCCTTGATAATCAGTGGGCTATAAACTGCCCTTGATAATCAATGGGCTACAAACTGCCCTTGATAATCAATGGGCTACAAACTGCCCTTGATAATCAATGGGCTACAAACTGCCCTTGATAATCAGTGGGCTATAAACTGCCCTTGATAATCAATGGGCTACAAACTGCCCTTGATAATCAGTGGGCTACAAACTGCCCTTGATAATCACTAGGCTACAAACTGTCCTTGAAAATCAATCACTAGGCTACAAACTGTCCTTGATAATCACTAGGCTACAAACTGCCCTTGATAATCACTAGGCTACAAACTGCCCTTGATGATCACCAGGCTACAAACTGTCCTTGATAATCATAGGCTACAAACTGTCTTTGATAATCACTAGGCTACATACAAACTACCTTGATAATCAGTGGGCTACAAACTACCCTTGATAATCAGTGGGCTACAAACTGCCCTTGATAATCAATGGGATACAAACTACCCTTGATAATCAATGGGATACAAACTACCCTTGATAATCAATGGATACAAACTACCCTTGATAATCAATGGGATACAAACTACCCTTGATAATCAGTGGGCTACAAACTACCCTTGATAATCAGTGGGCTACAAACTGCCCTTGATAATCAATGGGATACAAACTACCCTTGATAATCAGTGGGCTACAAACTGCCCTTGATAATCAATGGGATACAAACTGTCCTTGATAATCATTGGGCTACAAACTGCCCTTGATGATCATTGGGCTACAAACTGCCCTTGATAATCACCAGGCTACAAACTGCCCTTGATGATCGGTGGGCTACAAACTGCCATTCATTATCAATGGGCTACAAACTGCCCTTGTTAATCATTGGGCTACAAACTGCCCTTGATAATCACTAGGCTACAAACTGCCATTCATTATCAATGGGCTACAAACTGCCCTTGTTAATCATTGGGCTACAAACTGCCCTTGATAATCAGTGGGCTACAAACTGCCCTTGACAATCAGTGGGGTACAAATTGATCTTGACAATCAGCGGGCTACATACAAACTGCCTTTGATTGCCAGTAGACTACAAACTGCCCTTGATAATCAGTGGACTACATACAAACTGCCCTTGATAATCAGTGGGCTACATACAAACTGCCCTTGATAATCAGTGGGCTACATACAAACTGCCCCTGATTACCAGTAGACTACAAACTGCCCCCGACTGTCCGTCCATGACAGGCAACGATAAGAAAATTATAGAAAAATGACTGTCCACGTCCACATTCGAAAGGTACCTGCTGACATACAGAGCGACTGATAAAAAATGTTCCCTGCTGAGTTAATGTATCCACACGCATAGTAGATGTCAGCTTAAAGAGGAGTTCACGGAAGACAGGTTTGGAAATAACAGTAATAATTTATAATTGGTCATATCCGAATGCAACTATGAAAACTCATCATCATCATCATCATGTGCCCTGCCGCATGGCGTTGGCGATCATGACCCTCCATACGAATCTATCCTTTGTCGCTGCAAGTACATCTCACATCCTCTCCATCCTCAGCCATCCTGCAATTCCGTTCAATACTTTCTCCCTGAATCCATCTGGTATTCTCTTTCTCTCCAGCTTTCCTGTTGTGACCAGGTGCTCTAATTTCTTTTTTCATAAAATGTCCTATGAAAACAATGGCATGAAAACCATCACTAGCAAGACAGATGTTATGTCATTAGGATGATCACCTGACAAAATTGGACATCAGAATCAATGGGCAAAAATTTATGAAAGTTCAGAATTAAGTACTTGGAAAGCTTGTTTACCGAACATGGAAAAATGGAGAGAAATTTTGATCAAAGTCCCAAATGCTGTGAACCACCCACTGTCACCCTTCTAAAACACCCAAGCATCCCTATGGAAATAAAAAGCTAGGTTTATCAATACAATCGTTGTACCCACACTGACTTACCTGCGCCAGCCAGACATCGACATTTGTCAAAACACTTCAGAGAAAGATCGTTAACTGTGAAATGAGATGTCTCAGATGAGTAAAGGGCAAGACCAAAATAAATATGATTAGAAAACGAAGAAGTCTGACATATGTTTGGAGGAACACCTGTTAACCATTACATCACACAACAGTGGATCAAGTGATTTGGCCACCTGACCAGGATGCCTTTCAACAAGCCAGCCCTTCTAGCCGACAGCACCAGATACACCGGACAACAGCAGATACTCGGGCTTCAGAGCCAGAGGAAGACCACAGCGGCGCTGGATAGATGGTGTGGCAGACACACTCCACATCTATAACATGAAAACGCCTGCTTTCCTCTAGAAATAGAACGACAGCTTCATCTCCTCTCGACACATCAAGAACAAGCGGATGGAAAAATAAAGTAAATCATACCAGAACTGGCAACAGTGAATCTAAGGTGCTATGCACGATTCCAACATGAACAGATACATGGACAACCTGCACCAAATGTAATATTTAGCTTTTACAGCATGACAGTATGCATCCCCATCAAATGCCGCGAACAAAACAGTTCTGTTGTTTTCTGTATGAAATCACAAATCAATTTGCATTTTTGTGTGTTTCTGTCGACTGCAGGTGATTCCAAAGCACAGAGCAGGTAAGGGGGCAGATCAATATGAGAAAACCTATGGCATGTGCCCCTCAAAACTTGACCCTAGAGGGACTAAACCGAAAACTTACACTCGAACTAAGATGACGGTTTCACAATCCAGTGGTCATGTCTATCCAGCGTAGTCTCACTGACTCGGCTTTCCTTGTACGCATCACTGTCAATGTTATGTTGCTGTATCGTGGTTACATTCCTTGCTTGAGTGTGGGGGCTTCCTGCTGTTTGCTGACGCACCAGAAAAAAACAACTGACTATTATCGCAGTATGTATCATCATTCAGAACTTGGCCAAAGATGTGAGAGATTGTCAACATTTCTGTTCTGTTAACCTTGAGAGACATGGGTTGGGTTGTTCACTTCAAAAATTCGTAACTTAAGTGTCTCTAAGTTGCAGTCTCACAGCAAACCTCCATCCTATTACAGATTGGCTGCTGTGAGTGGTTCATCAAGATGGCGACAAGCTAACGTCACACCAACACCTGCTTTACCTCCTTGTAATCCGGGCCTCCGCTGATTCTGTTAATTACTTTTATAATATGTTTATAGAAATAAAACAAAACAAAGCTCATACACCGGTTCTGATCAACAGTGTTTAGGGGAAACTTCTCCAAGGACACAAAGAACAAGCACCCTGCTGGCGAAAGGTGTTTTTATCAAAACTTCCCACAAGGACCAGAGAGATGCTGGCAAGACTTGTCTCCCTTGGGCACCAGCATGCCACATGTGTGCACGTGCAAAGCGCTCATCCTCTCCTCAGTTTCCGTGATTTTAATTATCATATGCAGTTGTCTACTGCAGCTCATGTGGCGACTCCCCATATGTGCGGTGTGTCCCAACTCGTATCTTCAGACTGGTTCAAAAGAACCTGTGTTTCTGTGTTTTACCCCAAGGTTCTGTTTCTTTCATGTCTTGCTGTGGAATTTCAGTGTCATGCCAGCTAGATAGATGATATTCTCGTCATACGCATGTACGTAATAAATCGTGAGGGAAAAGAAATCTTAATGAAAAAAAGTACATACATGCATATATATATGTGTATATATATGTGTGTGTATATATAATTATATATATATATATATATATATATATATATATATATATATATATATTTCTGCGTATTTTATAAAAACTTCAAGATCACACAACCTGGGTTTCTTGTTTCCTTGTTTGTTTTCAATCTTGGTTGATTGGCTGTTTGTTTGTTTGTTTGTTTTCTTTCTTTCTTTGTAACAGACTCGATATTGATCACGATTTTCTCTACATGTTCCAAGAAATTTCTCCATTTCCCTCACTCACATACATACACGTGCTCACACGAATGCACGTGCACGCACATATACCACAGAGAGAGACAGACAGAGACAAAGACAGAGAAGACACAGACAGAGAGAGAGAAGAGAGAGAGAGAAAGAGAGAGAGAGAGAGAAGAGAGAGAGAGAGAGAGAGAGAGAGAGAGAGAGAGAGAGAGAGAGAGAGAGAGAGAGAGAGAGAGAGAGCTGTGATGACTGACAGGAAACAAAACTCCCGAACACAATGTCAGCGTCAGCGATGGTGGTGAGTTAAATACACAGTAATTTTCACTGATGGTGTGAATAATTACAACCCCGGCTACAGTATAGCCTTGTTATGTACCATTCCTGATTTGTAAGTCAGTCGTTGTTCAATGGGCACAGTTGTCAAATGGGTAAGACGTCCGACTTTCTATCGAAAGGTCTAGGTTTGATCCAGCCTAGGTACTATACCTCCCATCTAGTGCGTAAAGGGGTGGAGATTTTTCCTCTATCTCCCATGTCCCAGGTCAATATGTGTGGAGACCTGCCGATGCCTAAATCCCCGTCGAGTGTATGCATACCCACATAGAACATCTAAAATACATGTTACTGAAACATCCTGCGAATTGTGTCGGTGTCCGCTGACTTAATCAAACACACACAACAACAACAACAACAACACAAAACACCCAGCATGCAAACCCACCGACGACGAAGTATGCAGACTGTGCAGCAATGCACAGTGTAAGCAAAAACAACATGCAGACGCCCATATTATATTTAAAAACTGGGAACGTCTATTATTTAAAAAACAAAAACAAAAGGTCACGTGTTCATATGTTCTTAGATAAGAGTGTGTACTGACAACTTTTCTTCTGTTGCTTCTCGTTATTATGAAAAAAAAAAAAGATTAATGTAGATTTTAATCTTGCTTGTCTGTTAAAACCTGCAAAATGTCGGACGTGCATAGTTTGTATTCAAAGTTACATCTACGCACAAGGTGCATAGAGTCAAGTAAATTGCCGGAGAAATAATAAAATGGTGTTAATGATGCCGATTATAACGATGGTGACTCGTTGGTAACCTAACTGAACACCGAGTCCATGATAGTGTAAACTGTTTCGTTATGAATGTTGTTTACATGGACAACTTGCACTATGTGCGCGTGCATGTGTGAATGAGTGAGAGGCAGAAAGATACAAAGACAGCGAAAGAGAAGACAGACAGACAGACTGACTTTGTGTGTGTGGTGTGTGTGTGTGTGTGTGTGTGTGTGTGTGTGTGTGTGTGTGTGTGTGTGTGTGTGTGTGTGTGTGTGTGTGTGTGTGTGTGTGTGTGTGTGTGTGTGTTGTGTGTGTGTGCGCTGCACCAGTGAGTGTCTGTGTTTTTCTGTTTTAGAATACGGAATAAAGAATGAGAAAAACACACAATAAAAAACCAAAACGCGCAGTTAATACAACAAGACAAGACAAGCGCAAACTTACTGGCCAACTGGTCTTTGTCACATGTACACACAAGACAACAGAAAACAAACCAGACGAAATTTATACACAAAAAAAAAAGAAAAACACAGCAAAACTGCCCTGATGTTTCGTCAAGCAGGAGAAACTGTTTTACAATGATAATTACATATTTCACAACACTGATTTTATATACGAATGTTCTTGATGTTTAAATTTCTAAATGGTTTATTGTCACAAATGTTTAATATTTTAATGTCACAAACTGTTGCTTTTTAATTTCATTAACTGATTCATTTTTGTTCGATCGATCGACTGGCTGATTGAATGAGTTTATTTCAACGAATATGAATGATGACCCATCACAGAATTCTCAGTGAAAGATTAAAAAAGATGAAATGACCTTTTTTGGGGGCTGTTTTGTTTTGTCTTGTTTTCTTTTGTTTTCTGTTTTGTTTCGTTTTTCCTTTGTTTTGTATTAGATAGACTTTTCTGCAAGTAATCAGAGATTCTCCGCCTGAGGAGTGTACACCCCGAAAACGAAGCGCGACTGTCCTAATGGTGGGGTAGAAAACAAAAAACTCCATACGCATAAAGCCCACCCGTCTGTTCGAGTGTAAGTGAAAATTGTAGCCCAAGATCGCCCCCTCCCTCTCCCACCCCCACCCCCCTCCCCCCCCCCCCCAAAAAAAATCACCTACAGCTGATTTTATGTCACCATTTTATTACCACATCATTTTAGTGTGAAGTTATCTTTTCTTTTTCCACAATCTGTTAGAAGAGAGGAGATTGCCCATACGACCCGACCATCAAGTGTAAAACCATCTTCCCGTACTTGGCCCGTGATGGGAAAATGTAAGTAATTCCATTAACCTCAACACAGTGGGTGGGGTTGTTCACTGCAAGCTTTTATTACTCCAGTAACTGCGTCGCAACGTCGCTGTGAACACGTATCTAATCAGCGATTGGCTGCTGTGAAACCCTCGTCAAGATGGCGGCCTGCGCTAAACATTATACCAACACCTACAGTAGTAAAAAGTAAAGGTTTTCTTAAAACCCTGAGGTAGCAGGGGAGTGAGGTGGTACAGACCTTAACTTTTTTCCCCGGGGACAGCATTATGAGTACGTTACCTCCCGGACCCTCTCCCTACGCTAACTTTATCTATAACTGCAGATTGGGCACAGGCCACACATGGTTACCGGGTAAACTGGACGCATGATTGCATAACTAACAGACAGGTTCGCTGGGCTGATGCATGCAAACATAAAGAGTTCCTGGGCGTTTGCACTCCGCGCCAACCAGGCACACTGGCATGCGATGTTTTCTCTGTATACCTGGCCTCCACTGCGATTTATGTCTTGATTGTACTGTTAATTATTTTCATAATGTGTTTACAGGAATAAAACAAAACAAAGCTGATCCACCCCTTTTGATCGAGTTTTTTTTTTTTCTCTGTGTGTGTGTGTGTTTGTTGTTGTTTTGCACTGCTTTGTTTTTCTTTTGTTTTGGTGTGTGTGTGGTGTGTGTGTGTGTGTGTGTGTGTGTGTGTGGTGTGTGTGTGTGTGTGTGTGTGGTGTGCGTGCGCGCGGTGTGTGCGTGCGTGATCGAGAAGCGATTTTGCTTTTTTGTTTTCTTCTGCTTTGGGGTGTGTGTGTGTGTGTGTGTTGTGTGTGTGTGTGTGTGTGTGTGTGTGTGTGTGTGTGTGTGTGTGTGTGTGTGTGTGTGTGTGTGTGTGTGTGTATGTCTGTGTGTGTGTATGTGTGTGTGTGTGGTTAAACCTCTCCAAGAACCCCAAAAACACGCATCCTGGTGATGGAGAGTGTTTTCACGCAACTTCCCAATGAACATGGAGAGCTGGCAATGATTGCCTGCCTTGTGCACCAGAACGGCACATGTGCGCACGTGCAAAATATTCGTTCTCTCTTCAATTCCATGACCTCAATTACCATGTGCAGTTGTCTGCTATATGGCATGTGAACAGCACGTGCGACTCCTCGTGCATCTGTGCTCAGATTTGAAGACTGCTTCAAGATAACCTATCCATGCTTCTGTGATTTACTTAGTGGCTCCGTTTCCGTAATGTCTCGGGTGTCGGCGTATAACGCCTGGTCCCTATCAAATTACCTCATGACGTGATTGGTGTTTAGAGATAACTTAATGCGATAGACAGCAGAGGACTATAAATCAAAATGACTGCCGGTGTTTAAGCAAATTGGAATCAGAAATGCACAAAACACAATCAGAACGCGTATATGATATATCGGAACAAAACAGGACAAAATATGCCCCAGGCAAGACAAGACAGTCTCAAGGCAAGACATGACAAGACAAGACGAGACATTAAACATCAGCGGAAATGGATTTATGATTCCATTACTGCCTTCAGGAAATCGAAACTGAAACTGGGTGGTCATAAAGGGGCGAGCGTTAGAAACCTAGATTTCTGTCAGGGCCAACATTACGACGGTGATTCCCATGTCCTTTTCCTCGTTGCTATATCTTTCCCAGCCTGAAAGACAGAAAGATACCCCATAAATGTTGCTGAACCTGGAAGCTGCAAAAACGCGAATCTGGCCACCCATTTCATTTGGCAACCACGTTCGATCGTGCTTGACCACGGAAGCGAATGCCTGTAACCCTTACGCTATCGCGTCCAAGTATAAAACTATCGTCAGCAAGATCAACCGTACGTACTACGTATGACAAAAAATGATTGACATTATGGTCGTTCCACGTGTGATCACATTTCCTGAAACTGCCGTGCACTTTCCGTGATTACGCTGCACCCTTTTAGCCAGTGGTATACGAAACCAGATATAAAAGACTATCATTCCCGTGTTCTGTGAAAATGACTCAATTACTCCCGCACTTGCAACTCGGCAAAGAGCATGAACGGTGCTGTTACGTCAAATTGGCGACCATTTTGAACTACGATATCAATAATTATGACGCCAGCTGCGGTGTGACCTGCACACCACTTCTAGTCTATATAGTTCAGCATTTATTTTGTTCATGCGTTCTTAAAGAAAGAGTAAACAACCATTCAGTTTTTTATAGAATTTCGGGCTCAAGATCTGGTATGTCCAGTTCTGTCTCAGCCCGCAACATTAAAAATAAAGAAGAAGTAGGAGGAGGAGGAAGAGGAGAAGGAGGAGGAGGAGCAGAAGAAAAGAAGAAGAAAAGAAGAAATTGGCCCGTTGGCTGCCCATCTTGATATTTCCATCATTCCGGTAGTCGGCGCTGTTTTGTAGATTCCTTCTGCACCTCCCCCCCCCCCCCTCACCACCTCATTTCAAGACCTTGTCACGCGCGGGGTTTCGCCAAGGTTCAGGGAATCTACCTGATAATGCTGGCAGATTTGATTGAAGCGCATATGGGACTGTTTGAGTGTGATTAATCCCTCTTCAACAAACTCCAAACTCGATCTTATTTCTTTTTTTTCTTTTTTTTTTTATTATTAGTAGTGTATGTGTGATTGCCTACGTGTGTGCGTATGTGGGGGTGGGGTGTGTTGCTGTAAGTATGTGGTGGCCTTTTTTTTTTTTTGTGTTTTGTTTTTGTGTTGTTGTGTGTTGTTTTTTGTTGTTTTTTTTTGGGGGGTGTTGTAGGTGTCTGGGGGTGTCACATGTGTCTGTAGTTTTCTTGATTTGTTCGTTTTTTTGTTTTTTTTTGTTTGGCTTGTCGGTTTGTTTGCTTGATT
>CM060312.1:54762904-54770404 GCA_030674185.1 Monoplex corrugatus | reverse complement strand
CACACACACACACACACACACACACACACACACACACACACACGTACGCTCATACTGATCTCAATCAATCTTCTTTAAAACAAGGTAAAACATAAACTTTCTTTTCCCCCCTTTCGAAAAAATTCAGCTAAACATATGGTCACCATGTGTTGACGATCATGATCTGTGTGTGCATCCATCCATCACCATCAAAAACGTAAGCAGAACTGACGTCAGTACTCATACCAGCCTGGCTCTGAGTGGAGGGTCACTGACGACGAAATAATCTCAACCAACGTCATAACGATTTTTACTGCAAGGTCCAGAAATCAGAGATGCACCTGGAAATCGTTAGTTATGGAGCAGATTTCAGTAGTCCGCTTATCAATTATATTCTCAACGCGTTATGTTTTTTACAGGAGATTTACTGGTGTTTGTAAAGTGAGGACTAATCGAAAATTTCCAAGAAACCCTCTCCAGTTCTTGAATTGTTTACAACGTATTTCACGTATTTGCTTATCAAAATATGCTACTTTGTTTAATTGTTTAAAACAGTCACATTTCTCTCTCTCTCTCTCTCTCTCTCTCTCTCTCTCTCTCTCTCTCTCTCTCTCTCTCTCTCTCTCTCTCTCTCTCTTCTCTCTCTCTCTCTCTCTCTCTCTCTCTCTCTCTCTCTCTCTCTCTCTCGTCGTGCCACTGTGTCCATGTGCCACTGTGTCCACGTGTCATTGTGAACCTGTCACGGACCGAAAGGCCCAGAATGTCTTCACAATCCAAACTGAGTGGCCATAACGTAACACTGGGTCATCATAATCTACTAATAATCTTGGGATACTGTGGCCCAATTTGGGTCACTATACCCGATCAGGGGTAAAACCAGCCTTACTTTCGTAGTATGTGTGCCACGCGCACATTGGGTCATCATAATCTACTTAGGGTTCTATGGTCCAGTTTGGGCAACCATGACCCAATTTGGGCTATCATGCCTCATTTGGGTATTATGAGCGTTGCACCTGTTGAAAGTTACCATGGTATTTGAATCTCTCTCTCTCTCTCTCTCTGAAATTTTGAAGTTTTTTTCTAAAACACACACACACACACACACACACACACACACACACACACACACACACACACACACACACACACACACACAACACACGCAGGCACGCACATACACACACAGAGAGCGCACGCACCCACATACATATATGTGCACGCACGTGCGTACGCCAACATCTGTTCCTTAATATAAGGATGGTGATGATGGTGATGATAAGGATGGTAATAAAAAATAACAATAATTAATAATGATGATAATAATAATTGTAACAACAATTATAATAATAGCAATAATAATGATTATGATAATCATAATAATAATTAAAACATAATATTAATACATATACCGACATATTTTCATGAAATTGTCAATGCCTGTGTGCTCACAGTAGGTGTTAAAACTCTGTGCTGTATTATTCACTGTCTCTACTTCCCACGCTGAGAAACTGGACTGGAATCCATCGTTCTGAGATAAAACGAAAAACAGATGCCCCACGTGTTTTTCTGGCTGCACAAACATAACCAAAAAATGGCTTGACAAATGAAAACCAGCTGATAAGTGCAGGGGAAGTTCTCTGTCTATCTGGGCAAATGTTCATACCTCTGTTTCTTAGCCGGTTAAGCCGCGGAAGTGCAGATGAATAATAATGAAGAAAAAGTGTTCCGATTGTTTATTTAATACGTAAGATAACGTCAGAGTTTGGAAAATTTGAGGATTAACGTCATATCTATGAATGTTACATCAAAGCCTGTATGGAAGTTCAAATCAGCCCTGGTTGTAGATTCAAAGAGAAGATTAAATCACTTCATTTTCTTTTAAAAGTCAAAACGAAAACTATACCAGTGCCAATGCATAGTACATAACGGGCGTGGTGGTCCAACATAAACGTCAGACCTCCAATCAGTAGGTCCTGGGTTCGATCCGGTCATACACCTCTGCCTGGTGGGTAAACGGTGGAAATTTTTCTGATCTCTCAAATTAATATGTATACCTGCCAGTCCTTAAACCCTCTTCGTGTATATATATTATATATATATATATTAATATATATATATTAATATATATTATATATATACATGTATATATATATATATATATATATATATATATATATATATATATATATATATATATAGATCTATATATGTATACGCATGCAAATATCAAATATGCACGTTAAAAATCATGGTGTCATGTCAGTGGCTGGCTTATGGAAACATGAAAACACCGTGACACAGCATGCACATATGTTAACTCCTACGTATACTCACCTATCGGTATACTCAACCCTATCGGTATACTCAACCCTATCGGTATACTCAACCCTACCTGTATACTCAACCCTACGGATCTCGTCCTATCGGTATACTCACCTACGTATACAACCTACTGTTACTCAACCTACGGTATACTCAACCCTACGTAATCGTCCTATCGTAACTCAACCATATCGTATACTCAGCTTCCGTATACTCAACCATTATTAACCGCCTATATGTATACTCACCCGCCGGTATACTCAACCTACGAATACCACCTACCGGTATACTCAGCCATATCTGTATACTCAGCCCTATCGGTATACTCAGCCCTACCGGTATGGAAACAGGTGTTTTCTATCCCACACATCCTGCCTAACAACTCTCTCTCCCCAGGAGCACTTAGCACTGGCAACGGGATCTGTGACATGTATCTCATCACTGGCACCGGTGGTCAATGAATGCGGGTACCCATGCAAAAATTAACACATTCCACTTTATATTATATATATATATAGATCTATATATATATACATTCCTTCCGTTTTAAAAACATCACAAACTTGTTCATATCGATTTAAAACAACGCTTTCTGAAGTCCATATTTGATTGAAATAAGACAGTCTACCGAAATGATAAAATAGCTTTGAATAATTGTTTGGGGGTGGGGATTGGGGCTAAGAAAAAAGTATCACCGTTCGCTGTAAAAGCAGACGAAACCAAAAGTAGGTCAGGATAGGGAGGCCAAACTGTACCAAGGAATTTTAAAATAATTGCATTTCTAACTTTACTGTGATCTTTTTAATTTTCATTGAGCACACATTTATAATCTTCTGAAGCAATAGATAACACTCACAGTTTTCGATTTTGTAAATATTGTTGTGTATGCTGTTTTCAGCGAAATACACCGATGGGTGTATACGCCAGCCAAGAAAAGAGGCTCAACATTTTCCATCTCCGCTGCTTGCGACGCATCCTCGGCATCCAATGGCAAGACAAGGTGACCAACACAGAGGTCCTCCGTCGTGCGGGCCTACAGACCATCTTTGCCCTTCTAAGCCAACGCCGACTACGCTGGCTTGGCCATGTGCGTCGAATGGAGGATGGACGCATACCAAAAGACGTTCTCTACGGCGAACTGGCAAACCGGAAGCGAACTCCAGGACGCCCACAGCTACGCTTTGTAGACGCATGCAAAAGGGACCTTAGAAGCTCAGGGATCAACCCAGGCTCTTGGGAGACTCTGGCGGAAGACAGGGCAGCGTGGCGGACAGCCGTTCAGCAAGGCGTTGTGAATGCGGAGAGGAGGAGAGCAGAAAGCGCAGATGAGAAAAGGGCTCTTCGCAAGCAACGTTCCAGAAACCAGACAATAGCGACTCAGTTCGTATGTGGCAGATGTGACAGAGATTGCCACTCAAGAATCGGCCTGCACAGCCACAGCAGAAAGTGCACGTCATGACCACAACGCCTCCTGCTGCAGACTATCATCTCCCGAGATGTAAAGAGGCCGACGACACCGATGGGGCGGAGTATACGACTGGGCGTTAAAACACTCCGATCAAAGATGCAGACTGTGCAAAAATACAGTGAGTGGAATATGGTCTCCTTGCCAAACATCTTGAGTTCTCTATGCTCTACTAAAAAGCCTGATTATGTGTAATGCGCATTGAATCCAGATGACTCTGGAATTTGTTCTGTTCAAGAGAGATTCATCACACTCGGAAAACACAATATTCGCTCCATTCGAATCTGACAGCAGTCATATGGCAGAATTCCCGAGCCTGCGCAAAACCCTATCCGTTGGAAAGGTCTTGACTTTGGAGAGTAGTGCTAAGCAAGAACGCTAAATAATAATAATAATGAGGAGGAGGTGATATTGTCACTACTGCTACTATCTATGATGATGATGATGATTGATGATGATGATGATGATGATGATGATGATGACGACGGACGACCGACGAACGACGACGACGACGACGACGATGATGATGACGATGACAGTAAATGATGATGACGATGATGATACTAATATTAATAACGATATGATAAGAAAAAGAAGACTTTCAAACAGGCAACTCACACCGCAGAGTTAAAAGCTGCAACACCTTAAAGTAATTATATAGGTAATCTGTCGATGACACCTCAGAGAGAAAGCTAAGTATTAAAAGCATTAGACTCTACTACAGGTGTGAGGTGTAACCTGATTTATGTGAAGAAACATGGTAAGGCTTCCTTCTGAGACGATTTCCTGCGCTTTTTCTATCTGTCAGTGTTTTTCTATCATCTTATTTGTGTGGATGTTTGTTGGATGTTTGTCTATGTGGTTATCTGTCTGCCTATTCCCTGTACGTCCTAGTGACACAGTGTTTCTTCATCCGCCTATCCGGCACTTGGGTATTCTGTCTGTCTGTCTGTCTCTCTCTCTCTCTCTTCCTTCTCTCTCTCTCTCTCTCTCTCTCTCTCTCTCTCTCTCTCTCTTTGTTGGGAGAGGGGGTATGTGTGTGATCTAGCATGGGAAGACCAGGTTATAGACGCAGTCAGCCATTCATAGCTATGGCTAAAAATATCTGGATATGATTAAAATTCGATTAGCTGATATCATTTCTTATTTGCAATCTTCGACATCTAACTAGGAAGCTTCGCGAACGTGTCATATCCATAATGAAACCACCTTGAAAACCAATATTTTATTTCAATATTTTATTAGCGTATTACTTCCCTTGTAATATATAGACAGACAGACAGACAGACAGACAACAGACAGATAGATAGATAGATAGATAGATAGATAGATAGATAGATAGATAGATAGATAGATAGATAATAGATAGAAAGATAGATAGATAAAAGATAGATAGATAGATAGATAGACAGATAGACAGACAATAGATAGATAGATAGATAGATAGATAGATAGATAGATAGATAGATAGAAGATAGATAGATGGAAGATAGATAGATAGATAGATAGATAGAACCCAGAACTCAAAACAAGTTTATTGTACATCGGCCTTAGGCCACCATACACGCATGGGGAAGGGGCAGGGAGGGTTTCCGAGAGAAAGAAAGAGAAAGAAAGAGACACAGACACAGAGAGAGAGGAACAGACAGAGAAAGAGAGAGAGGAGAGAGAGAGTGAGAGAGAGCGGAGAGACAGACAGAGAGAGAGAGAGAGAGAGGGGAGACAAGAGAGAGAGGAGAGAGAGGAGGAGAGAGGAGAGAGAAGAGAGAGAGAGGGGGGGAGGGAGGGAGAGAGACAAGAGGAGAGAGAGGGAGGGATGGAGAGAGACACACACACACACATGTCAAAGCATACGGTCACCATCTGCGTTAGACCCTATGTTGTTGTTCTTCATGCCACAACATCAAAAACACGTGAATCTCTCCAATGAAGGAACAAGATGTTAGCGGACTGACGTCAGTATCTAAACTGACCTGGCACTGAGTCGGGGGAAGGGGGGGAGAGGTTATATCACTGATGATGAAACAGTCCCAAATGACGTCATCACAATGTTTTTATTGTCCAGAAAGTGGAGTGGTACCTGCCAATCGTTAGGTATATAGCTGATTTTCGTAATTCGGTTTTAAAATCTTTTATTGTTCTTTTTTTTTTAACATCATCATCGTTTTTGTTGTTGTTGTTATCTGTTATCGTTATTATTACTATTGTTGTTGTTGTTTTTGCTGTTATTTACTATCATTATTATTATTATTATTATAGGCATAGGTATACAGCAGGTTTCAGCAGTTTCGTTTTAAACCTATATTTTCTTCAGTGCGTGTGTCTAACAGAGAGTTACCGATGTTTACAAAGCTAAGGAACATCTAGAAATAAAGAAATCCTTTCAAACACCTCTAGGACGGTGGGGGGGGGGGGGGGGGCTTGTTTTGTTCGTTTGTTCGTTTCGTCTGTTTGTTTTGTTCTGGCTCTTTTGTTTATTTTGTTTTTGTTTGTTTGTTTTTATGATTATCATTATTGAACGATTGCTATTCCAACACACACACACACACACACACACACACACCACACACCACACACACACACACACACACACACACACCACACACACACACACACACACACACACACACACAAGGAGTGCGCATGTACTAACACATATGCACACACACATGCACACACAAAAACAAACAAACAAAAAACACTCGCCAGCAGGCACGCTACGAATGCTTTGAATTTGATATCTATATCTCTTAAAATGTGTACATTATTTCTATACTCATAATAAACAAGACGATACAAAAACAGAACACAATAATAAATTATGTACTGACAAAATGTAATAAACAGTTATCTTTGCTCCAGTCTGCTCACAGCACGTGCTACCTTCACTCTGTGCCATATTATTCACTCTTTATTTCCCACGCTGTGAAACTGGACTGGAATTCATCATTTTGAGATAAAACGAAGAACAGATGCCCCTGTCAGGGTGTTTTTTTCCTGGCTGCACAAACACAAAAAAAATTAGCCTGACGAATGAAACCCAGCTTAAATGTGCAGGGGAAATGCTCTATGTCTATCTGGGCAAATGTTCAACACACAAAAATATGTTGACAGATCTTTCAAAAAAACAACAACAAAAAACTGGCTGAAATGCGCAAGGGAAGTTCTTTACCTATCTGGGCAAATATTCAAAGTTCAGTTTACAAAATCATCTCCAAATGCCGTTTAAGTCGCGGAAGTGCAGATGAGTTGTAAAGACGATTAGGGTGGAGTTGTTGTGTGTGGTGTGTGTGGTTGTGTGTGGTGTGTGTGTGTGTGTGTGTGTGTGTTGTGTGTGTGTGTGTGTGTGTGTGTGTGTGTGTGTGTGTGTGTGTGTGTGTGTGTGTGTGTGTGTGTGTGTGTGTGTGTGTGTGTGTGTGTGTGTGTGGTGTTTGTGTGTGTGTGTGTGCGGTTTTGTGTGTGTGTGCGTGTGTGTGTGTGTGTGTGTGTGTGTGTTGTGTGTGTGTGTGTGTGTGTGTGAGTGTGTGTGGGGTGTGTGGGTGGTGTGTGGGTGTGTGTGGGTGGGTGGGTGGGTGGAGAGAGAGAGAGAGAGTGTGTGTGTGTGTGTGATGTGTGTGTGTGTGTGTGTGTGTGTGTGTGTGTGTGTGTGTGTGTGTGTGTGTGTGTGTGTGTGTGTGTAGGTTGTGTTTCCTTTGGGTTTTCGTTTGGTCTGTTTGTATTTTGTTTGTTTTGTT
>CM060312.1:54725167-54755304 GCA_030674185.1 Monoplex corrugatus | reverse complement strand
TTCATTAATGTTCTTTTCGTGTCAGCCTCATTCAACACTGTCTCGATTGTTTTCTTTGCTGTCCATGGAACCTTAACATCAGAGCTATAACCATCTCAAAACACACACAACACCATGCTAACCCTGAAAAATGATCCTTGGAAAAGAAAATTACGTGCATGTATCAATGTACTCGTGCATCTAATCTAAGCATAAGCCCCTGGTGTTGGCCGGCCATTCCGCACAATTTATCACCAGGGAGTTTTAAAAACAAACCTGAATATGAATATATAAACATAACTAAGTAACTAATACATCTATAAAAACTGACCTAAATCACCTAAAATTGCTTCTGCTCATCACATTTCCTTGGAGTAAAAAATTCAGTTAATTAATACGTATTCCCAATTACCAAACCTAATAGATAGTATGTAAAGTTTAAAAGATCAAATGCAGGTGAATGGACCAGCAAGGCAGAAAATGATAGGAAGGTATGACAGGAAGCAAAGGAGCAAGCTGTGTGTCATGAAAAGGTCGAAAATTGTAAAACGGGTTTTGAAGAGGCCCCTTGTTTCTGACCTGCTTTTAACACTAGTTTTTACAACAAAATGATAATAATTATCTTCATTCCAAGCCACTGCTATGATCTGCACTTTCCTCTGAATTTAAAACGAGATGTTTGTTATTTGTATTTTGTGTTTGTGCCTTCTTCCTATTTATTTTTTAAATTGAAAGGACAGATTTACATAGTCAAATCCGGGCTGTGCTCGCATGGTAAAGCAAGGACCGCAACCCAGTGTCATCTTTCCCTCTGATTTCCAGTAAACATGTATTTCTGTTTACCCTATCAAAATGCTTTTTTGTTCAGAATTTTGCCAGGAATAACTCTTTTGCTGCATGGGATCTTTAACGTACGCTGAGAGCGTGTTGCACGCTTTATCTCGGCTTATCGTCTCATCCGAAACCCCAGCATCTAGACTAGCTACTACCACTTAAGATCTGGTGGAGAGGACAGAAACATGCCTGTCCGACCGGTGATGTGAACTCGGGTTTTCTACCGTCCTAAACAGATTTTGTTGTTGTTATTGTTGTTGTTGTTGTTGTTGTTGTTGTTGTTGTTGTTGTTGTTGTTGTTGTTGTTGTTGTTGTTGTTGTTGTTGTTGTTTTTGGTGGGGTTGTTTGTTTCTTTCTTTGTTTGGTTTTTTGTTTGTTCTTTTTTTGGTTTTGGTTTTATTTTTGTCTTTATGTGGTAGGCCACTTAGTTCGCTTCTCATCCACCAGTCTCCACCGACATGATACCTGTTTAGCGTTTTCGGTCAGCTTTGATAGATTCCCCTCCGAAGTCTGTCCTGGGATGGCTACACTGACACTGGCAAGGCCTTGACATTGGGAATTGAGGGGAGAGGCGGAGGAACCAGAAGGGTCCTATCTAAAGCTGACACCATCAGAATGTTCGGAGCATTAAGACGGGCAGCAAACAGGCCAGTCTTTCAAGTGGCCAGCTGAGACTGAAATCCAGACATCAGATCTTGAGTCCATGGCTCTAAAGAGAAATGAAGTAAAATATAAAAAAAAAGAAACCCATAAAAAACCCGCATCCGGAATAGGTACGGGAATCTGTAGAGCAACACCGAACTGTACTTCACCATACTCCCACGTGATCTCTGTTATCATTTCAAAGATAACTACAAACGCGCTCTCAGAACCCTTCTCCAGCTGTTTGCAGCTTGAAAGCAATTTCGTGAGTTTCTCCTCTGCCAACAGGTCCGCACCAAAATTCTGATTAGTTCTCTTTCCACAATCACTTCAAAAGTTTTTAGCGACGGGCGTAGCACATTTTCAAAGTCACGATCATTTCAAAAGACCGAAATCGTGAATGCGCAATAAATCTTTTTCAAAATCACAATTTACTGAAAGGAATGATCTAGAACGGATTGCCAGGTTGTATTATTAGGTAGAATAAAAGAGTAAATGCAGGTGCATATCCTCAGCTTTAAGGGGGCAGACCTACCCAGATTTGGGTACCAAGATTGTGATGTTCAGTGTTTCAGTTCTAATTAACCAACCACCATAATATTTGGCAAGAAGATGCCTCAGACAGTATTCTTTGGATTGAATATCTTTGTTGGGGTCTGTGAGTTATGAAAAGTTGACAAAAATTAATTAATTAAGTTTGCGATTTTTTGTAGGATTGTGTATACATCAGACATAATATGTTCAAAAGTTTTCATCCGATTTCCTTGATATTTGGCACATATATAGCAGGGACAGGTACCTATAGCAGGTAGTAAAATCTAGCAGTTCTGCTTGAAAGAAACATTTTTATCAAAAGTTGTATTATAATTTTTTTTATTAAAATTATTCTAAAAATTGGTGTGATGATTGTAAAGAAAATAATGAAAGTAGAGCTAAGAATTTACTACATGCCATACATACTATACAGATGTGTTTGCTCACTAAATATCAAATTCCTAACATGAATATACATGTAGTTATAAATGTCACAGTATGTACTATATTATTTTCATTTTCGCGAGAACATTTTTTAATTAATTAATTTTTGTCAACTTTTCATAACCCACAGACCCCAACAAAGATATTCAATCCAAAGAATACCGTCTGAGGTATCTTCTTGCCAAATATCATGGTGATTGGTTGATTAGAACTGAAACACTGAACATCACAATCTTGGTACCCAAATCTAGGTAGGTCTGCCCCCTTAGAGACAGGGAAATTAGGATTGTTTCCCTTGCAGTGATAAAAACAAGCAGAAAGACATGAATATAGAAAGATGATAATGAATAACAGACGAAGATCACAAAAGTAAGATTTTCTGAATCACGAGTCAACTTGCGTGGGGCGTTGTTGTAGTCAGAATTTCTTATGTGAAAGGGGAAGTGGGGGTTGGTGTGCTTTCAACCATTTCCACGGGGTATTTTTAAACACTGTAAATGGAGATATACATTTCGTTATAAATGGCCTAGGTTGTTTCAATAACAGATTGAAGCAAAAGACAAGGTAGGACCTCAAGAACTTCCCAGTGCAAAGGGCTTATATGCGCAGGTTTCATGCTTTTATCATTTTCATTTTGGATCTTCTCCATCAAATGGCATCTGACCTGTGGCGTCAGCGCACACTGAATTTATTCCGAACAGGGAGGCGCTGTCTTCGGAAAGTCAAACTGAAATTGGAACTAGTCAAGAAATATGGCTCGGCTACTAGTAGGTGTGTTTTTGCAATAATATCTAGGTTATACTTGTGTTTATATCTTCGGCCTTAGAACCAACAAAAGTTAAGACAGGCAAAGACTATCTTTTTTTTTAAGGTCAGGTCTCAATGACACTGAGAATGTTTGGAACCACCATTAAAAAAAATAAGAAATGTGTATATCCAAATGGTTTCACCGGCTTCTCATTTATCTCTGTGTATCTCTAATACGTCAATTTGATGACAAAACAGACGCTATGTGTTGGGGCTCCACACCAGCTGTGTGCAGCTTAAGGGTAAACTTGCGGCGCCTCCCCTGCATCCGAACCCAAAACTCTGATTCCTGACACGGTAACTTCAAAGGCGGTGGGTGAAACTGTATCGCCATTGTGGGGGCAATATTATGATCACCTCACTGACGCTCACACCTAAACACTCAACCACCGACCTCACCACCGCAAACAGTGGATCGTTTTGGCGGAACAGCTAAAGTCTAAAAGGGCTGGCATGTTGCCAAACCACAAGACGTCTAATGAAACTCTTTATTTCATTCGTTTGGCGTTTATTACGACATATCCAAGTTAGTAAATATAGCGGAGATCATCATCATCATCATCATCAAGTGCCCTGCTGCATGGCGTTGGCGATCATGGCCCTCCATACGAATCTATCCCTTGTCGCTGCAAGCACATCCTCCACCCTCTCTGCCCTCAGCCACTCTGCGAGTCCGTTCAATATTTTCTTCCTGGGTCTACCTGATGTTCTCTTTCCCTCCAGCTTTCCTGTTGTGACCAGGTGCTCTAATTCCCCTTTCGTTGTAAAATGGCCTATAAATGTTGCTTGTCTTTCCCTAATCTTCGTTATCAATGATCTTCTTGTGTCTACCTCCACCAAGACTATCTAGTTTTGCTTTGCTGTCCATGGAACTCTCAACATTCTTCTTAGAAACCACGTCTTCCACCCTCTGTCCTCAGCCACCCTGCAAGTCCATCCAATATTTTCTATAGCGGAGACAGCCACACTTAACAGGATTTGGAGAAACAGCACCATCAGTTCCAGCATCAAGTACAGACCGTACAGGTTACTCGTGCCCTTCATCCTCCTCGATGGGTGTTCTTCTTGTTCTTCTTTCCGTTTGGGGATGGGCACCGCCCTCGTGGTGCTGGTCCCTGGAAAAGTTGAGGTCTCTGCCATCTCATTCCCCTATGACCCCAGGGTTATGGAACTATCTTGGTAGGACCTCAGGACCTGGCCAGCTCATGGGTTTATGTGCAGGCTTAAGGCTTGTGCCGTTATCATTCTGGATCTCTATCACATGGCACCCTTGACGTTAGTGCATATGGAATTGTTTCCGAGCGCGAAGACGTTATCATGAGAAACTGAAACTGAAACTTACGTTCACTGTCTACATGATCAAAACACATCTAACGCCGAAAGTACCTATTTTGTCCAGTTTCTGCCCGCTGCCATAGAGCTTGATGGACAGTGGCCTTGTAGTCGGCCATATCTCCTGTCGCTCCACTTGATTGGGGCTATATTGCCGCAATATTGTGGTCCTCTTGCCCGCAGAGGCGGGTTCCTGATGGCACCAGTTTTCAGCCTTGATATGGCTCTAGTCTGGAAAGGTAGAGGCATACCAAATGGCCTGAAAGTGAGACTTTTAAAATGTTTGAATGGCCAGTCATGATTTATGGCTGCGAAGCCTGTTTAAGGCATGTGCCACGGTCACCGTACACGTGGCACCTGTGACTTTAGCGCATATGGAATTCGTTCCGAGCGCGGAGACGTCATCTTGAGAAACTGAAACTGAAGCCTGGACTCTGAGAAAAACTGATTGCAGAAGAATTGAGGTAGCAGAGATGTGATTTTGTCGGAGACTATTACGTGTGAAATGGACAGATGGAAGAACTAATGTAAGTGTTCTGGAAGAACTTGGTCCCACCTGAAAACTACTAGCAGATATCAACAAAAGATGACTAAACTACACCTCATGGCAACCATCTTTCAAGGAAAAACAGTGGCAAAAAGGAAGGAAGGCAGACCTCCAATCTCATCATTGAGAATATAACCAACATCAGTGGCCTAAATACTCAAGAAATTGTCCACAAAAGTCAAGACAGAGCGGCCTGGAAGGAGATGGTGGTGTCAAAAAGTGCAACGGCCAACACCGAACCCGATGACGCCGACAGGTGAGATAGCTCTAGTAGTCGGATGAGCTATAAGCAATATGAACCTGAAATCCAAGGCATCAATAACGAACTCGTGATTTCTATCTGGGTTGAACCGCTTGTGGCCGGATGCGGGGCTTTATCAGGACCACTATAAGGATGACGCTTGATCACTGCGGGTCCTATATTGTAATTATTTCAAAATATTTGAAGTATGCATTATCCAAGAATGAATACGTATTATATTTTGTGTTGTATAATGTTTATAATGTGTTCACGCCCCTTCAAGTGGGGCTTTGGCCTTACTGAATACAATTTTTTATTCTAATTCTTATACTTGATCACTGCCTGCTAAATCAGAAAAGGGAAATAAGACCAAATTGCCTGAACGCCTATTTTTGTACTTTTCCTATGTATCTATTATATTCCTGGGGGAAAAAGTTGCAACATCGAAAGCCCGTTCTCATTAACCCCACAACAGGCCTGAAAGTTTGAAATCTTACGATTGGTTGATAAACAGGAATGCTTCCATGACCAACTGTATGGAGGGAAAAAAATCTCGGTTTAGATATTCATACTCTAGATACGATCTTTCAAAATAATGCATTTATGGAACAGACTGCTGGACTCAATGCATGCACACACACACACACATACACACGTGCGCGCGCGCGCGCGCGCATGCACGCAAGCACACACGTACACACACACACACACACACACACACACACACACACACACACACACACACACACACACACACAATTTTACACTTCAAAGTAGAAAACTTTTTTGACCAAAGAACTTGCTGAATAGTAGAAAGAAACTCTAGGGAGAGCTAGACAACAGAAGGTCTTCAGAAAGTAACCCCTTTAGACAAGTGTTTCGGCCCTGAATTCCTTACACTCTCGGGGGGCCGGGCCACATCAGGTCATGACTCCTGGATGCCCTTCTGCTGTTGTCTATTTTTTTTTTTTTTCCCCACGCCGGGGATCGAACCTGGGCGATTCTGCGCTTCAGAACTGCGGTACGCGGTTTTACCAATGTGCTAACGGGGCACACATCATCTGTAGGGAATTTAATCCTTATGAAGTTCACTTTTTTCGTTCCTCCTTGCCCAGATCCAGCTTGAGCTCCTTTCTGCTGCCTCTGCCATCGCTTTAAGGCTCTAGTCCTCTTCTTCCCAGAAATGGCGAGTTGTTTCATGAGATCATAAGCGGAGGTGCCACAAACCCTCTTGCCCCGACCTCTATGGCGAAGATTTTGACCCGCAGACCTGCTTTCTTCAGGGTGCTGGCAAGACCGGCGTATTTTTCGGTCTTGTAGATATGTGCTTCTTCCATTCTGCTTTCGTATGGCACAGTGAGTTCTATCAGAATCACTTGTTTCGAGGAGTCAGAGTGGAGAGCGATGTCTGGTCTCATGCCTGTCTTGCTGATGACATCTGGGTAATTTCTCCACTCTGGGAGGTCTGCTGTACATTCCCAGTCGACTGCTCCATCCAGAAGACCCTTTGGCAATGTGCTGGTTGTCATAGCACTTTCGGGCCAGACCTGTTTCCCTCCTGCTTTGTAGAACGTTGTCATAGCAATTGGTGCGTTTGGGGTCATGGTTTTTTCGCTAACCACATCTGTGATCACTTTCAGAACTTGGTTGTGCCTCCATGTATACCTTCCTTGGGCTAGCGCTACTTTGCAAGAGCTTAGGACATGTTCCACTGTTTGTTTCTTCTGACAGAGCGGACATGCTGGGTCGTCTGCTTTCCCCCATTTCACTAAGTTTGCATTCGAGGGGAGCAGGTCATATACAGATCTGAGGAGGAAGCTTATCCTTAGAGGAGCCATGTGCCACATATCGTTCCAGCTGAGACTTCTTTGGAGTGCACTGTCCCATGTTGTCCATTGCCCCTGTTGACCTTGCTGGACTGCCTTCTGCACTCTTTTGACATCTTCTTCTTCCTTCAACTCCTGTATGATCATGTCTCTTTTTTCCTTCCCTTTGGCTTTGGACCACCACTGCATTTTTGTTGCTCCCAGTCCCTGTCTGTTGGTTTGCGTGTGTCCAATTATTTCTTTGATGCTGAGGTTTCTCTTGGCATTGTTTACAGCCTCTTGGACTTTCCACTTTCTGCCAGTTCTCAGCTTTGGATGAACTGATCTCACGATATTGTCTTCCGATTCCTCCAGCATGCTCAACAGTCTTGCTTTTCCACTTTGTATTCCTCCACTATGGATTTGAGAGGTAGCTTCAGCATTGCTTGACGACAGTAGAATGCAACATCAGTGAGACCAGCTGAATATAACCAAGATACCTGTAATATTTGATGATATATACCTCAAAATCACTCACTGACATCAGGTTCATATAGTTTATAGCCCAGCCGACTACTAGAGCCATATCAGAGCTAACACCACGTAAAAAACGACACTGGGGTTAAAACAGACAACAGTTAAAAACCATGCTCACCGTTATCCTTGCAAGTCTAAAATACGTTTAAAGAATAACATACTCATACGTAAAATCATATCAGATGAAATCTATTGATTTCTTGTAAAAACTGGAAAATTGTATCCGGAGGGACACCTCTGAAGAGGTTCTTTAAGGAGTCCGCCATGTTACTGACATAACCCGAAATATAAACGAAAAACTTTGAGTAACAAACTTACTGGACTTAGTGGCGATGAAAGGTAAAGGTTGTTCCAAAACTATGGGGTCTTTGTGGAGCAACGTATTACAGATCTCAAATTTTTCTGCAGATCAGTATTAAGGGCAGTGCCCATCTCCTTTCTCTCGCTGTTTCAATTCCTCAACCATACACAAGTGTAGATATCCATTCAAAGTTAGATAGACTGGACTACATACACAACTCTTTCTGGAACTAGAATCGAACCCATGCTTATGCACTGGATAAAGGTCTTCAAAAATCAAACTTTTAGGGATCCAAGTTTAGTCTTCTTCTGCGCTGGAGAATGGTCACGCCTTGAATAATTAGTATGATATTATGTCCATATGAGGTGTGTTTGTGTTGGCTCGGATGCGTGCATATTGTTCTAATGAGCTGTCTCTCACTATGTCGGCAATATATACTGCATACTGCACAGTCTGCAAACTCTGATCCAAATGGGTTGGAAAGACAGACAGAGACAAAAGAGGTACTAAGATTTTTTGAAAATTAGTGTAAGTGAATGAAATTGATCAGGCAGAAAATAGACGGAGGAGGACGATAGAAATGAAAATGGGTCAAGCCACTCTAACATTTTCCCTTTTTTTGTATGAACTTTATTACGGGAAATCTAAATGTTGTACTTCTCAAGGTTACAATAACACTGAAGAAGCTTCCGTTGAAATAAAAGTCTGACGTCAATCGAAGACAATGGTAGACTGTTATACATTGAAAACAGAATGTAAATATCGTCAGAAAGTGCTGTTCCTACGGTGTACCTTTTTTGAAATGTGTTCATTCCGGGCGCTTTTTTTATGCCCGCGTGACCTTGACCTTGGTGCCTTACCTTCTAAACTACCACTTTCGCGAGTCCGCAAAGGTTTACAACTTTGACGGAAAGCCGGAAAAGAAAGATCCTTCTATACAGCGATCAGAAAGACAAGAAAATAGAATGGCATGACCATCTCGTCTCGATCACAGTTGTCTTTTCCAGCTCAACAAAATATCAGGGAAATTATCTGATCTGTTGTTGTTTTTGTCCTGAAAGGTCATTCTATTTTCATGTGACTTTGGTTTCTTTTTGCTTGAACGTTGGCAGTCACGTTCAATCAAGTTGAGCAAATCTTGTTCACACGTTATATCTCACAGCCACGTACACAGACAGATACGCTGGTCGACGTAAAACAACCTCCGTTAAAAAAAAAAAAAACGGGAGATTAAAAACAAAACAAACAGAAAAAAATACATTTCTAGGACAGAATATCCAGACACTGGGGGTACAGATTACACTGAAATAGCCCCCCGGCAACGATACTCGACTTGCTCGATAAAATACGGAACTTTTTTTTTTTTACTTTGTCAAAGACTTTACTGGACCCACTTAAACTGATACACCACACCACACCACACCACACCACACCACACATCTTCAAAAAAATGTTAGATCAAAAGAGTTTACTGAGTTTTGCCAAGCTCAAGCTGCTCGCGAGGAGAGATAGCCAGGCGTGGGGGTTCCACCGAACGACACGGGGCTGTGTTTGTTTTCTCTGCAGAACGGTGGTGGGGGCACTGGCAAACAAACTCTCATTACCACGGGGTGCAAGTGCCTGGCATATGTCATCATAACGCTCGCACGTGCAGCGCTGCTCTCGGGGAGAAAGTCGTTTGTTCTTTATCAACGCCCGTTCCGCCCACTGCCCTCATTACGATCTTGCCTTGCTTTGACAGACGTGGCTGACGTAATGCCTTGTCCAGAAGCCCTCAGGTGAGAGATGTGCGAGGCCAATATTGATCCCTGTCCGGTTCTTCCCTTCGAGAAGTTTTGCTTTGGATGGCAGGATCTGTCCAGCACTGGCGTTTTCCAGAGATTTGTGTGTGTGTGTGTGTGTGTGTGTGTGTGTGTGTGTGTGTGTGTGTGTGTGTGTGTGCGTGTGCGTGTGTGTGTTGTGTGTTTGTGTGTGTGTGTGTGTGTGTGTGTGTGTGTGTGTGTGTGTGTGTGTGTGTGTGTGTGTGTGTGTGTGACGTTTGTAGCTTACGCCTTTTATGTCCTTAAACCCTTTAACAAGAATCTATTACCCACTCCTTGGCAGAGGCACTCAGACAGCGACAAAAAATAGCAGTATGGAACTCAAGGCTCTGTAATTGAAATGAATACACTTTAACGAGATTCTGCTAGACAACACACAGGTAGACCTAAGGTTCCTTACTTTTGGAATGACTGCAGCCTCTGCCACACCCCAGTTTGTGATGCAGTTTTGAATCACTTAGGAGTCCATCCGTTGGGAAAAGGGAGTGATTTTGTCGCTGTATAAATGCAAGTTCGTTATAATTTTTCACGCATGGGGTCTTACAGACACACTTTTAAACAGTTGTTGACAGTCTTCCTCGTTAACGAGGGTCACCTCCATGTTATGCCACGTCTCTGCCTTTTGTACGCCAAAACAATCTCCCTCCCCCCCACCTTCCACGTTATTCCACGTCCCCACTTTCTGTACACCAGTACAGTGCCCCCCTTCCCTCTATGTTATTCCAAGTCTCCAGCTTCTGTACGCCAGAACACTGTCTCCCTCCCCCTTCTATGTTATTCCACGTATCTGCCATCACTTCCAAGTTATGCCACGTCTCCACTTTCTGTACGCTAAAACAGTGCCCCCCCCCCTATCCCTCTATGTTATGCCACGTCTGTACACCAAAACAATGCCTCCCTTCCCTCCATGTTATGCACATCTTCGCTTCTGTACCCCCGGAACAATCCCACTCCCACCCCTCTTTTCATGATATGCCATGTCTCCGCTATCTGTCTGCCAGATCAACACCCACCCACCCACCCCCCAACTCATGTTATGTCACGTGTCTGTCTTTTGTACGCCAGAATAATAACATCTTCCCTGTCCTCTTCCGTGTTGTGCCACGTCTCCACCTTCCGTACGCTAAAACAATAACCCCCTTCCCCTCTGTAATCAATCGAAGTAAACTTCCTCGTATTACTACTGATCATCACCCTCTTATGCCGGATGAACACCCTCTAATGTTAGATCAACCCCTTCCTACCCCCACCCCCATCCCGGTAGGAGTCCAGCTGGTGTAAGATTATTGACGTAAGTATGACATACCGACGTACGATGGACAAAGACGTGGCGTAAATCGGGCACTGACCTAATGCAAGCAAGTTTATACTGGGCACACGCATTTAAAAATAAAGTACAGTCCTCACATCAGAGCATAATTATTATTTGGGTAGATGTGATCTGGTGATCCGGTGTACAAGACCATGATTGGTGTACAAGGCTATGATCTGGAGTACAATTACAAGTCGTGATCTGGTGTGCAAGGCCATGATCTGGTGTACAACTACAAGTCTGGTGTACAAGGCCATGATCTGGTGTACAACTACAATCCTGGTGTACAAGGCCATGATCTGATGTATAAGACCATAATCTGGTACACAAGGCCATGATCTGGTATACATGGCCATGATCTGGTGTACAAGGCTGTGATCTGGCATACAAGGCCATGAAATGGTACACAAGCCATAATCTGTGTTATACAAGGCCATAATCTGGTGTACAAGGCCATGATCCGGTATACAAGGCCATGATCTGGTGTACAACTACAAGTCTGGTGTACAAGGCCATGATCTGGTGTACAACTACAAGTCTGGTGTACAAGGCCATGATCTGGTGTACAACTACAAGTCTGGTGTACAAGGCCATGATCCGGTATACAAGGCCATGATCTGGTGTACAACTACAAGTCTGGTGTACAAGGCCATGATCTGGTGTACAGTTACAAGTCTGGTGTACAAGGCCATGATCTGGTGTACAACTACAAGTCTGGTGTACAAGGCCATGATCTGGTGTACAACTACAAGTCTGGTGTACAAGGCCATGATCTGGTGTACAAAGCCATGATCTGGTGTACAAGGTCATGATCTGGTGTACAAGGCCATAATCTGGTGTACAAGGTCATAAACTGGTGTACAAGGTCATGATCCGGTATACAAGGCCATGATCTGGTGTACAAGGCCATAATCTGGTATACAAGGTCATAAACTGGTGTACAAGGTCATGATCCGGTATACAAGGCCATGATCTGGTTACAAGGCCATGATCTGGTGTACAAGGCCATGATCTGATGTACAAGACCATAATCTGGTGTACAACTACAAGTCTGCGTGCAAGGCCATGATCTGGTGTACAAGGTCATTATCTGGTGTACAAGGCCATGCATGATCTGGTGTACAAGGTCATGATCTGGTGTACAAGGCCATGATCTGGTGTACAGTTACAAGTCTGGTGTACAAGGCCATGATCTGGTGTACAAGGTCATTATCTGGTGTACAAGGCCATGCATGATCTGGTGTACAAGGTCATGATCTGGTGTACAAGGCCATGATCTGGTGTACAGTTACAAGTCTGGTGTACAAGGCCATGATCTGGTGTACAACTACAAGTCTGGTGTACAAGGCCATGATCTGGTGTACAACTACAAGTCTGGTGTACAAGGCCATGATCTGGTGTACAAAGCCATGATCTGGTGTACAAGGTCATGATCTGGTGTACAAGGCCATAATCTGGTGTACAAGGTCATAAACTGGTGTACAAGGTCATGATCCGGTATACAAGGCCATGATCTGGTGTACAAGGCCATAATCTGGTATACAAGGTCATAAACTGGTGTACAAGGTCATGATCCGGTATACAAGGCCATGATCTGGTTACAAGGCCATGATCTGGTGTACAAGGCCATGATCTGATGTACAAGACCATAATCTGGTGTACAACTACAAGTCTGGCGTGCAAGGCCATGATCTGGTGTACAAGGTCATTATCTGGTGTACAAGGCCATGCATGATCTGGTGTACAAGGTCATGATCTGGTGTACAAGGCCATGATCTGATGTACAAGACCTTGACCTGATGTACAAGACCATGATCTGTGTACAAGAGCATATGGTTACAAGACCCTGATCTGATGTACAAGACCCTGATCTGGTTACAAAACCATGATCTGGTGTACAAAACCATTATCTGGTGTACAAAACCATTATCCGGTGTACAAGACCATGATTGAAGTACAAGACCATGATCTGGTGTACAATGTCATGATCCGATGTACAACTACAATGCTATGATCTGGTGCACAAGGCCATTATATGGTATACAACTACAATACCACGATCTGCTTACAAGGCTGTGACCTGGTGTAAAGGACCGTTGATGTGATGTACAAGGATGTTGATCTGATGTACGGTGCTGCTGACTTGGTGTACAGGATTGTTGATCTGATGTACAAGGATGTTGATCTGATGCACGGTGCTGCTGGCCTGGTATATGGAGCTACTGATCTTACGTACAAGGCCATGATCTGTTGCTTATCTGGTATACGAAGCTATTGTTTGGGTATTGGAGAAACTGATTCGGCATACTAGAGTACTGATGAAGTATGTGGTGGAGTCAGTGATCTGGCATATGAGGGCCTTAACCTGGTTTTTAGAGTCGTCTGTGTGGCTTTTGAGGAGATGCTGATTATCGGCCGCATCTTAATGATAAGTGCGAAATGTGCCTATCAGTATCACAATGCTAACTTCAAATATTTGCTAATAGGCAGACATCAAATAATGCCCCTGGTGGGATCTACAACGGGGAGGTCTCTTCTAGTATGCACCAGACTGTGAGCCAGGAATGGATGGAACTGAAAGGGGGTGAAGGTGGGGAGAAGAGAGAAAGGTGTGGTGACTTTAAGTTAGACAAGCCAGGTGTACACTGCTGATCATCATCTAATGCATTAGCGGTTCTTGGGTACCTCCCAGGCACGCTCCCATTCTACTTGTGGCAAGTTACTTGGTGAAAACCGGTGGCTGAGCGATTCCAACGTTTTCAAGATGTTGATCCCTGTTCTGATAGTGGTGAGGGTAGGATAGAGAGAGACAAGCGAACAGAAAGACAGATACAGAGACTGAGAGTGGAGAAGGAGAGAATGAATAGGAGAAAAAAAAAAGATCGATAGGTAGACAGATCAAAAGTTATCGACGAATCGACAACCATTCAACAAATCAACACACAAAATCAAGAACAGGATCAACGACAACAACAAAAGAACCTTCAAATCATACGGCCATACCTTTTCTTTAGTATTTAACAAAGGAATGTTCAAATCATACGACCATACCTCTTCTTAAACATTTACATCTTTGGTAAGCAAGGAGGAATCTGTTGCTAAATCGACAGAGGAAGAACTGGGTGGCAAATAGCAAAGAATGGATCAGCCTCAGTATGCGTGACTTGTTTGTTGTTGAACCCCTCCCACAGTTTGCCAACTAAATGAGTGGGGCCATAGCATGTATGACATCAACCTGATCAAAATTATCTGGATGTTATACGTGCTATGGCCCCACTCCCAGTTTCGCCGCCAGTGATCGAAAGTACACATTTAGGTTTCGATTTCCACAAAGACAAGATCGGGGCTTTTTTGAATGAGCAATTGTTACACTCGAACATAGTCATATACCTTCAACCAAGACCAAGATACTAAAGGCTAAACCAGGGTGCAGTCACAATGAGTAGAGAAAAACTATAAGACATTATACAGTATTCCCATAACTTGATTTTTTACAGTGGTCAAGACGGATAATCCAGTCGAATGATTTGAATATCAAAGCAGTAACTGCCATGCTGAAGATCGTCTGGAAGTCAAAAGGGATAACAAAGATCAAACTATTCTGAGGATCTTTAACTCGAATGTGAAGTTGATTCTGCTATACGCTTCAGAAACTTGCAGGGATTCACCCATAACACCACACTCAATAAGAAACCACAGAAAATGTATTTACTCCTTCACGACTCAAATGGTCACCAAAAGAGGTAAGGGTCATGAACTTTTAATACACTTGCAAATTTATGTGCAATATAAATAATTTTCGTATAACACTGTTCTTCAAACTCATTTGAACTCTGTGTATTACGCATAATCAGACCTGGTAATTCAAGTTCAATTCTAGTCCGAAACATTGAAAACGGGCATGTTCGCTGCCCATCTCAATGTTTCCGTCATTCTGATGGTGTCAGCCTAGTCTTTCACAGGTCCCTTCCCCCTCCCCATTTCAAGACCTTGCCAGGCCATAGGGTTTGCACAAGCTCGGGGAGTCTGCCAGACAGCTGCTGGCATATTTGGGTGGAGGGCGTACAGAAATGTCCGAGTGCGATGAATCCCTGTGGATAAACTCCAAACTCCATACTTTTTATTGAAGAAACGGACTACTCAAGCTGTTAGGCCAGCTGACCACATTACACTATATTGTCGTCACGTCTGATTCTTTCGTGGGCATGCATGCTGGCTGTGTTCGTGTTTCCATAAGCCAGCATTGACATGGCTTAAAGGATCTTTAATGTGCATTTTGACATACTACATACCTACACATACGAGGAGGGTTGTATGCATTTGGCGGCTCAGCATAATGTTGACCGATTAGAACTCCCGACATTTACCCACTCGACCATCGCGCCTATCAAGTTTTCACTAAGCCAGGACTTCACTCATTTCTACGTCAGAAGTGGCTGCATCTAGTCAGCAACTTTGTGCTGTGGGAAATAGCCAAGTAGGAACATCAGAAAAACAATAGCTTGATCGCGAGGGGAAAATGGAGTTAAGTGGACCTTATGCTCAAGAAATCTTTTATCGACATCACCAGGTCGTCTGCTACACTGAAACTACTGTACGGGAAAAGAGGAAGAGGAGGCACTGTCAGAGAATACCATTTAATTTCGAATCATGAGAAATACCATTTAACTGTCAGAAATACATACCATTTTAACTGTCAGAAAATACCATTTAACTGTCAGAGAATACCATTTACTGTCAGAAATACCATTTAACTGTCAGAGAATACCATTTAACTGTCAGAGAAATACCATTTAACTGTCAGAAAATACCATTTAACTGTCAGAAATACCATTTAACTGTCAGAGAATACCATTTAACTGTCAGAGAATACCATTTAACTGTCAGAAATACCATTTAACTGTCAGAGAATACCATTTAACTGTCAGAGAATACCATTTAACTGTCAGAGAATACCATTTAACTGTCAGAGAATACCATTATGTCAGAGAATCATTTAACGTCAGAAAATACCATTTAACTGTCAGAAAATACCATTTAACTGTCAGAAAATACCATTTCAATGTGGAATCAGTTATATTCGGAACAGACGAGAAAGCGAAAACAAATGAGACATCTAACCTGATTTTTCATTTGACCTGAATTGTGATACACTGAGTTTTATATTCATAAAATCAGAATTAATAAAAGCATCAACATAATCTCGAAACATTCAGAGGTCACCTGAAATGCACATACATGATAGACAGAAAAGCATATTTTTCCTATGGACATGTGTTATTAACATTTAACGAAGAAATGGCAGTCTTATTCCGGCTTACAGATTAAACTTACTGGTCTAACTTTCAATGCCATAAAAACACGAATTCCACTATTTTCAGGATTAGCCCTTAACCAATGTTATGCATTGAATGCAAAGATGCCACAGATGGCATCCAAATCTTGTAAAATTAAGCATGCTTATCTCTAATCATTTTTTCACATATTTAAATAACTTGCGATCTCCACGAAATTGTTTTCCTAAACTTCCCAAGAACATTTCCAATAAGCACAAGATCAGGCTTTCACGTGCATTTTTATAATCCATCTTCCGGTATGCATGCCAGGCATAGTCTCGGTACGGATCTGGAAAGATGAATCCAAGCAAAGGAAAAGAAGTGCTTTGCAAGATACTATACATAGATACATTGATCACATCACCCGTGAACGAGTGCACCAAGTCAATAAACAGATCACGGACCAAGTGCAGATCTGCTGATTCAGTTAAGAAAAGAAATACACTGAAATGGCCATGTAACAAGATTCAATGGCCTTGCCAAATCAATCCTCCAGAAAACTGTTGAGGGAGGGAGACGGACAGGAAGACAGGGAGAAAAAAAAAACGATGAACTGACAACATTGTCGAATGGACGGAGAAATAATCTGCAGAGATCCAGGCTTTGGCACACAACCTACAGAACTCGCAGAATCCAGTGAACAGTTCTTTAGTGAGACGCCCCAAAGACTTTTCATGGAGTTAAGGGAGAAGAACAAGAAGATGGCTACTTTTAGTTCCTGTGGGATGGATGCGTAATAAATATTCAACGGTTTTTGGGTGACCTACAATGTATTTTCCCGGAAAATATCCCACCCCCTCAACCAAACCGCAAAAAATGAAATATAACAAAATAAAAGAACCTTTTTGGTAAGTAAACTGGTGCATGCCCAAATAAGAAAAAAACAACATACAACATATGTGAAAAGAAACGCGGACAAAGGAGAAGGAAGTACTGAAAATCAACAAAATTTTGATTTCTTCGACAAGACATTATCATAATATATTTCTCTCTCTCTCTGTCTCTCTCTGTCTCTCTCTCTCTCTGTCTCTCTCTCTCTCTCTCTCTCTCTCTCTTCTCTCTCTCTCCTCTCCACAAACACACACACACACACACGCGAACGAAACACACACACGCACACACACACACACACGCACACACACACACGCACGCACGCGCACGCACACACACACACACACACACACACACACACACACCTTTTCCTCCCTCCTCAAAACCTCAAGCATCTCCCACCCCTAACCCAAACGTCCACCCTTCTCCCTAAGCCCCTAGCGTTCTTCCGCAGGTGTTGGAACCTGTTTGTGTATTTGCCCAAACAAATTAGTCGATCACCGGGAGGGTTTGAAGAGTCCCCAACTTCCACACCTGCTTTTTGCAAACATTGTTGGAGGCCATTGCGAAGCAAAATGTGCTATCATTACCTGCCTACATCAGTTTGTACTCGGCTATAACCGTATAATCTGAACGCCAATGTACAGGTGTGGTCTGGTGCGGTGGAGTTACTATGTTTGGTTCGTTCTCAAACCCTGCCAGATGGGTACAGTAGTCGGGTGGGTAAGAGTCGGATTTCCGATCGGAAGGTCTTGGGTTCGATCCGCCTAGGACACCTCCGCCTGGTGGATAAAGGTTGGAGATCTTTTTTCCGATCTCCTATATCGCCATGTTTGCAGATCAACCTGCCAGTACTTGTGTGTGTGTGTGTGTGTGTGTGTGTGTGTGTGTGTGGTGTGTGTGTATGTGTGTGTGTGATGTGTGTGTGTGTGTGTGTGTGTGTTGTGTGTGTGTGGTGTGTGTGTGTGTGTGTGTGTGTGTGTGTTGTGTGTGTGTGTGTGTGTTTATACATATATATAATATGCATTTAGAATATCAAATAATCACACAAAAATCTTTGAGTCATGTCAACAGCTGGCTCATGAAAACATGCAAACACCCAGTATGCACACCCACCGAAGCCAGAGTACGCAAACTGTGCAGCAATATATCGCCTGCACAGCGTGGGCAAAACAATGTGCATACATGCATCAAAGAAAAAAAAGGAACGCTAAAACAAATACAAAACAAAAAATGCTTGTGTCATTGTACGTGGAACAGTGGAGATCTTAGCAAATAGATGGTTGGATGAAGTCAAAAAAGCTTTATTATCATCTCCAGAGAGAGAAATTCTATTGTGGTATTTTATACATACACTACGGAAACACATAATTCAATATTCACATGACACGTAAAAATGATTTCAGACACTAATATTAAAAGAAAAAGAAAAAAGAAACAAATCCTATCTAAAATCACATGTTGCAATAAAGTTAAACGGCTGATACTTTTTCAGGCCTTTTTTGTTTGTTTGTTTGTTTGTTTGTTTGTTTGTTTTTGTTTTGTTTGTTGAGTATATCATAACTTGTTACAATGCAGACATATGAAAGAGGGATAACAACCACGGTATATTCCCCTTCAGCAACTTTCACTTAACCAACTTTCCTTTGGGCAAGTTTAATAATAAACGGCACTCTTTATGACAACATGCAAGTACAACTGCATAATAAACTCTCTCTCTCTCTCTCTCTCATTCTCTCTCTCCCTCCCTCCCTTCTTTTTATTCTATTCTTGTTTTCTTTCTTTCCATATGTGTGCATGTATGTGCTGTTGGTTTCTTTTAAGAGGTGGTGGTAGGTATGATGTTGCTTTTGGTGTGTGTGTGTGTGTGTTTCTGTTTTTGTGTTGTTTTCTTTTCTTTTCTTTTGTTGGCTGCTTGCTTTGTTTCATTTTGTTTATTCGTCGTTTTTGTTCTTGATCGCTGTTGTTTTATTCTGAAAAGAGAAAATAGAATAAACTGTTACGATTCCCTATTACTGATCCTCAGTTCTACCTCGTCAATACAGGCTTTGTTGATAGTCATGGTCTCCAGAAGACATACCTTGAGTTCAATCCTAGCCTGCAACATAAAGATCGGCCTGTTCGCTACTGCCCCATCCTAATGCTCCAATCATTCTGAAAGCTTTGTGATCATTTCCTAGTCTGTTCCCTCTCCTCCCCATACCAGAGATCTTGCCAGCGCATAGGGTTCTGTGCAGGCTCATGGAATCTGAGATAAATGCTGGCAGATTTAGGTGGATCGCGTATGGAACTGTCCGAGTGCGAGGAGTCCTCTTGACCAATCAAATGCCGGGATAAAACGCAGAACTCATGGCGTCAGCGCATGTCTTTGCAATAAGTTCTAGCGAGATAATGTCTGTCTCGGGCTTATCAACTATTGCCATTGTTTTATTCTAGATGATTTGCAGGTGTAGCGCAGTTAATCACTGACCAGTCTCCTCAAAGAAGATCTACAAGTCTGTCATGGTGTCATGTTTTGAATGCTGATGCAGACCCATACCAGGACCCAGATCGCGATGATTAAATCATCTGCACACTCTCGTCTGCTTGTTCCTGCACAATTCTGACTCGTCCATATCAATATTCAAAAATGTAAACGAATCCCTGGAGAGTTTTGCTAAGGGTGGGGTCTATGCTGACGATCTGTCAGTTGTGTGCTATAGCTTTTAAAGGAAATGAACATATGACCAAACAATTGATACGGCTAGAGCTTATTGTGTATTTATATTATGTTATTGTTATTCTTATGCTTCTATACTTTCTGGGACATTCTTGTGCATGCAGTACTTGTCTGTATGCTTTTTATACTTGCATGATTGTTTGGATACTCGTAAGCTTGTGTACATGTCTGCTTGTATGCTCGATCGCTCTTGTGTTAATCTGAATGCTTGAATGCTTGAGTTAAGGGCCACACACCTAACAGACTAAGTGTACCCTAGTTCAGCATCCTGTAGGGATGTATGCGAGTCAGTGTGTTGTGTGTGTGTGTGTGTGTGTGTGTGTGTGTGTGTGTTGTGTGTGTGTGTGTGTATGTGTATGTGTGGTGTTGTGTGTGTGTGTGTGTGTGTTTGTGTGTGTGTGTGTGTGTGTGTGTGTGTGTGTGTCACTGTGCATACCCTAATAGGCTGAGTGTGCTCTAGCTCAGCAAACTCTGTGTGTATGTGTCTGTGTGTGCGAGAGACAACAACAGGCAGGCAGACAGACAGACAGAAGGCTCGGGTCAAGGGTCACACGCTTACCAGGCTGAATGTGTGTGTGTGTGTTGTGTGTGTGTGTGTGTGTGTGTGTGTGCGCGCGTGCGTGTCTGTGTCTGTGTGCGTGCGTGCGCGCGCGCATCGTGGCGTGTCTATGTGTATGTGTCTACGTCTTGCGCGTGCGCGCGAGTGCAAGCGCGTGCGCGCGTGTGTGTATTCATTTGAGCCCGATTAGTTGATTCAGGTGGCCCGTCAGTGGGGAACTAGGGTCAAGGAGGGCGAGGCCACACTCCCTGACACCGATGACATTGGCCGCTGTGTCCTGCTTGAAAACAGTGATGGTGAAAGTAGCACTATCCTGACGAGCGTGGTAGTCAAGTGGGTAAGACGTCAGACTTCCAACTGGAAGGTCTGGGTTCGATCCCAACAGGAAGATACGGGTTCGACCCAACTGGCAGGTAGTGGTTCAATCCAAACTGGAAGATATCGGTTCGATCCCAACTGGAAGATATAGGTTCGATCCCAACTAGAAAGCATGGGTTCGATCCCAACTGGATAGGTATCGGTTCGATCCCAACTGGAAGATATGGGTTCAATCCCAACTGGTAGGTATCGGTTCGATCCAACTGGAAGATATGGGTTCAATCCCAACTGGTAGGATTGCGGTTCGATCCCAACTGGAAGATGTGGGTTCGATCCCAACTGGAAGATATGTTCGACCAATGGTGATATCGGATCGATCCCACCGGAAGATATGGGTTCGATCCCAACTGGAAGGTGTGGGTTCGATCCCAACTGGAAGATGTGGGTTCGATCCCAACTGGAAGATATCGGTTCTATCCCAACTGAAAGATGTGGGTTCGATCGGTTCGATCCCAACTGGAAGATGTGGGTTCGATCCTGCTCGGGCACCTCCACCTGGTGGGTAATGGGTGGAGGTTCTTCCAATCCCCTGGGTCAAAACGTGTGCAGGCCTCTCAGTGCCTCAAGTTCATTTTGTTTAAAACCCAGCCGACAGCATAGAGCCATAGCAGGGCTATAACTGTTTCAAACACACACAAAAATTATTCTACAGGGGAAAAAAAGGAAAAGAAAATTAAGTACACGATGTCTGTCTCTGTGACATGTTATTTTAATTTCGTGAACACTATAACCATTACCAATTGTGTATGTATGAATTTTGCTAGCTGTGTCATATGTGTATTCAAGGCACTCCAATCGAGGAGTGGCGCTCAGTAATTTTTATTGGTATTGTTACTATCATTATTAGTGGTAGTATCATTATTTGTTGTTGTTGTTGTTGTTACTATCATCATCATTATTATCATTATTATTGATATCGTTTGTTGTTGTTATAGTAGTAGTAGTAGGAGTAGTAGTAGTAGTATCATCATCATCATTATGTTTTCTTATACTTAACAGTCTTAAGAAACTAACACTGACTTAAGTATGTGGTAAGTTGTACGTAAAGTACGTATATATAAGTGCTACTGTAAGTACGGTGTTAAGAAATAAGTGCAACTGTCATTATGTTCACAGTTACGGTGGATTTAAAATCATGTACTGATATCTGAGGTCTGTGAACATGTCAAGTTCGGTGTTATCTTTGTACTTTACGGCACCAAAACGCAGTTTGTTGGTGAAGCTGCCTAGTTCTTGATTTTACTTCCACGAAGAGCGGACAAAAAAATCAGCTTGAAATACACAGAAAAGAACTCGAGTGGACTGTTGCTCTTGTTACTGTTGTTTAAAGCCAGCCGACTTCGTAGAGCCATATCAGGGCTATAACGCTTCAAAACATACAAAACTTCAAAAGGAAAAAGGAAAGAAAAGAAAATTAAGTAGACATATCAATGCTATTCACGCACATAATCTAAGGACATGCCCCCGGCGTTGACCATTCCTCAATTTATCGCACAGGGGATTTAAAAAAAATATACCTTAATACAAATACAAGCATATCTAAAGATACCAAACATATTTTAAAAAGTTATAAATTACCTAGAATTGCTTCCGCATATCTCACTTCCCTAGAGCCAAAAATGCACTTAATTATGTACCCAATTATTAATCCTAAGAAAAAGTACGTAAGACTTTATCGAACACATACAGGCGAATGGATTATTAAGGCAGAAAATGATAGGTAGAAATGACATAAAGCAAAGGAACAAAGCAGAACCAAAGAGTGACAGAAAGAGGAAATTTCTAGCACAGAATTTCCAGAAGATGGAATACTATTTATACTGAAAGAGCCCCCGGCATGTCCACGGGGTAACTCGAGTGGACTACAACTTTTTTTTTTCAAGTTAAACACTGATGAATGAGAGAAAATCTGGAGTCTGGAGCTTGTTTCAAAGGGATTATCGCAATGGGGAATTCCATAATAACCCATGCATTCCAACCATATCTGCCAGCAGTTACTTGGCAGGCTCCTTCAGCCTAAGCAAAAACTGTCCGTGCTGCAAAGGTCTTATTGCCATGTTGTTTATAGCCCAGCCGACTGCGCAGAGCCATATCAGGGCTGAGGCAAGGTCTTGAAATAGGGATAAGAACAGGGAAACGTCGACATCACCAGATTAATTGGAGCATTACATTAACCCTTTGACTCCTACACCCTGTCCACTGTGATCGTGCAATATCAATCATGCTAGCAAAGCAAAAACATGACCCTTAGATTCCCTCACCCTATCCACCGGATAGTGAGGAGTCGAAGAGTTAAGTTTGTGCAGTTGGTGAATAGTGTGCAGAAGTCAGAGTTAATCAAAGATACGTAGCGAACGAGCCAACTTACACGGGTTGATGGTAAGATCGTGAGACACACTGAGAGATCAAGCCAAACAGCAGGCGCAGAAGACCAACAGACGTAGGGCGAGAGGGGAGGGGGATGAGACAGGGGGAAAAGGTCGTGTTTACACGCAGCCGTTTCAAACGGCAAACTTTCTAACTGCGCAAGTCCGCGGTGCGCTCGTAATTCCGTCGCATTCGATGACCGAGCGACGAGCATTACTCACACCACATTTAAAAAAACAAAAACTTCATACCTATCCCTACTTTGAACTATCCCTTGCAGGTGAAATCCCGCAGTGAAAACACTACCTGCTCATCCTTACAATCTACGATGACGGACCTGTTCAAGCTCTTCACGTTCTCTCGGACACCTTTGAAGACATGCCGTGTATTTGGTATCGTTATGCCACCTCAAACACTTTACGATAGACTGACTCATTCTGAGGTCCTCGTGTTATTAAATAAGCCATCCTGAATTCGTGTTTTCGCACACCTTCGGTCCGGATTCTTTTTGCATGAACTGCGTTCCTTTTACACCGTTAGATGTACTGTTTACTGTTGTCAGGGTTACAAATTCGTGCTACATCAATGTAGTACTGATTTTTCTGTCTTGGTTCGTGTGCATGTCTGTTTGTATTGATGCGTGCGTACATGTGTACATCCGAATTTCGATCGTGTGTGTGTGTGTGTGTGTGTGTGTGTGTGTGTGTGTGTGTGTGTGTGTGTGTGTGTGTGTGTGTGTGTATGTGTGTGTTAGTGTGTGTGTGTGTGTGTGTTAGTGTGTGTGTGCGTGTGTCTGTGTGTGTGTGAGAGAGAGAGAAGAGTGTGTGTGTGTGTGTGTGTGTCTGTCTAAATGTGTGTGTGTGTGTCTGTGTCTGTGTGTGTCTGTGCGTGCGTGGTGCGTGACTATGTCTTCTTTCCCCTCGAAAAAATATATCATTAACTGATTAACTGTTGTGTTGTGTTGTGTTGTGCTGTGCTGTGCTGTGCTGTGCTGTGCTGTGCTGTGTTGTGTTGTGTTGTTTGTGTTGTGTTGTTTGTGTTGTGTTGTTTGTGTTGTGCTGTGCTGTGCTGTGCTGTGCTGTGCTGTGCTGTGCTGTGCTGTGTGTGTTGTGTTTGTGTTGTGCTGTGCTGTGCTGTGCTGTGCTGTGCTGTGCTGTGTTGTGTTGTGCTGTGCTGTGCTGTGCTGTGCTGTGCTGTGCTGTGCTGTGCTGTGTTGTGTTGTGTTGTGTTGTGTTGTTTGTGTTGTGTTGTGTTGTTTGTGTTGTGTTGTGTTGTTTGTGTTTGTTGTTTGTTGTGCTGTGCTGTGCTGTGCTGTGCTGTGCTGTGCTGTGCTGTGCTGTGCTGTGCTGTGCTGTGTTTGTTGTGTTGTGTTGTGTTGTGTTGTGTTGTGTTGTTTGTGTTGTGTTGTGCTGTGCTGTGCTGTGCTGTGCTGTGTTGTGTTGTGTTGTGTTGTGTTGTGTTGTGTTGTGTTGTTTGTGTTGTTTGTGTTGCTTGTGTGTGTGTTGTGTTGTGTTGTGTTGTGTTGTGTTGTTTGTGTTGTGTTGTTTGTGTTGTGTTGTGTTGTTTGGTTGTTTGTGTTGTGTTGTGTTGTGTTGTGTTGTGTTGTTTGTGTTGTGTTGTGTTGTTTGTGTTGTGTTGTGTTGCTTTGCGTTGTGTTGTGTTGTGTTGTGTTGTGTTGTGTTGTTTGTGTTGTGTTGTGTTGTTTGTGTTGTGTTGTGTTGTGTTGTTTGTGTTGTGTGTGTTTGTTTGTGTTGTGTTGTGTGTGTGTTGTTTTGTGTTGTGTTGTGTTGTGCTGTGTTGTGTTGTGTTGTGTTGTTGTGTTGTGTTGTTTGTGTTGTGCTGTGTTGTGTTGTGTTGTGTTGTGTTGTGCTGTGTTGTGTTGTTTGTGTTGTGTTGTGTTGTGTTGTGCTGTGCTGTGCTGTGTTGTGTTGTGTTGTGTTGTTGGTTGTGTGTGTGTTTGTTGTTGTGTTGTGTTGTGTTGTGTTGTGCTGTTGTGTTGTGCTGTGCTGTGCTGTGCTGTGTTGTGTTGTGTTGTGTTGTTTGTGTTGTGTTGTGTTGTTTTGTTTGTGTTGTGTGTGTTGTGTTGTGTTGTTTGTGTTGTGTTGTGTGTGTTGTGTTGTGTTGTGTTGTGTTGTGTTGTGTTGTGTTGTGTGTGTTGTTGTGTTGTTTGTTGTGTGTTGTGTTGTGTTGTTTGTGTTGTGTTGTGTTGTGTTGTGTTGTGTTTGTTGTGTTGTGTGTTGTTTGTTTGTGTTGTGTTGTGTTGTGTTGTGTTGTGTTGTTGTTTGTGTTGTGTTGTGTTGTGTTGTGTTGTGTTGTGTTGTGTGTTTGTGTTGTTTGTTGTGTTGTTTGTGTGTGTTGTTTGTGTTTGTGTTGTTGTGTTGTGCTGTGTTGTTTTGTGTTTGTGTTGTGTTGTTTGTGTTGTGTCTGTGTTGTTGTGTGTTGTGTTGTGTTTGTTTGTGTTGTGCTGTGTGTGCTGTTGTGCTGTGTGTGTGTGTTGTGTTGTGTTGTTTGTGTTGTGTTTGTGTTGTGTTGTTTGTGTTGTGTTGTGTTTGTTGTTTGTGTTGTGTTCTGTTGTGTTGTGTTGTGTTGTGTTGTGTTGTTTGTGTGTGTTGTGTGTTGTGTTTTGTTGTGGTTTGTGTTGTTTGTGTTGTGTGTGTTGTGTTGTTTGTGTTGTTTGTGTTGTGTTGTTTGTGTGTGTGTTGTGTTGTGTTGTTTGTGTTGTGTTGTGAGTTTGTGTTGTGTTGTGTTGTGTTGTGTTGTGTTGTGTTGTGCTGTGCTGTGCTGTGCTGTGTGTGTTGTGTTGTGTTGTGTTGTGTTGTGTTGTGTTGTGGTTTGTGTTGTGTTGTGTTGTGTTGTGTTGTGTTGTGTTGTGCTGTGTTGTTTGTGTTGTGTTGTGTTGTGTTGTTTGTGTTGTGTGTTTGTGTTGTGCTGTGTTGTTTGTGTTGTGTGTGTTGTTGTGTTGTGTGTGTTGTTTGTTGTTTGTGCTTGTGTTGTGTTGTGTTTGTGTTGTGTGTTGTTTGTTTGTGTTTGTGTTGTGTTGTTTGTGTTGTGTTGTGTGTGTGTTGTGTTGTGTTGTGTGTGTTGTGTTGTGTTGTTTGTGTTGTGTTGTTTGTGTTGTGTTGTTTGTGTTTGTGTTGTGTTGTGTTGTGTTGTGTTGTGTTGTGTTGTTGTTGTGTGTGTGTTTGTGTTGGTTGTTGTGTTGTGTTGTTGTTTGTGTTGTGTTGTGTGTTGTGTTGTGTTGTGTTGTGTTGTGTTGTGTTGTTTGTGTTGTGTTGTTTGTGTGTGTTGTGTGTTTGTGTTGTGTGTTTGTGTTGTGTTGTTTGTTTGTTGTGTTGTGTTGTTGTGTTGTGTTGTGTTGTGTTGTGTGTGTTGTGTGTTGTGCTGTGCTGTGCTGTGTTGTGTGGTTGTTGTTGTGTGTTGTGTTGTTTGTGTTGTGTTGTGTGTTGTGTTGTGTTGTGCTGTTGTGCTGTGCTGCTGTCTGTGCTGTGCTGTGTTGTGCTGTGCTGTGCTGTGCTGTGTTGTGTTGTTTGTGTTGTGTTGTGTTGCGGTTTAATATGTGTTTGTGAAAGAGACAGGTGAGGAGAAAGAGAGATGCGTTTCAACACTTAGAAAACAAAACAAAGAAGATAAGATAGTATTTCCGTAAGCCTCACAGCAGAAAGCAGCTCGGCCATCGCATTTTTTTTTCAATCTCTTTTTATTATGTACTCTTATTGTTTTGTTGTTGTTGTTGTTGTTTTTGTTTTTTTACCTCTCTCTCTCTCTCTCTCCTCTCTCTCTCTCTCTCTCTCTCTCTCTCTCTCTCTCTCTCTTTCTGTGTGTGTGTGTGTGTGTATGTGTGTGTGTGAATGTGTGTATGTGTGAATCTGTGTGTGTGTGAATGTGTGTGTGTGTGTGTGTGCACTTGCGTGTGTGTGTGCACATGTGTGTGTGCACATGTGTGTGTGTCTGTGCGTATTTGTGTCTTCGTGTTCCACGGCTGCCCAACTTGCGTTTTTCCACCCCTTACAATCCCACTTGTCGCGTGCACATACGAGGTTGGGCTTCCCGCCAACACGGAGGTGCTACATTCCGTGACGTCATCTTTACTCAACATGGCGGCCTAATCCCAAAGCCAGCAGATAGGGTGTCTGAACAAACGGTTCCCTTGCCGTTCCCCCCTTGACCCCTCCATTGATCGTCAGTTTAACTTCCAGATCCCAAAGCAAAGGCGAAAGACGTGTCCCTCTTCAGCCGTTTACGAAAGGTACACTGGGTCAGAGCAGAGGCGTTGAGGGCTGACACGATATCCGTCTGGCTCTGTCACCACAGTCACTTTTCTCAAGTGGTTATATTTGGTTTACTCTACAGACCCGTGGCTATGTGCAAGAGAAGGAACAGAGGAGCTATATCCTCGTTCTCAGGTACCTGTGAACCTGATACGGATTTGGAGAAGACACTGTTTGCTGGTATTAAAAGCGTGTGCCAATCTTTTCAACTATTAACAGCGGTTAAGATGTACTTAACACCTTTTGAGTCCGACATTCTGTCCACCAGCATCCTGCATCGCCAACCACGCTGGCAAAGAAAAAACTTTAACCTGCAGGAAGCTGGTGGATAGGGTGAGGGAGTCAAAAGGTTAAGTTTTTGCAGTTGGTGGATAGTGTGCGGGAGTCAAAGGGTTAAAACATGCTTCTTGACAAACTAAGCTTTGACAATTGCAACGAGAAGACTAGACATATAGGCTTAGCAGCAGTTGTTTTTTTTCAAAATGTCTAATCACATCTAGACAGCCAGACAAGATGTACTAAAAACACTGTTTTAATGGAAAATAGCTATAGATATGGACATGAAATCCATCTCGCTTTTTCTACAGTCACTTTTGTCAAGGGGAAGCGTCTGATTACTGTACAAATCGGTTGGTATATGCTAAAACGTAAATCGGCTTGGTAGAAGTGTTTGTTTAGCAATAATCTCTCCGGAGCAGATTCTGATATTTCCGCCCAATGGGTATTGCAGGCATAAGCGCAGTAAACAAGCAAACAAGCAGGAATATGTTAGAGAGAGAGAGAGAGAGAGGAAAAGAGAGAGACACAGAGAGAAGGAGAGAGAGGGAGAGAGAGAGAATGGGTGATGGTGAGTACAGAAGATATAGTGGAGGATGTTTGCCAGCATATTTCGTGTGTCAAGATTCGAAGAAAGTGATCTTCACAAAAATGACAGTTACTACTGCTCCTGTCAAGCCCCGTGCCATAATTTCAATGTTTACATAAGAAAGCAATCATTACATGTCAAGATGTCATTTTGGATACGATTCAGAACAGACGCTATATACTATAACTTTCCCTAAGGTTGTTCAGCCTCGGTACACAAACAAAGCAACAAATCAAGACAACGATATCTCCTCCTTTACCTTTAAAGGAGAGGGGTTGCAAATTCGTTCAAGAGTGATTATTACACTCAGTTCTGTATATCTGCCCGAAATTATCTGGCAGATTTTCTTGACCTTACACACCACTCTCGAAGAGTTTGTGAATTAATTGCTGGTTGATGTGGATGAGTACATTCAGTACTATTCAAGACACGATTAACTGCATTCGGTTCTGTATCTGCTCGAAATCTACCAGCAGTCATCTGGCAGATTTTCCCGATCTTACATACTACTCTCGAAGAGTCCGCCAGATAAGTGATGGCAGAAATGCGAAGCTAGCATTTAGAACACTGTGACGAACCCCCCTTAAACAAATCCCAGTTGGGAGGAACTGAGAGCCAGCCACTGCCCTAATTTCAAGTCCCTTCCCTTTTTCACCCCACACTATTAGAGTATGCGCTGCGACCCGAATTTGAATTTCAGTGGACATTAACGCCTCCCATTGAACTAACTCTGTCGGTTGCTCGCTATCTTTCTCCTCCTCGGGCCCTGACCGACTGGTAAATGACAACAGCGCAGCAAAAACACGGCTAGGTGGCGTGAGCAAACTCGGAAGCGGATGTGCATTATGTCCCCTGCCTATGACACCTCAGTGTCAAGCAAGGTCGAGGCTAGCAGCCGCAGCGCCACCCTGCGGCTGGTTCGTCAAGAGGAAGACGACCGTTGAGAAGACTGATGGCTTCCTTCCTCTTCAATTTTTGGGCAGTGAAGTTTTCGTTGATTTTGCAGGTCAAAGAAGCAGTTTACAGAAGGATGAAGAAAAGGGGAGTGGGGTGGGTGGAGGTAAACGTTACACCACATCCTTTTTCCGCTGACGATTTGAAATGTTATGTAATTTTTTTCCCTGTCACATAAATATACACCCTGTATCAGATGTGGCTATGAACATAAACAACGAAAAAAAAATTCTGTTTTCAGTCGCAAATATTGATAGGCGGTTAGGCCTACATAAATAAGTCGGTGCACAAACGCTGTCAGATATTAACGGCACACACACACACACACACACACACACACACACACACACACACACAAACACACACACACACACACACACACACACACACACACATACACACACACACACACACACACACACACACACACACACAAACACACACACACACACACACACACACACACACAACAACACACACACATGCACCACGCACGACCCCTTCTCACCCCCCCCTACACACACATTCACAAGAGAGTCAGACTCAAAGCTGAAATGATTTCATGATCATGCCATGCTCTTCAACAATCTGGTGAAGATATTTTAAATTAATTATCACTATTATTATTATTGGTGATGGTGGTCGTGTGTTCTTATGTATTGAAACACGCATTTCTTGGGGGTAGGGGGGTTGAACTGAGTCAGTTTTAATTTTGGAGGGCGCTT
>CM060312.1:54715167-54720167 GCA_030674185.1 Monoplex corrugatus | reverse complement strand
TTTCCTTCAAAAGAAAAGATATATTAATAACTATGAATTGTTATCTTTGAAAGTGTTGTAGCTAGGATGTAAATAATCAAAAAAATTATTTTGGGCATATATAATAATTTTTTTTAGAAGATATGACAAAAAAATGATTGCGACTGAAACTTTGATATCCTATTCGTCAAAAAGTGTATCATTCACTTTTAACCAATGATCAATTCCTTTTTATCATTCTTCATATCATCTTGAAGTGATTTAGGATCTACAAGTGAAAGGTTTTTGTGTGTGGTGGTGTTGTGTGTGTGTATGTGCGTATATATTTATTCATATTTAACTCGTTGTTTGGCATAGTATGAAAAAGGCTGAGTGAAAGAGAAGAACAGAAGAAAGTTTCAATAGTCTGTGTTGTTCTAAGCAGAATCGTTCGTCTTGGGCCACCTGCAAAGCCAGTGCCCAGAAGACCGTCACCCTGTCATGATCAGGGGAGGGGGGCGGGGGAGGGGCTTGCGTTTCTCCAGCACCCCTAGAGCCATGTCAGCGGTAGCTTCGGCCACAGGTAGGGCCACCCAACCGGACAATCAAAGGGTACAGGCCTGACAAAGCGGTAACCACTGATCCTCCAGGTTGGGGGTAGGACCCGGGGCTAACAACCCAGTCCCGGAAAAAAAAAGACGTTCTAGAAACAGCAGAACCAAACCTTGCTGATTATGACAGGCTTCCAGTCATCGAAAGATATTCGAATGAATGACAAGTGTTGAAAACCAAAAGGAAGCCAGAGACTCAAAAAGATACAAGATTTTTAAGGCTTCTTTGAGCAATATTTTCGCTAGTTCTCGCTTACTCTGAGAGTGGTAAACTTTAAAACGTACAGAACTGAACTGAGACCCAAAGGCCATGACACAAACATAGTGCATCAAACAGAAGCTGACCTAAAATAGGCAGAAGTTGAGAACATTCTTTGCTGCCCTACATGCCGTAAACAAACATAATCGCCAAAATTTTAATTTTCGAATACATATGAAGTCATTTGTCAGGAGCATTACGAAAGATGACTTCTATGTAAGTTCAAAAGAGACGTGGAATATTGAAACAGCTGAACGTTTAATGATGAAATATTTGAGCTTGAAGGGCTAAAATCAGGGCTGACAATGATGTAGCAATGTTTTTTCAAGATAAATGATGGCAATGATTACATTGTACACGTTTCTTTGACACGTGATGAATAACTGCAGTCCGCATAAATGAGCACAAAGAAGTCCAATATAATTATATTCCTTACTCTAGCTTTCAGCACGCACTTGCGAAATCCTTTCGTGACAATATGCAGCAAAACGCTGAGAAATAGGCTATGATGAAAAAGCGTTTTAACAAGCCACTTTGGAATGTTAATAAAGTGAATATGGCCACGATTAAAATGTGTTTTAACAAACCACTTTGGAATGTTAATAAAGTGAAACAGGCTATGACGAATATATGCTTTAACAAATCAGTTTGGAATGTTAATGAAGTTAATGAAAGTGAACAAGGTACAGAAGTACAATGATCCGTTGTATTATCACGAGCACGAGCACGAAAAACCCTCGCGTGACAATATTTTATAGAGATGTGCGAAGGAACAGATTCGAAATATACAAGAGCCCCAACTTTTATTATCATTCGTATGTCAAAAACTACGGGTCATAATTAATGCCTTTCATGTCTTCCGAAGAGCAGATAAACCACGTCTCCATTTAATACTAAGCTCTTAGGAAAAGCTGCAGAGCTGAATGGTTTTGACCTCGCTCCTTTTTTTTCTTTTTTTTTCCTCTCCTCGCACCCGTAAAGTGTCGGGTGTTCAAAGACCATGTTTGCCTTGCTGTCAAGCTAAGCTCTCAGCGGCGCCTACTAATGGCGGGTGGGTGATTTATGCCAGGTGTGCTTCTCGCACCTTTCTGCCACAGATCTGCACGGTCCGCTTACTCAGAGACTAGTAACTGACCGGAAAGTCCACTGTGCACAACGGTTGTTGGAAGATTAAAGGCTCATGTCAAGTTAAAGGGGTGCGGGTTTAAGCAAGTTGGGCGTGAATGCTGGTGTGGGTGTAATCACCCTGCTAATATGACGGGATGTATGAGCTGATCAGGTTTATTCCTTCCACTACAATTCTCGACTTATTATATGCACCACTACTGCCTCTTCGAGTACACAATCTGAACTGGTTGGTCAGTTATGCGAACGATCAAGGGTACGAACGATCATCGGCATCTGATATTTAACATGTAACGCGTTTATGTTTACCTGAAATGCGTAAACTCTTCCTTTCCACCCCCCTCGCTCCCCACCCTAATATCTCCATCCCTTGTCAAAGGGCTAACACAAGGATACACTGCATAAAACTACCCGGTACTCATTAATTCATTCATTCGCGGTACTTCTACTTTCTATTTCCGTATTATTTCACAATTGTCAAAATGGAACCTCTCTACGGAGAATGCATGTAGGCTAACCACAGTATGGTGCCACTTTTTTGTTTTTTTTTGTTTGTTTTGATTTGAATGCTTGTGTTTCAGTTCACCTTTGTTGCCATGGAATCTTTAAGGTGCTCAAAATGCATGCTGTGTCTCGACTGAAAGATAGCACCCAGACTCCCACTCAAAATCGAGTGGAGGGGAGGGGGGAAATTTCTATCCGAACGGGAATCGAACCGTGGGATTTCTGCAATCCTAAGTGTGCTTTATCCATTAGGCCACGGATTCCACTCGATGGCAAGGTCAGGAGTTTTTTGTTCGAGAAGGACTCATCGCATTCAGACAATTCCATATGCGTTCCGAAATCTGGCTGACTCCCTGAACCACCTCAAAACATTATACACTAGCAAAGTTTTGAAATGGGAAGGAGGGGGTGGAAGAAGAGGCATACGAAACACTAAGCTGACACCACCAGAATGATGGAAATGATTAGATAGGCAAGAAACAGGCCAGTTCTTGATGATATGGGCTCGGATTGAACTCGAGATATCAGTCAGATCTTGAATCCACGGCTAGAACAAGGTCAAGAAAGAACCCTGATGCAGCGAACTATAAATGTACAGTAAAACAAATTTAAGACACTGTGGAGACACGATTTCACAGCTCTGGTATGAACGAACATTTGTGTCATGTTTCGCTGCATGCAGAGCATGAAGGAATCATGGGTCGGTCAGTTTTACTAAATCATTTATAAATTATTACAATTACTTTCAGCACTACTTCTACTAATAGTTGTACCACCACAACTGCTACCATTACTGCCACTGCTGCTTGTTACTACAACTATAGTACTGTTACTATTACTATTGCTGCTGCTGCTTCTGTAGTTGCTACTATTAATTACTAATACTATTACCCCTACCAGACACAACAAAACGTATTAATTTCAATTTCACTGTTAAATTTCTCGAATCGTTTTAACGTTGAGATAGGTGAAAGTATGTGATATTGTGTGCACACATGCATGGTCCTCGCGCGTGTGTGTGCCGGCGTGCGTGTGTGTGTGTGTGTGTGTGTGTGTGTGTGTGTGTGTGTGTGCATGTGAGTGAGTGGTGTGTGTGTGGGGGGGGGGGTGTCATACTAATCCAGACCATCTAAACGTAGGCCATACAGCTCATTAATTGCTGACTTCCATAAACAACAGTGACGCACAGTATCTCAGTGTCCAAACTCCATTTTTCACACGTTGTGTACAGATGTGTGGACAATTTTCTTAATTAAACAATAGCCATGGTATATAGCGAAGGCTTTAGAAGATTCTCAAACACAATCCGATGTAACAAAATCTGAATCATCATGTTTAGTTAAAACCCCACCCATATTCCACGAGACAATATAGCCAAACCCGACACACAAGCTACAGAATCAGCACATACCTGTTCACTTTCACTTTGAGAATGAACGTCTGTACCTCCTGTTCAATGTTGTATCTCCAGTCCATTCACCGCAACACCACGAGATATGGAATCACACGATGAGGACGAGATCCATAATTCGTGGCCCTCTTCAGTCAGAACGTTAACATCAACAGGGTCAGTATTCACCATATCTCTAGTAACCCACATGGCAGCTTTTTAACAGCAAAAGTATCCAAGTTATCTCCACTCCAGCATCCACAGAACTAAGTTATCTGTAATACAGGAACAATATCCTTGATATCTACAGTATCCACACAACTGACAACTTTGTAACACAAGAAGAGTATCCATGATGTTTTTATGTCCATAGAATAGGTAATTTCGTAACACAGGAACAGTATTCTCCATATTTCCAGTAGCACAGAAAAAAACGTGCAATACGAATGTTTTCTGCGTCTCGTTACGTACGATACGATACGATACGATACGATACGATACGATACGGTAAGATACGATACGATACGATACGATACGGTACGATACGATACGATACGATACGATACGATACGGTTACAGATTATCTTAGGTCATTACGACCTCTATCTGATCTTTTGATCAGCAGCACTAACTAGTCTTACTGAATATCTAAATACCTAACAATCTTTTGATCATGCCCTACGCTAATTACTGACTTTCTGATGAGTTGGAAGTGGGATCAATGGGTGGCTTATATCTACTTGATGAATGAAATCCTTGAAGGTGGTATCTAGTCTGTTCTTGAAGTCATTTAGTGTATCAGCATTTTCCACACTGTATTCTAGTGCGTTCCATGTGTCAACCACTCTCTGTGTGAAGAACTGTTGTCGTAGCTGGTTTTGCAGAACTTCTTTTTCAGTTTGTAATTATGACCCCTTGTAGTGCCATCGACAACCATCTCAAAAGGATTTCTGCAATTATATAATCCATGAGTGATCTTGTAGACTTCGATGAGATCCCCACGGATTCTCCTGTAAGCCATGCTAGGCATCCTCATAATTCTCAGTCTCTTTTCATATTTGACATCGTGTAGTCCTGGCACGCATTTTGCAGCTCTTCTAAGAACACTTTCAATCAAATTCTGGTCTTTCTTCAGTCAAGGGCTCCATATGAT
>CM060312.1:54667667-54707667 GCA_030674185.1 Monoplex corrugatus | reverse complement strand
TCTTGTTGCTGTTGCTGCTGTTTTTGTTTTGTTTTTGTTTGTGTTTCTTTTCAGACTCTGTAGTAGGCCTATATATTTTGCCCGGAATTCATCAAAAACAGTTTGAGATTTCTATTTTTTTTATTTTCTTCTGTTTATATAGTTATGTCCGTACATTTAAATTGTTGTGTTTTATATCATAGATGCCCTTGCTGAGAAATCCAAATATGATACTCTCATCTGAGGCTTCCCCGTTGGCTTTTAAACTCTCAGGCTGTCTGGCATTACTCGATATAGGATATCATCAAAGACTGAGCGGGACTTGCTACAGTAGTACGTAGCTTTGTACGTTGTGTTACGTAGTCATGTGAATACGCTGATTCTGGTTCATTGTCAATATTTTGGGTGGTTACGGAAGCTAAAACGTTTGTAGACTTCGATAGAATTTGATTCCACTTTTGTTTGTTCATTTCTTTGTTTGTTTTTCTTTCTTTCTTTGGGTTTTTGTTTGTTTGTTTATTTTTCTTCTGCTTCCCAAGCCCTGTGGTATTGTCCAGAATTCATTGATTATATTCAGAGCTTGCTTGCTGTACCTCACCTATTTAGCCATGAGTGTAGATTAGAATCGGCTTGTTTTAGTACTATAGGTGTCGCCGGAAGCCGGGAATGTTAGCAGAACCTGATGTGATGGAAGCTGGAGTATGATTTAAGTTCCTGTTGGTTTACCTGTGAGGCGTGAATAGCACTTCAGCTTAGATATGTGAGACTCATTTATGTTTGTTTTCTTGTCATCCTGCGGGCTTGTGCGAGTATATTGGAGTTGTTTTGCTTGGTAATGGGCGTTATCTAAGTCAGAAGTTGAGATATTTGTTTGTTGTGGTCATGTTATTTGACTAGAAGTTGAGATATTTGTTGATTGTGGTCATGTTATTTGAATACAAGTTGAGATATTTGTTGGTTGTGGTCATGTTATTTGATTATTAACTGATCATTGAATAATGATTAGGAGTCGTGTTTTGTCAGCCAAACGAGATAGATTAACATACAATATAAGTTCCCCATTTTGAAGTAGATAGATTCTCTCCTCTCTCTCTCTCCTCTCTCTCCTCTCTCTCTCTCTCTCTCTCTCTCTCTCTCTCTCTCTCTCTCTCTGTGTGTGTTTATCAGATGTTCCAATGATGGTTGCAGCAAGGACTCCGGTAGACTCCTGTTTGTTGATTTACTAACTTGTTTATGTATTTGCTTCTTTTATTTACTTTCCGTCTTTATTGTCATTACATTGTAAGGAATAGATCAGGAAATATTCAGTAGTTTCAGTTCATCTTCGTCATCAGTTCATTTTCATCATCATCATCTATTTTCCTTCATTATTGATATTATTACTGTTGTTGTTGCTGCTGCTGTCTTTGTCGTTGTTGTTGTTCCCATATGTTAGCATCGTGGATTTTGTTAGTTTCGTTGTTTGTTTTTCGTTTGTGTGTGTGTGTGTGTGTGTGTGTGTGTGTGTGTGTGTGTGTGTGTGTGTGTGTGTGTGTGTGTGTGTGTGTGTGTGTGTGTGTTTTGTTTGTTTGTTTGTTTGTTTGTTTGTTTGTTTGTTTTGTTTTGTTTTGTTTTGCTTTCTATCGTTCCGAATTTTCTCGGAAGCGTGTATGTGCATAACTTTGCCCACATTGTCTCTGTCTGTCTGTCTGTGTGTGTGTGTGTGTGTGTGGTGTGTGTGTGTGTGTGTGTCTGTCTGTCTGTCTGTCTGTCTGTCATACACACATACACACACACACACACAAAACACGAAACTAATTATTGGGTCTGAGAGGCCAGAAATAGAGATTAAGTGTTGTCTTGATTATATTACGAGATCCTCAAACACTGACCCAAAACACTGAAATTGAAGTCACACACTAACAGAACAATAAATATAGCCAGTACTGTGTGTTACAAAACTGCATGATTTAGAAATAATAACACAGAATTTATTGCAAATATTTACGTATCAAAGGCAACATGATTGGTTTCAGTTCCGTTCTTTGACTTGAAAACCTTTATGTCCAGTTATATTTTTACGTGCAATGTTACAATTATAATTAGAATTTGTTCAAGACAGATTTCATATTCACTCCACCCGAATCGTTTTAGTGTTGATCTAGCAGATTCCTTAATCCTGCGCAAAACTCCAGGAAGTGGTAGGTCTTGAAATGAAATAGGTGGGGGGGGGGGGTGGGGGGAGAAACCTGTGGAACAATGAGCTGACATTACCAGAATGATTGGAGCATTAAGATGGACAGCGAACAAGCCAGTTTTATTAAAGCGGGTTGAATTTGAACCGAGAGTTCACGGCTGTATCAAGTGAACCAGCCAACCCGCTAAAAAAATGTTAATGTATGGGGCGGGTCACCTTCCTGTCCCCCTCTGCTTCACTTACACCAGCTCTAAACAAAGTCAGGTTCCTGATCATAATGTGTGGACTGGAGACCTCCCATACAAAGTGTCCAAGGGCCAGGCTACAGTTAGTCGGAATAGAAGGCGAAAACGCTACCTGTACGTCAACTAAACCTCATATATATATCATATATTGCATTTTCATAAAGTTTTTCAAAGTCCTCTACGCCATTCAGGGTTTCGAGAGTGGAGGTCCATCGCATACTACATGATATATAGCATAAATCACACACATATACATACACGCGCACGCACACACATGTTACCATTCGATATAAATCTTTCCTTCGTTTTCTTTCGACGAGAGATGAAACCTTACGACTATAATCGGCTCGTGGAATATCAAAGCAGTGCTCTATGCCATTCAGCGGGGTGTTTGAAGCACGAAGAATCCAATTAGAAAGAACTATGTGACTTTCTGACCGCTCTTTTCAGCCCACGTCCCACCAGGTGTCAAAACAAACCCACGGAAAGTGTGAGCGCGCAAAGAGAAGGGAAATTATCACAATCGATTCCCTTTGCTCAAAAGTGACACTTTTTGTGGCACCAGGTTGGGATGGTATAGATTTTGGCGGGATAATGGAATCCATTTAGAACCGTTTCAGGCTCAAACGATTGAACTGTGACGCGGATTTTTCCAACCATGACGACAAACATTTATTGTCAGCCCCGACGTCTGTTCGGCTCTTTGAACAGTCGTGCCAAAACCCTTTCGCGATGGGCAAAGGCGAAGCCGCTTTTTTTCACGATCGTGCCTAGTGTCAGAATGGTCCGGAGGCCCTCTATTCTTGCGTGCATAGAAAGCCATTGAAACTGTTGCAAGAGAGCCTTCAATTTGAGTGATGGATAGCACTGTTTGTTTGAGTTCAACCGGTGGAAAATGTCAATAGATAATATTTACTCATAATAAGCGGGGCGACCCGTTTAGGCGGAGCGGTGACGGTGGAATAAAGCCTGCGGAAACGGATTCATTGGAAGACACACAAAAGAGATCTAAGCTACCAACCTTAAGAAGCTATAGGGATTTAGAAAAAAATAAGAAGGCGAAGCAAGAAATGTAATCAAATGGCCAGAACATTACGATATTCTCTTGTTTCCATTTATGCCGTAGATCATTACGTCTTGAAAAAAATGAAGACTTCCATTTTACTTCATGTTCAAAATGTGACAGACATTTAAACGAATCTAGTATTCTGACCGGCAGTTTATCATAAACAAGACGATGGTGTGTCCATTAGGGGGAGAGAGAGAGAGAGAGAGAGAGAGAGAGAGAGAGAGAGAGAGAGAGAGAGAGAGAGATTATTTTCAATTCTCAAAGTGTTCAAATTGCATGTGTATTTGAACATATTTTTCGGTGTCAAGACTCTTTTTTCATTTTTTTAAGTCCTGCACAAATATAAAACAAGTGTAGCAAAAAATTGTCTACAGACAAACAAAAAATCCTCTTACAGCCTATACAAAGTTTATGATTTTCGTTCAAATGTTGACTGGGAAACGAGTCCATATTTACTAATAATAGATTTTTTTTTTAATCTCAGATTGTACGGCTCTAAACTGGTAGAGATCTAGCCATAAAATAATATTCAGATGATTTTTTGCTGAATAAGCATACTTTCTTGACTGAATCGATGTGCGAACACATCGAAAGTCACTCATAATTTACACACATACAGACATAGGCACCGTAGGTTGACTTGACTTACTGCCCCTTTATCAAGAAGGTCACGCCTGCAGTTAGAAGGGAGAGGGGACACGGCATATAAAGAAGAAGAAGAGAGAGTTGAGGGGCCGGGAGATAGAGGAGCGGGTAAACGACTTGCAAGCCTTGAGATCTCTGTCATTGGCACAGTGAATGGTCTAAAAGAATCAAACCCAGGCCGGCATTCCTTCACCGCCTGGGTCCCGTAACCATGGTAACAGCATTCATTGACGAGACTTAATTACCTTCTAGTCGTCCTAGAAGACCAGCCTGTTCCGGCTGAGTGACACGGCTTGTAAGATTCACAACAGCCAAGGTCTATTGGCCACTGCTTTTTTAGAGACACAGTTGAGAGCTGTGTCTTTTCTTTCCACATCAGCCATGAGTGACACGCTCCATCACTGATCAGTAACAAACAGTATGTTTTTTTCTTCCACCGGAGTGGTGCTACTTCTAAAACTACTTTATTTGAATGTTCCACTCGAATACACGCGCATGTGTAGTCTACCCGTACACACATTCGGGCGTGCTTGCGCGTACTTACAAACGCACGCGCACTCACAAACCACCGATCGCGCCTGTAAAATAGGCGAGACAATTCATTTTCACTTCAGCTGATGCAGTCTTAGAATGAAGAAATTCGATTTCAGCGCACACGCTGAATTTTACAAATAAACTGTTGAACTGATTAATTAGATTGAAAGGAGGGGAGGGGCCAACACAAAATAGCTAACCAGAAGGGACGCAGCAAGTAGTCTGCTTCCCCCCATCCTCCCAGGTACTTTTATTTCTTAGCAGTTTATGAACAAATTTGAACATGTGCATTCATTCATTTCCTTTTTATGTATTCCTATTCGACATTAATATTTCTTAAATGTAGCAGTTGAAAAACCTCTGGGGAGAGCCGGACAGCAGAAGGTCCTCCGAGAAGAAACCTCCATCAAGAAAGTGTTTCGGCCCTTAACTCCTAACACTCTAATAGGGCCGGGCTGTATCGAAGTCATGACTCCTGGATGCCCTTCTGCTGTCGCAATTTTGTAATTTTCTTTTTCTTTTTTTTTTATATATTTGTCCTTCACCTGGAATCGAACCTGCGTATCCATAGTAGCCAGGCACTTCTCGGCAAAGTCACTCTTGCGACGGATGTCTTAACCACTTCGCTGTAGGTTACCAGCTGTAGTAAGAAACCCCAGGGAGAGCTGGACAGTAGAATGTCCTCAGAGGAGAAACCCCCATCAAGCACGTGTTTCAGCCCCTACCTCCTGACACTCTAAAGGGGGGCCGGACCACATCCAGGTCATGACTCCTTGATGCCCCTAAACTGTCGCCATTTTTTTCTCCTTTTTTTCCCCCCTCAGCCTGAAATCGAACCCTTGTGACGGATATGTTTAACCACTTGGCTATCGGTCACCAGCAACATATGGAGAATTTTAAGTCTTATGAAGTTCGCTTTTGTTCCTCCTGGTCCAGATCCAACTGGAGCTCTTTTCCGCTGCTTCTGTCATTGCCTTTAGGGCTCTGGTCCTCCCTATCCCCAAAATCGAGAGCTGCTTCATGACATCATAGGCCGATGCCTATCAACCCTCTTGCTCCAACCTCTATGGCGAAACCTAGGGCTTGAAGGCGTATGTCCTCCACTGGCTGGCTAGACTGGCATACCTTTCAGTCTTGTAGACATGGGCTTCCTCCATTCTACTTTCGTACGGTACAGTAAGCTTGATCAGTACATTTATCGGACTTAATTGTAAACAACACTAACAACAAACAAACAAACGAACAAACAAACAAACAAACAAACAAACAAACAAACCAACCAATTTGCAGTTTTGTGGATCGATGTTTCACAGTGTGTAAGACCACAAGGGAAAGAACGTTCGCGTTTATGCTCACTGCCCTAGTGTCTGCTGTGCTATCCAACGAAGAAATATTCTTTGTCATAACGTGATTATTATTAGTATCAAAGACGCACACAATATTACCGATTTTGCAAGTACGTAGATCGTAAATATAATTTCGTTAATGTGGCAGTGTCTCTTACAGAAACGACCGTGCTTTTTTTTTTTTTTTCTTTCATATATATAAATATAAACTAAGCTGACTGCCCACCTATCCATTCCGTCACATCCGACCCAACAATTCATTTACAGTGACTCGACGACGTTCCTTTTGGCCTCCCAGCACACCCCTAAGCCCATACCAAAGTTTCTTCATATTAGCAGTACCAGTGACAAGCAGTCAAGAGGAATAATCAATGTCAAGCCGATGTGAGGTTCCCCCCCCCCCCCCCCCCATGAGACTCTTCACTGCTGCTAGGTCACTTTGGTGGTGGTGCGCGCTGGTTGGTGCTGTTGATAGAGCCGTGGACACGAGATATGATATCAGGAGTTCAATCCCAGCCCACAAGCATTAAAAACAGACCTTGGCCGCTACCCATCTTAACGTTTACTTCATTCTGGCGGTGTCATCTACAGTGTTTCATAAGTCCCTTCTCTCCAACTCCCTCCCCATTTCAAGACCTTACCAGCGCAAACGGTTTTGTGCAGGCTAGGGGAATCTGCCACATAATTGCTGGCAGATTCGGGTAGAGCGCATACGGAATTTTCTGAGTGCGATGAATCCCTTTTGAACAAACTGTAAACTCCAAAGAAACCCTAAACTCAGTAATGGTTGTTCTGATCCTGCATACAACACCTGCTAAACCCCATGTTGCCGACACTAAATCGCTCAGCTAAGAAGCCAGACTGAGCAAATGTTCCCTTTGGTAAGGAGACAACGACCATATCCTTCGAGTACAATAGATTAAACTGCTGATTTCCTGTGTATTTTATAAAGGCTCACAGAATGTGAGAGTGTTCACAAGACTGATGATTCAAGTGAATGAAAAGGATCATGATGAAGTTTTAGACTTCCCTTGTGGACTGAGACCATATGTCGGCATATACTCAAACTTCCTTTCATTAATAAATAACCTGCCGTCGACGAAGAGCTGAAGATACAGACATTAGGGGTCTTTGTCAAGAACTTTGAGAAACGCCCTCAGTGACGCATCCAAGAAGTCGATGACACTCTAATGTATGTCCTTGTCTTCGTTACCGAGCCGAAAACACGATGTTAAGAGCCATTTGGAGATAGGAACACACACACACACACGCACACACACACACACACACACACACACACACACACACACACACACACACACACACACACACACACACACACACACACACACACACACATTTTCATTTGTGTATGTGATGGACATTTCATCTAAACAATCTTCCAGTCTTGAAGCTGTTTTGCTAAACACTATGCGGTGAGACTGGTGATTGTCCATATTTAGTTAACTCGGCTTTCGTTACATCATTCTCTTTTGTGCAGTTACAACATGTATGTTCTGATGTCAGTGCAGTTTGTTCAAACGGTCGTGTGTACATTGCTTTGTCGCGATCTCTATTCTGCCACAAGAGTCAAAATATACAAACAGATTCATTTTCATGAAAATCCGAGTCGTATTTATTCAAAGTTGGTCAGAGGACTGGAAAATTCTGATTGACTTTACTGACAACAATAATATCTACGCCAATTTTTTATTTTTTGTTGCTGTTTATATGTCGGGGTGTGTGTGTGTGTGTATGGTGTGTGTGTGTGTGTGTGTGTGTGTGTGTGCGTGGGTGTGCGTGTGTGTGTGCGTGTGTGTGGTGTGTGTGCGTGTGTGTGTGTGTGTGTGTGTGCGTGTGTGTGTGTGTGTGTGTGTGTGTGTGTTTTGTTTTGTTTCGTTTTCTTTTTGTTGATGATGTATATTTGTTTGTGAGTATTAGTGAATGAAAACGAGAAAAAAGCAAAAAGCATGTATTTAGCCAGTGAAGAATGACACCCACCCCTACACCCACTCCCGCCCCCTCTCCGCTCTCCATTCCACATCCAACACCCCTCCCTTATTGTTGTTACCCAGAGAAACTACCCATTCTGTTACTAAATTTAGACAACCAGTCGCAGCAAGACATGGAAAGGATAACCAAATTTACACAACCAATGGCTGCAAGACACGTGGACGATACTTTATAACTAACTTAACTTGAAAGAAAACGAATGCTAACGAGATGTTTAAATGAATTTAGGGCTGAATGAAGGCTAACCAGAGTTTGCAAAAGTCGTTAACAAGTTGCTGCTACACCCAGGGACCGGCCCATCATCAGTCCAGCTGAGGACCCCCAAATGACCCACGACACCCAGAATTAGTCATCCCATTACCTTTGTAGGATTTTTCCCCCATTGGCGCCGTCTAATTCACTCACCTCCCTCCCCCCCCCCCCCCCCCCACCTGCACACACACATCACATCGCACCCATTTTGAACACAGCCCCCGTGTTAGGAGCATGGCGCTGTAACAACTGAGCTAACGGGCAACTGACAAAACAAACAAACAAACAAACAAACAACAACGAAAGTTGTGCTCCAACAAGCCCCTAATTAGCTACTGCTTGTCACGTAAATTTTCAAAAGCGTCAGAGCTTTTAACCTTCACGAAAGTTCCTTAAAACACAAACGTTTAAAAGTGGGTTTTCACCCTGTGCAATCATACCCAACAGTTTCAGCTGTCAGTTTTCTCGAGACAGTGTTACCGCGCTCGGTAAAAGTCGCATACGCTCACACCACAGGTGTAATGTGATAGAAAAGGACACAACCTGGTCTCGCCAAAGGAATGTTTCTAAGGGTACTTCATTCTCTTTGTGTTGTTATGATTGCTAATTAGTGATTGTAGTGTTACACTCAGCTAACCCCGACAGCTAGCTCTTGGCGACGGTATTGCACCATTGAACCCAGCCTACACCTGTTCTTTGAAACAGGTTATAGCTGTTAACAGGTGATGATAAAAGGAGGAGAACATGCCTAGGGTGAAAGTTGGACCATTCGACTGAGTGGGGGAGGGAGTGTGGCAATGAAAATATGGAATATGTGGAATAGCCAGCCGCTAGGGCAACGCCAATGAAATTCTGAAGTGGACTGGTAAGGAGAGACTTGGGGTGGGGGTGGGGAAGGGAGGAGGAACCATTAATTGTCCACCACAATCCTTACCCTAAGGGAACAAAAGGGGAATGGGAGGCAGTGAAAGACTAGGGGATGAGGATAGGGAGGAGTCCCTCCCAAGACTTACAATAGCTTATGAAAGACACAGGGGATGAAGATAGAGAGAGGTCCCCCAAGGCTTACAAGGGCTTATCCTTCAGCAAATAAAGCCAAGAGCTAGGCGACGCCTTCAATGACTAATAGTCTGAGTCTGAGTGACTTGTACGCTGAAACGCTAAGTTTGAGTTGATGGTGACTTGAGCAGTCACGATGGCAACCACAGCCTGTTCTAGCCATGAGGCAATCGACCACGTACTGCCAGTGAGATAAGAAAGGAAAGAACACGCCATCCCCCTCCCCCTTACTCCCTCCCCCTTACCCCCTCCCATGTCTTTGGCTGCTTTCTTCTACACAACCGATCTGAGGAAGAGATCCCATCCCAGCACTCCCATCTCCGCCCTTCTTTCTGCAGCGTTCGATCAGTTATAATGTCCTGCCATTATGAAAGTTTTGATTATCCTATGCACCACATCCATAGCATCTACAATGTCAGTAAGCATCCTGCACGTTCTAAACTTACAATGTTAAACTATTGTAAAGTAACGAAAGTTTCAAGAGAATTTTTGAGTTGACTCAAACCATTCCTTAAACTAACAAACAAATAAGTAAATCCGCTTACGTATGTCCATGAAATAATTTTGTTTTTGATATAATTATAACAACATTTTTGTTTTTACTTGTTTATGGCTTTCGAAGTCTTCTTGTATTTTTGAGATACGTCTTGTTCGATAGTTATCAACTAAATTTAGTAACAATTTGTTTGCACCAGCCAAAATATTCTTGCTTGCTGGCAGTAGGTACTTGTTTTGTAAATTGTGATCTTAACCGTTTGACTCCCGCACCTATCCATCAACTGCAAAAACTTAACCCTTAGAACCAAAGGGTTAAGTTTTTGCTTTGCTGACGTGGTTGGAAATGTGGGATGCTGGTCGATAGTGTGCGGGAGATAGGGTTAAACATAGACCAGACCCATATTTTGCATTTCATGTCAAAGCTCTTTGAGTCGGTGAAGTGCATGTCTCAGAAGCGAGAACATTTCAAGATGTAGTAAAGTTGCCAGACGCATCGAGACATTGATAATATGATTATGCATTCTCCCGTCGATCCGATAGGTATATGTCCTTTAACGCCTAGGTCTTCTTGTGGAATGCAAGACCGATCCTGGAGGCAAAGTTCTTGCAACGGGTAATGCATAAGAAAAAGTCCTGAGGCCTAGGGTTCTGCTTCCACTGATCACCTTTTTCTGTTGAACTTCAGCAGTTGTGCGCTGTTCAGATGTGACTGTGCCCTGTGTGCTCTGTTGAGGGCAGTGTCTTCCGATTTGGTGGTGTTGATGACACATCTCATGAGGTTGGTCTTCAAAGTTTCCTTGAGTGGTCTTCCCTGCTTCATCTCTCTATACGGGAGTATATTTAGGATGTGTTGTCTTCCATTCGAACAAAGTGTCCTGTCCAACGGAGTTGGCATTTGCTGAATACAGGAGTATTTTTAGGATGCGGTTTTCGTTCACGGACAACGTGTCCTGTCCAGCGAAGCTGGCATTTGCTGAATAGAAACTCTACTTGGCGAGCCACACTTCTTCGGAACTTGAAGGTTGGACACTCGATTTTGTGACGTGATGTTACACATCTTGCACAGACATAGTTTGCTGGAACTGTTCTAACTGTTGAATGTGCTGTCGGTAGGTAGTCGAAGTCTAGCAGCAGTGCAACAGGGCACTGAGTATTACTGCTCTGTACACAAGAGCAGCCACCGCCCTTTGGCAGTCTTCAAGAAGCAAAGTTCGCCTTGGAGAAGCGCAGCGCCAACTTAGCATCAAGAGATCCATTGCTGCTCTTTGTTTTCCCCAATAGCAGAATTTGTCTAGTGTTCATTTTCTGATTGTTGATGACAGTCGGAGATTGTGAGGCACCGAAGCCTGAGAAGGTATTGACTTAAACATGGCCTCTGTCTTGATGACATAATGGCTCTTTAACACTCAGTGGTAATTATCTTTAAAGAATGTGAGGAAAACACTCTACGGGAAACATTCATCTTATTTGTAAGTTTGTTGATATTTTTTACAATTTCAGATTTTTGCAACATATCTAACTGGGGAGGTGGGAGGGAAATGTAAAAACAAACCAACCAGGACAGAAACAAATAAATTAGCAGAGCTAGCTTTGTCGTGACGGAATCAGTCACATGTCTTAATCCGCATTTTGAAGTGAGTAACGCGGAATTTATCGAGCAAAAGGGAAAGAGTAATGGTCTATCTCCCCTTTAGTGCTTAGAGTAGGATAGAAGGGAGTACGATGAAGGCTGGTCAAGCCATCTCTCTCTCTCACTCTCCCCCACTCACTCTCCGCCCCTCCCTCTCTCCTTCCCTCTCTCTCTGTCCCTCCCTCCCCCCTCTCTGTCTTTCTATCTCTAAGTAGCTCTAAGTAGAGGATGGAAGGGTTCCCTACAACTCTCTATGCTTTCAACCCTGAGGGGGTAAACTGAGAAAACGGACAATTAGACTACAACCCAGCAGCAGAAGCGGTCATGGGTCAATCATATTAACAGTAGCCGGCCCTCAAGGCTATAAGGAACAATAACAGGGACTGCCTTTAGTCCTTCGGCACAAGGAAACACCATTTAAGACCGCCGAATTGCTCCGCGTGCCTCCTTTAAGACTAACATCCCTCGACACCCGCTTAAGTAACTGAACCTTGCATCGTGTTAGCGACCTGTCAGTGGAAGGGTATTCTGTTGGAGTTTGAAAGTCATTTGAAATTCACAGTGACTGTTAGCCTACTAAAGTTTACCAACAAGTAAACATAGGCTACTGAACAGTCCAGTGAATCCCTCAGCCAACCCCAAGTCCAAGTACAATACAATAGAGTACTCGTACTTTGAAATTTGTTGAAGAGGGACTCAACACAAACGGTACTGTACACGGGGTATGTACAACAGGCAAACAGTACAACAGTAAAGCATAGAACAGTATGTGATATGGTTGGCCGGTGACGAAAGTTAGTTGTACGATACCAGACAGACCAGGGCAAAAGCAGTCTAAAACCCCTGAAAACACACTGTGTGACGATTTCCACTCCCTTTGAAACCGAATGCCCAGAAGCACACTGTAGTGACTGTCTGTTCTCTACTTTGGCTATATTTTCCAGAGTGAATTTCATCCATATATAAAAAAGAAAGAAAGAAAGAAAGAAAACCGAAAACAGACTGAGAAAGAAAAGAATGAGACAGCTCAAATTTAAATGTGGAGAGAATGGAAAGCTTATCCCAATGAGTAAGTAGTATAAAACAGTGAGCCTAATGAACGTAATTGTAGTCGTTGGATACTTGAAGAAGACGAGGAAAGAGAAGATAAGCAAATGTAGACAACACAGACATTTGAAACTGGACGGCTTTAAAAATGCACAGATAAAAACTCGTATAGGAAAAAAAATCCCTGAAGTTGAGACGGAATTAATGCCTCGTACCCGCCAGAGCGAAGACTTGCCAGGTAAAAGAGATTCCGTGCACCTATCCGATTAAGCCGACACACCTCAGTCGGCGTTTGATATCAAGGTGAAGGCGACGAATTGAAACGATAAACCAGAATCCCTCAGGTTAACGTTGGCCACACACGCGATCCTGGAGAAGCCACACTATAAGCCTGTGTCTGTGGCAAGACCAAAGATACGAAAACAAGTGTTAAAGCTTCAGCAAAAAACAGGCGCTTGTTTCGTTAAATAGTGTACATACCTTTCTTTTTTTGTGTTGTTGAGTATGTTTGTATATATGTGTATATATATATATATATATCATATTATAATATACGTGTGTGTGTGTACTATACTACACTACACTTTACTACACTATATACATATATGTATATATGTATGTATATGTATATACTAACAAATTTGAAACCTATGTCCTCCTTTTGTCTGTTTCTCTGTCTGTGTCTTTGTCTCACTCTCTGTCTTTCCTGTCTGTCCGTCTATCTGTCTCTGTCTCTCTCTCTCTGTCTCTGTCTCTCTATCTTTCCCGTCTCTGTCTCTGTCTGTCTGTCTGTCTGTCTGTCTGTCTCCCTCTCTCTCTCCATCTTTGATCTGTCTGTCACTGTCATTTCCGATGAGTAAATTTTTTTTCGGTTCGGTTAGGAGAGGACCCACTTAGGACAACTGAAGAAAGATCAAAACAGGTACAATACAATAGAATACTCGTACTTCGGAATTCGTTGAAGAGGGACTCAGCACAATACACTGTTTAAATAAATGGATGAACAATGAAAGAAAGAAAGAAATGAATGAATAAATAAACAAATGAATAAAATAAATAAATAAATGAATAAATAAATGAATACATTATTTACTTTTTATATACGTGTCTATTATTAATTTGTTTATTCGTCTACAATCTAATTTCTTCATTTTCTTTGCTTACTTGTTTGTTTACGTTAGCATTCACCACAATTGTCTAACAATTTATGCATGTAAATGTAACGTCAATGCCTCTTTAATCAGATGGCGTCAAAGTCATGTCATTAAAACCACGGGTTTTTCTGATATTTAAACCCTGATACCATAGCCCCACCCCCTTCCATCCCCCCTCCATCCTCTGACCATTTCTCTCTCTCTCTCTATCTGTCTCTCTCTCTTTCTCTGTCTGTCTCTCTCGTTCTCTGTCTCTCTCTCTGTGATTTCTCTCTCTCTCTCTCTCTCTCTCCTTCTCTTGCTGTGTCTGTCTGTCTGTCTCTGTGGTTCATGTTACAGAGGATTTGTATGCCTTTTGGCACAATTCGCCTCTGTAGAAGAATGCATATGTATCATACTTAGATAAGTATACAGCCACTTGTATTTTTTCTTGTGTTTGTATGTCTGTGTGTATGCAAGAGTATATATATATATATATATACCTATGTATACAATATGTATACATATATGCATACATACATATATATATATATACATATATATATATATATATATATATATATATATATATATATATATATATATATATATATATATATATATATACGATGCTGGTGTGAGCCAACGATGATTCTTCGAATTATCACTGCAGTGTGTAATTTTCGCCAATAAATGGCATCATCAGGATCATATTAATATTCTGAAAATAGAAACAAAACACCTTTTGTTAAGGAAACAGTAAACATGAAATGGGGACAAGCATAAGCGGTCAAGGAAAAACCAGACTACAACTTAATGGTCAGTTCCCTACGCCTATACTCATCCTTTACATACATATATGTGTGCGTGTATGTATGCTTGCGTGTGTATGTATACGTGCGTACGTGTGTGTGTGTGTGTGCGTGTGTATGTGTGTGTACATTTTATCACCAAGCCCATTACTATGAAACCCTGTCAGATGATTTTCTTGAATGAAAATTGATTATGCAAATAATTGAGATTCCTAAACAAACTTATGAATGTTCATGTTTATGCTCCCTTCCCATATCCTTCAACGATAAGCCAGAGATTGTGTCTTTCCTACCATCCTACCATCAATCTAGGACATGACACAGAAAGCGGTTTTATATGGTTACTTTTGGTATCTGATATACTGAACACGCAAAATCAAATAAACACCTTTGAAACAGCCTGTTTTCAATGCACTTCTGGTAATTATTTTTTTCAAAGAATCAGTTCCCCAGAGAGAGAGAGAGAAAGAGAGAGAGATAGAGAGACAGAGACAGAAAGAGAGAGACAGAGACAGAGAATGAGAGAGGGAGGGAGAGAGAGACAGACAGACAGACAGAGAATCTAGATATTCTAGCAATGAAAGCATTACCGTGTTCCAGATAGTTTTTGTCATATGCTCACGTCAGGTTTTAATTCCGAGCATTATGCTAGCCTACATTTACACAATGGATAATCGAATAACGGATGAAATGAAGTCTCCAAGAGACAAAGACCAGATACTCAAAAACGACAGTAGACTTAACTTCGGACATCAGGATTGGAGTGAGCATTTTGAACATGGTCCACGATAAAAAAAAAAAAAAAAAAAAAAAAAAAAAAAAAAAAATCAAAATACCCATACACATCAAAAGGGGAAAGGAACAGCTTTTCGATAGACGGCATACTACGCGTGGTAAAGCCAGCTGCCATGTCTTAATGTTGTACATTGTCCAAAGACAGGACTTTGCATAAAATCTTGCTCTGTCAGACATTTTTCGGTGTATTTTGACATCTTGTACATTCAATACAAATCTGGTAAGCTTTGGAATGCAGTCATTATGGAAAGCCGGCCTATGCCTTCGTCATAATGTCGCTGCGAAATTGCCATGTTTAAAACAACCTTCAGTTGTTATATTCTGCAGGATGGTGTAATTGCAATCGTGTTGCACATGGAATACTGTTGCTTAGATTCACTAACTGGAAATAACTTGTGACAACAAAAACGAGCCGTGATGCATCAAAACAGAGACATGACATTCAGGTTATAGACCGGTAATATAATGTAGAGACTCTAATCAAGCTTTCGTAATTTAAACAATAATTTTAAAACCCATAATAACTAACCAGATAAATGATCTTCATAACGACAGGTTGTATAACTAGGACGACTAACTAAATCATCATCTTTAAACGACCATTTTTTACGATCAAGACGACTAACGAAACCATCTTGTTAAAAATGGTCAAGCTCAACAACAGGGTTATGCACTAAATCATAATCTTAACAATGATGAACTCCGATGACAAGATAACCAACTGAATCATAGCCTTAATGATGATCAGGTCAGCTGATAAGATAACTGAATAAATCATAAGCATGACAATGATCACTGACAAAATAACTTAATCATAACCTTAACGATGAACAGGTCTGATGACAAGATAATCAATTAAATCATAATCTGAATGATGACCAGGTCTGATGAAAAGATAAACTAACTGAATCATAATCTTAACAATGATCAGGTCCGTTGACAAAGTAACTAACTAAATCATAATCTTAACAATGATCAGGTCCGATGACAAAGTAACTAAATAAATCATAATCTTAACAATGATCAGGTCCGATGACAAAGTGATTAACTAAATCACAAGCATAACAATGATCACAACCAATAACAAAATAACCAACAAAATTGTATTCTAACAATGATCAGGTCCAAAGACAAAATGGCTGACTAAATCATAATCCTATGTTAGTATGTTTTCATGACGACAGTGACTAAATTGTCATTGAAACAGTTTGATTTCATCCAGGAACAAATCATAATCTTAGTTTACAAGAATGATCAGATTTAGTTACCAGACTGAATCATTGTCTTTGCAGTGGACGTGAGACTTGAAATCTTCCGTGACCAACAAACCACTCAAACCCACAGGATAAAAGTATTTTCGTCAGCCAGTTATTATTATTTTTTGTTTAAAGCCCAGCCGACTGCGTAGAGCCATATCGTGTGTGCGCCAACGTGTGTGGAGTGGTGTGTGTGTGTTGTGTGTGTGTGTGTGTGTGTGTGTGTGTGTGTGTGTGCGTGTGTGTGTGTGTGTGAGCGCGCGCGCGCGGGCGCGCATGTGTAAAAGCTCGTTAAAATAACTGAAAGCATTTGTACGTAACGAGCACTAGAACCACACAGTCCACGCCTCTCTCTCTCTGCGTTTACGTGTGTGTTTGTGTGTGTGTGTGTGTGTGTGTGTGTATGTGTGTTTGTGTGTGTGTATGTGTGTGTGTGTGTGTGATGTGTGTGTGTGTGTGTGTGTTGTCTGTCTGTCTGTCTCGCTGTCTCTGTCTCGCTGTCTGTCTGTCTGTCTGTCTCTCGCTATCTCTGTCTGTCTCTCTGTCTCCGTCTCTCTTTTTTTTTCTCTCTCTCTCTCTCTGTCCGTCTGTGTCCGAGTCTGTGTGGGCATCCATTTTCCCCACGCCTGAAGCTCTGAACTTGAATTGTAAATATAATATAGTTGGTCTCTTCGAAATGTAGTGTCTTTACGTTGACATACTTCGGCTACCACCCGGTACGCTTATTGTATGATTATACTTGGGCTTACTCTTACCGGACAAGTCCATCTGGGAAAACCTGGGTACACTCTTCTGTCCACTCAACTGGGTCGGCAAACGCTGGTTTGCTCATTGTGCTACTTTAACTGTACAGTCAGTATGCTTTCACTGTTCATAGGTCAGTGGGCTAATGGGCTATTCATAGGTCATGGGCTACTGGGTCTTGCAGAGGTAGTCCACCTTTGTTTTGTCGTTCCCATCTCATAGCCTAAAGGCTTCATTCTTCAACAGACTCTGCGCAGAGTGCTTTAAATAAGAAAGGTGGCGTCATACCAGGCGATGACAATGTGCGAGTCTTTGGACAATGTGCTCTCTAAACCACGTTAACTTTGTTTTCGTGGATCTAAATAGCTCAGCTTCATGAGTGTGTATAGTATGTACTATGCCTCTGCTCCCACTTCGTGGATGTCAGAGCCCGTGCTGAATTTTAGCTTACAGCGAGTGTCCTAGCTGGCAATTATTGAGATGCTTAGCTGACTCTCGGGATCGGACTTCAGTTCGCTTGCTTTGGGTATTGACTCCCTTCAGCAAGTTTACGTGCAAGTTGGTTTGAACTGAAATCTATCTGGACACGAATGAAACTTAATGAATGAATTACCAAAACTATCCACTACACCAAGTATGACCATACATCTTCACGTACAAATTCTTCGTGGAATAAAGAAAGGTAAAGAGAAAGATTATATCATAACCCCAAGTTCACAAAGACCTTTACGTTTCTCGTGGCCAGCATTATGACGGCGATGCCCATGTCTTCCCTCTCGCTGCTTTATCTAGAAAAAAAAAAAAAAAAAAAAAGATGCATGTTTACAACGTTTACAGAATAAACACTGACAAACACGAATCGTTATCGCAATCAACAGCAGACAGTCTCAGCGGCAACCCTTGTGCTCATCAGTGACACACTTCGCGTGAAATGAATTTTATACGTATACAGTATATGAACATTAATGTTGTATATCTGTTTTGTATTATCTACTTTTAACATGTGATGCAGTCGTGATATGTGTATAGTATTCAGGAGTGATGTTTAACTTTTTGGGGTTATGTTTTGTTTTGTTGCTCCGTATGTTTTGGGTTTGTTTGCTCTGTTTGGTTTCTTTCGTTTGGTCGGAAATCTTTTATTCTTGTTTCGTTAAGTGGCCAAACTAAACTAAACTAAAGTAAACTAAAGTAAACTAACTAACTAACTAACTAACTAAATAAATAATAAATAAATGAATAAATAAATAAATAAATAAAAAAATAAATAAATAAATAAACAAAACAAAAAAGGAACTTTGTGCGAGTTGTTGGAGACTATACTTTCAAATAAGAATTTCTCAGGGTCGATAGGTTTGTCACTCTGTGTGTGTGTGTGTGTGTGTGTGTGTGTGTGTGTGTGTGTGTGTGTGTGTGTGTGTGTGTGTGTGTGTGTGTGTGTGTTGTGTGTGTGTGTGTTCCCCAACATTTGTCATGGGCATGGAACACGGGTGGAACTAGGGCGTGACAATAGCACTCCAGGCGCGTGACATCCACTCAAGTTCTCTATTTAACCATCCTAGCTACTCAACACAGGACAAGTGCCTACCGCCATTACGCAAACTTAGAGTCGTTATGCAAAAGTAAATTTTGTTTTGAGTACGTCTTTATCTGAAGCGTACACACGGAAGGAAGGAAGGGGAGTGTAGGAGTACAACACCCTCTGTACGCTTAGTCATCTGTGTTGACGGTATTGTTAGTTGTTGGCTAGCTGGCATCTCAGATCTTCGCTTCACTGGTCAACGTTTCCAGTTTGAAGAATGTTTGTGTACACTTGTCCGAAGGAGATAGAGAACGGATGAGAGAAGGTGTGTGGTGTGTGTGTGTGTGTGTGTGTGTGTGTGTGTGTGTGTGTGTGTGTGTGGTTGTGTGTGTGTGTGTGTGTGTTGTGTGTGAGTTGTGTGTGTGTTTGTGTGTTCATGAGTGTGTAGAGATAAAAACGGATATCCGGATGAGAGAATGTGTGTGTTTGTGTTTCAGACTCTTATGTTTGTGGGGGGAGGGGTGTAAGTATGTGGGGATGTGTGTGGGGAGTGTCAGAAGGGGTCAGCTCGTCGCTACACGAGTAGACAATGGATGATTTGCACCATTGTTGTGCGTCACAGTGGTTTGATCCATGGAAGTTGCGAATGTGTGTACATGTGTGTAAGTGTGTGTGTGTGTGTGTGTGTGTGTGTGTGTGTGTGTGTGTGTGTGTGTGTGTGTGTATGTGTGTATGTGTGTGTGTGTGTGTTTCAGACTCTTATGTTTGTGTTTGTTGGGGGTAGGAGGGGTGTAAGTATGTAGGGATGTAAGTGTGTGGGGGTGTTAGAAGCGGTCAGCTCGTCCGTACACGAGTAGACAATGGATGATTTGCACCATTGTTGGGCCGTCACAATGGTTTGATCCATGGTAGTTCTAGTGTGTGTAAGTGTGTTCGTGTTTGTGTATGTTTGATTGGAGGCCTAAGTGTGTATGCCTCTCTGTGTGTATGGTTAGTTAGTTAGTTTAGTAAGTTTTAAAGTCCTACCACTCTCAGAGTATATGAGGACTAGCGAAAAAATGGTTTGAAGAAGCCTTCAAAAAATGTTGTGCATTGCGAGAAACCGATGCTTTTTTCGGTTCTCTGATTTACCCTGGATGGCAATCGAATGGGTGAATGAATGAAGAATTCTGTGTGTGTATGTGATGACATCAAAGCTTATATGTGATTGTGTAGGCTCTCATGATACTGAGTTGAAGTATCCCGATGTTCGAGTCGTGCCATAGTCTGAATGATAGTGGCCGAAGATTTTTTTCAGCACTTCAAATTGTTGGTTATGTTGTAGATTTTGTTTTGTCTTTCTTCAATGGCTAAATCTCTACCAGTGTTAACGTATCATGGCTTATTTTGTAGGTTTCAGTGTAATCAGATGTATCCTTGTCCTCATAATTCAAAACAAAACGAAGCGAAATATAACTTTTTTTTTTTAAGTGAATAAGAGAAGGTACTTCCTGGCTTTTTGTCGAAGTGAGAGTTCATGCAGTACCCTCATATTAATATATTTTTACTGCTAAAAGATGATAGCGATTGTGGTTCAACTTGACCGATTTAAACGTGGGTAGAGAAAGACTCAGAGAAAGAGGCAATGACGATCAATGCTACTTTATCTGAGAGCGAACATGTGCGTTTATATACATGTGTGCCTTCGCATCAATTTACTGTATTTATTTGCTTGTTTGTTTATATATTTGATTGAAAAATTTGATGTGTATATGTTGTTTTACTGATTTATTTATCTGTTTATCTCAAGAATTCATTGCGTACATATATTGCATGTAAACTCTTTAGTTCCGTGCATTGTCGCTCCGTGCATTGTCGCTGCAAAACTTTTGCTCGAATGTATGCCCTGCTTCTTCATTGAATCAGTTTATGCCGATTACAGATACAATTCAGTAGCCTTACACTGTAACTTGCCTTTTGTTATTTTCTTTTCATTTATTTTGCCATTTCATTTTGTCTTTCATAGCGTATTTCCTTTATGTTCATGCAAGTCCATCATTTTGCTACATCTATTAGATCTATACGTTATATACGAATTTTCAAAATTTTTAAGAAAATTTTGTCAGCACCGCAGGCTACAAAATATTGACAACTCTCTGTGTCTCTGTATCTATCTGTCTGTCTCTGTCACTCTCTGTCTCTGTCTCTCGCTCGCCCCCCCCCCCCCCCCCCCCCCCGTAGCGCCTTGAACTACATACGGCATGGTACACACTGCGAGAAGTGCCTTTACCAGGTGTGTGTGTGTGTGTGTGTGTGTGGTGGAAGGGTAAGAGGGAATGAGTGACAAGAACAAAGTGATCCGCTATGTGAAACTTTTAATTAATCAAATCGAGATGAGATTTAACCCAACAAGAAGGAAAGGAGGGGGCTGAGGATGAAGAGGAGGGCACATATCATCAAGTGTAGTTTTAATAATCTTGCACTTGGTGCGGATTAAAAATATTATGTGGGGAAAGCTACATATAGTCTATATCTAGATCGAGCAGTTTGGATGATAGGGCTTCACCACCCCACCACCCCATCCTACCGTACCCCTCCCCTCCGGTTTTGGTCTTCCACCTTTCGTGTGCGCTCCAAAAGCAATAGGATTTTTACGGAGAGGTGCGCGCATTGGTTGATTTGGAAGGGTGAAAAATGATTGAAAGGCCGGAGAGGATACGCCTTGCTAGCCAAAGTACTAGATCTCTTCTTAGATTGGCTCTGCTGATTAAACAAACTGTTCCAGCGCCTCAAAGCGGGTGTTTAACATCCAATTTGTCGTTTACGATCATATGTTTCGCATTTCAAGCGCGAGGTGTTAATATATGCATCATGTGACACCGCTGACCAATCGCAGCGTGTTACTTTCTTCTAGGAATGTATTCAGTCAAAACGTGGGAGGCGAAGCTCACATTTCAGTGTGTACGCGCACTACGGCAGCTTGTGGTCGCAGGCAGTGTGTGGTTCCGTGTGATTCTCACTCAGGGAGTGATCGAAGCGATTTCCTGCCTGGAGTACTTGGATTATTCATCGCAATGTCTTCCAATTTACCAAAAGAGCAACCAGTTCTCTGACAGTGTATGATTGGGGCCACAGTTCAATGTCGGGCCGCTAGGGGCCCCCTAACAAACATGGCGGCCGTGTTGTTATACGTTTGTTCGGCTTTTGTTGTTTGGGCTATGCTCTGGCCGAGTTGTGGAGCCGCACAAAATTATGATGACTGCCCAACATCATGTGCCTGCCTTGGAATATTAATTGATTGCAGTGAAAGAGGTCTGGTGGACGTTCCAAACGATCTTCATCTCCGCAGCTGGGGTACCCGATTGTAAGTATTCTCACCTATTTTTGGCTGGGGAAGGGGGTAGGACGAACTGTTTTCCCACACCACCCTCACCTGTCCCAGTTTTGAAGTAAAGAAATTAATCATATTAAATCCTGTTGTTTATTTTCATTGTTAGATCATTTTTAGCCGCTTTGCAATCGCTAAAGGCGTTCAGACTTAAAGAGAAAGTATGGAAATGAAGCGTCAATTTGCAGAACACAGCGAGCGAGTGCCATGGCATGGGCTGTGTTTATTCTTGGCTTGCAACCGCCGCCTTCACACCTGAGGTGTGAAGTTATCTGACTTTGTGTACCCCGGCACGTGTTGTACCATACGTGAAAGGGGTTCAGATTATCGCTACTGGGAGTGTAGCGTTTTCATTAGATGTTCGATAGACATACATTGACTCACAGTGGGTCTTAATATTATATTAATCGTACGTCCGTTGCTGTGTAGGCCTACTGATCATCGGATGCACACTGTAGCCAGTGTAGGCCAAATCATAATAATTATACTGACAAGTTAGTGAATTGGCTATATGTGTCACACACACACACACACACACACACCCCACACACACACACACACACACACACACACACACACACACACCAGGTATTTAGTAATTTATCATCTCTGACAAGAGCAAATAAAGCAAAAACAAAAAATATTCAAATTAGTAGGGCCTATACTATAGACTAAACAGTTAGGCCTATTGTTGAATATCAGTAGAAAAGTCTTTATTTGCCAACATGACTATGACCTTCATGAGTCAATGGACAGTAGCATTAATTTATTGATAGATTAATAAATTGACTTAACTGGCATAGACAAAATTTAACTAAGATTCTTCAAATCCGTAGACTTTTACAGTTTTAGGCTATTTTCCAAAACAGTAATATTTGTGACAAGAAAACTGCTAAGCAGAGCCCCGTGGTGATGATCAAATTAGAACACAACTGGGCCTATTTTATTATGATATTTGAATATTAAGTTCATTTTAGATGTATAATTATAATAATTAGGCTAATTAATCATATTAACTCTTAATAAAAAAACTGCCTTTTAAAATTTGAAGCCTGTTTATTCATGAATTTTAGGTTTGCCTAGAAATTTGCAGAATGATCATTACAGTGCATATAATGGGCCTATTTCAATTGTACTAATTGTAGATGTACTTATTCATTGATTCTGTCAATCAGTCAGTTAATTGATTAGGCTAATTAATTTGAAAATTGAAAATGCAGTTTTGAAAAAGTGTTCTTTGGAATATGAAAATCTTTACAACAGTCAGTAATAAATGGAATTTGTTGGAAACCATGATTGACAATGCCATTTTGAGTCTCCTGATGATAAAAGCCTCCTAATAAATCAAAACATCTTGAATACCCTTCAACAGAATTGAGAATGAGTTAAGACAAAAGGATTCACAGACAAAAATGGATTATAACCTGTTCCCATTTAAATTTCATCTTGACATTTTCATAAAAATCCTGCTGGTGGTAATCATAACACAGTAACAGTGCTTTTAACTATTTAAATTTACCATGGCTGTAAATCTATTGAGATACTGTTATATTTCACATTAAAATACAGTGATAACGTTTCATAAACTATCATACCTGTTGAACATGTCTGATTATCAAAAGTCCAGAAATTGATCATGAGAGACAGCAGACTTTCAGAGTTTGTGCAAATTGAACAAACTTTCTGTTCAGTGCTGGACAAAGTATCATGCTTGTTCTCAACAATAAATTAAAAAAGTTGTACTGTAGCCAGTGTAGGCCTATGTTTTGCAACAGTAATGATTTTAGATCCGTATGATGAAGACTGAAGTCAGTTTGAGTGCCTCAGATTTCTGGATTATTGTAAAAATTACATTTTTCATTCATATATATTAGGCTACATGTATTGATTATTTGTCATGTGTGTATCGTAACTTTGCTCTAAATTTTACACACTGTTTTACTTTTTTGTGTGTGTGGTTAGTATGATACTGTGAGTTTGTGTGTGTGTGTGTGAGAGAGAGAGAGAGCAGAGAGAGAGAGAGAAATTTATACATCACCTGATTGTAATCATAGGTTTAAAATGAAGTAAATGCTGTCCTAAGATCAGGGATTTGACCACATTTCCCCCTGTGTGGATGCTGGGGGCTCTTTCAGTGTAAATAGTTTCCCCACCTTCAGAAAATTCTGTGCTCGAAATTTCCTCATTTTTGTCACTGTTGTTTCCTGTCATTTTCTACCTTGTTGGTCCAGTCACCTGTAAGGCTGTAGGCCTATGTGTGTGTGATAAAGTCTTACACACTTCTCTTAGAAGTGATGATTGGGTACATTTATTAAGTGCATTTTGGCTGCAGGCAAATGTGGTAAGCAATTTTTAGGTATTTTAGACCTGTTTTTATGTATATGCTCTGGTGTCCTTATCTATGTTTAGATTTATATTCAGGTATGTTTTTTTAAATCCGCTTTGTGATAAATCAGATGGAATGGTCAATGGCAGAGGTATCTCCTTAGAAAATGTGCGTGAATGTATTGATATGCGTACTAAATTTCTTTTCCTTTTTTTTTTCCCCTGTTGAAGTATTGTATATATGTTTTGAAGTGGTTATACTTATAGTCCTGATATGGCTCTACGCAGTCAGCTGGGCTTTAAACAAAAATAACAATAATAACACTTAACACAACAGTAATAATAACTTGGCGCTTGGCCGTGAAAAGGCCAGCAATCATTGTTTCAGTGGGATCGACAACACATGCTGCACCTCTTTATGATAACTTTGATTAATTGTTTGTAATTTTTACTGCTCTAACTGGCACCAAATTTTGACATAAACAGATGAGCACATTGTCTAGTTCAGTAGTAGTTCATTAAAAGTAAGGTAAATCAAAATGCCCACTTAATTGCATGTTTGGGGAGTGCATGTAATATATTATAAATTTATAGCTGGTCCACAGTGAAACAACTTACCAATTGAATATTCAACGATCTGGTGATCATGGGGAAAGTGTGGACTTAACAGTCACACTCAAATCGGTGAAATAATTATCAAAGACATGAATATATCTTTAATAAAAGAATAATTAACGAAACAAAGAGCAATTTATTGACTTCCCTCTCAGGAGTAAAGCCACGCAGGTCACAGTTGTTTTTGAGAATTTTCACAGATTACAGTTGTTTTTGAATTTTCCCCCCTAAATCAGTAAGTGTTTACATTTTGTCACTGATTATGACATACACACTTGTCTAAATTATCCACAGACACTGACAGCGAGACTGTACTATTTTAAATCAAAGTTATCAGACTGCACTACTTTAAATCAAAGTTATCGAGGTTTAGGGAGGTTTAGGTTATTAATAGGCCTGCGCTGTAGGTCTAATGATATGGGTACAGTGTATCACTGTATGTTCTTGCAAGTCACAATCTAATACTGTTGTGACCATGAAAACTGTAGCCAAATGTTATGCAAGAAAACAGGGTTTAGATTTAAACACTCAGATTGACCCAGAGATTCAAAAATCAAATTTCTAGATCAGTGGTGTAAATTCTTTAAGTTAATATGGTGTAATATTTTCAGTTTGGTGATGAACAACTTAAGCAATAATCTTCTCTTGATTTTGATGTCTATGTCGCATAATTCAGGAATGGTATAAATGTGACGGAATGGTGATTTAGTCTGGCCAAAATAAAATAATTATGAAAAATACATTGAAGATACGCTTCCCCCCCCTGTGCACTTTAATTTGTGCATGGTGTCATTGAGATTTAACAGTTTTAACATTTGGTAATGTCTGTCTATAACTTTAATATAAGTATAAAGCAACAATCTTTTTGGTTTCTTTTTTTTGCTTTAATCTTTAGACTCCTTTGCCCTGTCCAACAGTATCCTGCATTGTCAGGCATGCTAACAGTGCAAAACCTTAACCTTTCAAGTCAACTGTCAAGTGGTTAGGTTTTTGCAGTTGGTGGATAGGGTGTGGGAGTCAAACTCAAAGGGTTAAGGTTAAGGTGAAATGATAACTTTACTTTGATTATTTGATAAAGTGTGCTTTTTTTAAGATCATACATTCAGTTGCTTAGCATTGGCTTCATTTTTTGAATGCCACGAGTTAATAGTCACCAGTGGTATTTTACTAATTTAATTTGAACGAGCTTGTAAATTTGTGTAAGTTTAGAGTACATTCTGTACATTAGAAAAAAAAATGTATGAATGCTTAGAGAAAAGTTTTTGAATGCAAAGAGATGTTGGCTGACTTTCTAGTCTGTTTTGCAGTGAAATTGGAGTTGAGTTTGTTGGCAGAAAACTAAATAAATACTGGTACTAGTGGTAGTGGTATTGTGGTAGAATTTTTGAAAGCCATCAGCAAATGTGTTATTTTACTTATTTAATTTTTGTTTTTTTGTTTATTCATACTTTGTTGTTGGTGTTTTTTTGTGTTTGAATAAATTAACCCTTTGACTCCTGCAGCCTGTCCAACAGCATCCTTCTTTGTCAACCATGCTGGAAGAGCAAAAATTTAACCCTTTGACTCCCTCACCCTATCCACCAGCTTCCTGCAGGAAGCTGGTGGATAGGGGGAGGGAGTCAAAGGGTTAAGTTTTTGCAGTTGGTAGATAGGGTGCAGGTGGCAAAGGGTTAAAAATACCTTACACTTACAGTTGAACCCGTGAAATTATACGAAGTTGATATAAATTTATAAAACAATGTACAAAAATAAATTTAGCTATATATATGCCTATCAGAAACAGAATAAATCAATAACGCACAATAATAATGGATCAGATGATTTTAAGACTGATCATATAATGATGGTGAGATCAGTACATGTTAGTTTTAGTTTACCCACACATTTTGTGGTGTGTGTGTGTGTGTGTGTGTGTGTGTGTGTGTGTGTGTGTGTGTGTGTGTGTGTGTGTGTGTGTGTGTGTGTGTTGTGTGTGTTTTCTTTTCACTAGATTTCAAATGTACAATAATAAATTGCATTTCTTTTAAGTAACTCTGTATGCATTAGCTCTCATTTTCTCTGTATGCATAATTCATCAGATTGATTGAATCAGTTGTTCAATAGTTGATTGTACATTTTAAATCTTTTTGAATCTGAACTTGGCTGAAAATTGGAATTACTGAAATGGAAATTATTACTTAGATCTCTGTCCATTTATGCCACAGAATTTGGCTGAAAATTGGAATTACTGAAATGGAAATTATTACTTAGATCTAGATCTCTGTCTATTTAAATTTATGACACATTAATGATTGACAGTCCTAATAAGCTAAGAAAGATTTTGAAAAGAATTTAAGTCTTACTCACAGAAGTCTGAAATTATCTGCCAGCACCACAATAATCAGTGAAAAATTGCCAAATTTTGTGTTCTGAGGATTGAATGAATTTTCGAGTATTCACAGTACTACTAGTGGCTATGGAATTTTGCGGTTGATTGATGATTTGATAATCTCTGATAAAATTACAGATAAAAAGAAATGAGAACATTTGCAGCATTATTCTTTGTACAGTTACCATGCATCTACGTCACAGACTAAAAATTATGTTTTTTAGAGAAAATATTGCAAAGTTCAAATCTATCATTCTAAGTCTGACATGCCAGTTTTGTGGTGGTGCATATGTGTTGATTCAGGCGAAATGGCTATTCCAGAGCATAAACATCTGGGAAAGCATTCAGCAGACAAATCCTGTGTTGGCTAGGGCATCATAGCAGAGATGATGTATTTTCCTCCTCTCCTTGTTTGCAAGGGTGTGCTGTTGCAGGCAAGGAGAGAGGGAGATTCGGTCATCAAAGATGAGGTATCTTCATTTATGAGGAAAACACCTTGCCCCCTGAAGAGCCTGGAGGATAGCTATACAAGCTTATCATGAGTACTTATACTCGCTCTCAGTTTGTACTGTACATTTATTTTATATGAGATCCATACCTGGTTTTCAACACTATTTTCTTGTTATTTATTGTCTAAAACCTTAAAAGTTGTGAAAACTAAACATTATAAGATTAGTTTTCACTAGTTCTCTAACCTAAGATACCCTTTAGTTGTAAGGTAGTCTGCGCTCATGAAATATCATAACCTCTCCACCACTCCTTTTCTTGTTTCTTTTCTTTTCTTTTCTTTTCTTTTTTGAAAATTAGTCAAGACATATATGAATTACTAATTACTACATGAATACCACAAACCATCATGATAAACGTCATGTAAATTTTATACTTGTGAATCACACTTGCTTACTTTGTCAGTTTGTAGTATTAGTAAATCAAACATGATGAATTCTTGAACTGGTAAATTTTGAAACATTAAAATTTGATTTTAAAATAAAGTCATGATTGAATCAGTAAAAGTCTGTATCCAGTGAGCACTAAATGATGAAAAATTCTAATGATTTGAAACTCTTTTGTTGCCTTTTCTGTTAACTTTGATTGTTGTCACTTCTAGTTCTACTGTTTTCATTTTGTTTGAAAACAATGTTTTTAAAAAATGATGAGTAAGATAATGCATGTCTATTGATCTATATGATACATTGATTATTTGTGGCCATAATCGTGACCTAAAACTTCTTAAGTTTGAGTTAGACAGAACTATAGCACCTCATAAGTATGTACTGAATAATTGTACAGCAAGGATTTTTGTCTCTGTTGGGCTGTAGCATTAGACAGTTCATGTGAAATTGTGTTAAAAGTTACGAGTAAGTACTACTAGTAATTAGTATAGGTTGATGTCAGTTTCAATGGATGTTAATTTTTTTCTTATTAATCCAATATTGCAACTTGCAAGAATGTCAGAATTTAATAAACATGATTAAAACTCAATAGTCGCAAGCCTGTTAGTGGATCATATAATAAAGTTTGCTCAATCTGTCTTGGTATTTAATTATTAATTATATTCTGTATCTAATTATAAACAATTGCACCAAATGATCAAGTGGCACATTGGACCCTATGTAGATCTGCTGACTTCAGATGAGTTCAGTTTAAAAAAGAAAATTATATTGGCATGGCCATGTAACAAGATCTAGTGCCTTGCTAAATAGTCCTCCAGGGAAATGTTGAGCAAGGGACATGACAGAAAAAAGAAGTATGGACTGACAACATTGTGGAATACTAATAGATTGTAGAGAAACTTACTAACTTGCAGAGACCCAGCTTTGGCACACAACTGACAGAACTAGAGCAATCTTAAGCTCTTTTGTGCAATACCCCAGTGACTCATGAAAGAGTTAAGGGAGGAAAAGAATTTATTATAAAGGACACAAACGTTCAGAAAGCTGATTGTGCATTTTGTTTCTAATTTCATTAAAAATGAAATAATATAGTTTTTATATGATTTAAAACATCACCATTTAATTTTTGTTTGTTTGTTGACTGAATAATTCATTATTTTGTAAGTTTTTGTTTGTTTTCAGAGAACTGCAATCAAATGGAATAACATCATTAAGAGCTGACAGTTTCAAAGGTTTACACATGCTGGAAGAATTGTAAGTATTCTTTTAATAATACTTAATTAATTAGTTTACTGATTAGAGTATTTGTTTGGAATTTTTATGTTTTGCTCTTATTGAGTAATTAAAAGTCATAAAGTTGATTCAAAGATTGATTATTCAGTGTAAATTGTATAGTGTCTGTAATTATTAAAATGTATCATTTGGCACATGGTGGTGAAATTGTCAGTTTTATAAGAGTTTAGTTTTGGCTTCTAATGTTGGTATGTAAGATATTGTGTTTTCAGTTGTAAGATTTAAATGTTTGATCTTGCTTGGGTACCTCCTGCTTGGCAGATGAAGGGTGTCATTTCAGCAGTAAGAAATTCTGGGGAAAGCAAGACAGCAGAAGCTCTTCAAAGGAGAAACACCCATCAAGCAGGTGTTTTGGCCCTAATTCCAGACACTCTTGGGGGCTGTGCAGCATCCAGGTCATGAATCCTGAATGCTCCAATCTACCAGGTCAATACATGTTCAAACTTGTGGTACCTAAAGTAAACCTGTTTGTAAGTACACATGCAGAACATCAAAAGTGTATAGATTGCACATTACAGATCCTTTAAATCATTAAGTGCCTGGTGGATTGTAAAAATTATTTGAAAACAGTGTGGATGCCCACTGAAGACTGAGTATGGCAGACTTTGGAGCAACATACCTCCTGCACAGAGTAGACAAAACGATGTACATACACAGATCTGATGAAAATAAGATTGCAGAAGTTGTTGAAGAAAACTTTTGTCCCAGCGGCAAAGAACTTTGTTGATACTTTTTAAAGCTGACATTGAGATAGCCAGTAAATTTCTCCTACATAGACTGACAATGGTTATCAAAGTTGGTTATCGTTGTAGTGTTTTCTGAAATTGATAACTTTAGTTCACCAAGATATTTGTAGAATGTACATTTTGTATAAAGTTGATTGATACTAAATTGGTAATCATCATCCAGGTGTCTTCTGCACAGTGTGTATCATGCTATATCAGAGTGTTATTGTACAGATTCGATATGTGTACATGTATGTACTAGTGAGACAGACAAGGCAGGCAGACAGATAGACTAGAAGAGTTCAAGGGGTGGAATTTCAATAGTGGGGTAACGCAGACATGAAACAATACATGTGTACCGCTTTTATTGCAACATTGGGGGTGCTAGGTTGGTGGTATCTCAACAACTTCTGGCTCTGTTCCAAACTAGTTCAGGGTCAGCCAACAGGTTGGGATGAAACCAAGGCAAGGTGTGAGCAGAGAATATTCAATGGCCAGTCAATGGCACACAAGCACGCTGTCAATACGCCACACACACACATGATACTAATAGATACACATTCCCGTGCACACCACACACACAACACACACACACACACACACACACACACACACACACACACACACACACACACACACACACACACACACACACACACACACACACACACACACACTCTCTCTCTCTCTCTCTCTCTCTCTCTCTCTCTCTCTCTCTCTGATACACGCACATTCATAATGCATTGATACATTTAACACTTATGTATGCGCACACTGTGACTTTCTGTTACACGTACATGATACCACACACTCACAAAGTGAGACACATGAATACACGTTCATAATGCATTGATGTTTTTAAGTTTTACACTTATGCATGCACACACTTACAGTTACATGTACATGCCTATACACACGCACGGTATACACTCACATGCACTCGCGTGCACACGCATACACACACACACACACACACACACACACACACACACACACATCACACATCACACATCACAGATTAACTCACATACACACCTGGCCACTTTAATTAAACAAGCCCATCATATTATGCATGGTGTCACATACACACACATACACAAGCATGCACACACACATGCACAATAAATCGCAGACATAATGATAAGACTGTACTCACCTGGCCACTTCAATTAAACAAGCTATCATATCATACTGTTATCAAACATCACACACACACACACACACACACACACACACACACACACACACAACACACACACACACACACACAACAACACACACACACACACCACACACACACACACACACCACACACACACACACACACACAAGAGGAATCACAGACTTACACCTGGCCACTTTAATTAAACAAGCTGTGGTATCATGCCTGATAGTGTAAGGTTGCTATCTCCCAGGAATTTCCTGTGTTCACATGGATGATTTATATTTGTGGGCCTACAGTGGTTTCATTGTTGTTTATTACATTTGTAACATAATCAACTTGTAAAATATTTTCAGATAGATAGGCAAGATAATTGGGATGATCAAATGTTTATTATAGACATTGTAAACAGCAAATAAACAGATTTAATTTGGGTTAATTTGTTTGAAATGGTTTGGGTCTGTATAGTCTTAACACTTTGATTCCCTCACCCCATCCACCAGCTTCCTGCAAGAAGTGCAGGGTGCGGGAGTCAAAGGGTTAACCCTTGGACTCCCACACCCCATCCACCAGCATCCTGCATTGACCCTTTGACTCCCACACCCTGTCCACCATCATCCTGCATTGTCAGCCACACTAGCAAGGCAAAAGTATTTGAATCCCTCAACCTATCCACCAGCTTCTTTGCAGTTGGTGGATAGGGTGCTGGAGTCAAAAGGGCTAATCCACGAATTAGGAAATGATATGTAATATGTATAACTGGATAAATTTGCACCACAGTTGTATAATTCTCACTTCAACACCAAAACACAAAAACACAAATCTGTTGCAAAAATCTTCTCAGTGGATCAAATCGTTAACAAAAAGAAACAGAAATTCATCAACCAACCTTTCAGTCCTTCCACATTCACAGTAAATGAAATTGATCATGTGGTAAGATTAGGAAACATCAAAACCATGTTTTACACACTGTGATAGACTTGCACACAGTGATACATGATGTACCGTACATGTGTGGTTGGATACTGTGACACACATGTGTGCACACTCATTGACTCGAGCATATATATGTTTGATTGGTTGCCCAGTATATGATGCAGTTTGACATTAAACGTTTCCCACTCCTAACCCTGTTCCCTCAACCCAGCCTCCATTCCCACACACATGGGCTTGAGCACACATCTGCATGCAGGCACGCGCGTGCACACACACACACACACACACACACACACACACACACACACACAACACACACACAGACACACACACACACACACACACACACACACACACACACAGACACACACACACACACACACACACACACACACACACACACACACACACACACACACACACACACACACACACACACACACACACACACCCAATACACACCCAGTACACGCTGAGACAGACTTCTTTCTCCGCAGAGTACCATCAACACTAAATCAAATGGTTAGAAAAAATAATAAATGGACAAATTTATGACGACTTTAGTTTAATAACATTCAGACATAAAGTAAATGGTGTTTTGAGTATACCTTACATTCTGTTTTTTTAGTGTTGATTTTCATTAAGTTAACCAGCAAAGCATAAATGTAATGTTTAATCTTACAAAGTGACTTAAAGTTGACTAATGTTTGTGCACTTAAATTCAGTTCACAAGCATATTGCTTGAAATGCAAAGCAGAATTTGTGGATCACCTTTGACATCCAGGCATTTATATAACCCAAAAGCACAGCTTTTCCATTTAGGTATGTGCTGAATGTATAAAATGAGAATACCAGTTTCAGGCCAGTTTCTGAGCATACATGTGTGGTTAGAATCCCCCCTCAGCCCTCTCCCTCCCTCCTCCAGTCCAAGAAGTTTCTTTTAGGATGCATGTACATGTATGCACATTGTTTTGCTCCATCTTTGACGGGTCTACATGCTGGGTATTCTTATATATTTTATATTATTTCTATATGTCTGCCATTAATAAACACTGTAGTTGCATAAAGGAACTTAAGGCACCACCAGGTCTGTACATGTGTTCACTTTGGAGACAAGAAAAATCCCCACCCTTTATCTACCATTACTAGCGCTAACCCTGACAGGATCAAACCCAGACCTTCTGATTGGAGGTCTGCCATCCTTACTAGTAGTAATACTATTATACTAGAATACTACTGAACTGTAGTACCCGTGAGTTAGGTCTGTTGGAAGGCAGAACTTTCACACAGCTCCTCTCTCTCTCTCTCTCTCTCTCTCTCTCTCTCTCTCTCTCTCTCTCTCTCTCTCTCTCTCTCTCTCTCTCTCTCTCTCACCCTCCCACCCCGCACACCCTCCCACCCCCACTCCCTCTCCTTATAATTTTTTTTCTGTAAAAGATCTGAAGTCCTTCCATTGTTTTTGCCTCTGTATTCCTCTGTGTATACTGTATCCCACTTTTTCTCTGCCTCCTGCCTTCCTCTATTCTAGGTCTTTGTCTCTCCTTTTAACTTTCTTCTCTGTGACCTCTGCCTCAGTCCCTTGTTTTGTATCTTATAGATCTGTGCTCTCTCTCTGTCTCTCTCTGTCTCTCTCTCTCTCTGTCTCTCTCTCTCTCTCGGTGTCTTGTGAAGTTGTGACTTGTCCCGATTCTTACTTTGGGATCCTTCCTTCCCTAACTCACTTCTGCTGCTATCTCCCGACTTGTTTAGGTCACTGCTGCAGTCATCACGACTCATTGTAAACAGCACGCCCACAATCAGATTGGGGAAGGGGGGGTTTTCATTGCTGTAGCCTAAGGGTAGAGCCTTACCAGCATGGCCAGTTGCTGTTTGTATGGGTCATGGGTTCCACTGGCCAAGTGTGATGACCAGAGTTCCCTCCCAGAAGTAGTAATTATATTGATCACTATCCTTCGACAGAAATTCACAAAACCACTTTTTATTAGCAAGTGCATAAACATAAAGCAAGACAAGTGCAAATTTTTGGCCAGCTGGCATTTGTCAAGCATAAACAAAAAGTACACACTAACTTATTTTTAAAAAAGTAGATGACTTCCCTAATGTATTGTTGAGAAAAAAGTGAAAGGCCAGTTGGGTAGACCAAAACAACAACAACAACAAAAAGTCAAAGGCCAGTTGGCCAAAAGTTTGCACTTGTGTTACTTTGTTATAAATGTTAGATACATTCTGAGTCTATTTTTGTGTGTTTTGGTTCCTATGTGCATGAACACTGGCTGTCACTTTGATTGAGATTCCATTTTACATGAGATTTTGTCTTCTCATGTGATCTCCATCTGGAGAGCTCAAGCTTATAATCGCCATTTAGTTGAAATTACTTTCATGTTACTTCATATTTGACCGATTCTAATTGAAACAGTTGGTAAGTTGCACAGGGAAAGTACTGCTATAGGTCCTGAAAGGTGGTAAGGATTCAGATGGTGAAAATTTTGGAATTTCGCAGTTTCAGATGATAGCTGTAGGTTGTATCATTGTCTGTTCATATTTTATTGATAAGAATGAATTTCAGTATTAAAAAGACAGTTTAAGGGCATACATCACTGTTTTCTGTGATGTGAACCACACAAACTTGCACTAGGTAGATAAACCAGTTAGTTTTGCAGATTAGTACCTAAAGGACTTTAATTTAGTTGTATCATGATGAGACTCTTTGAGACATTTTTTTCAGAATGGCCGTTTCTGTTTTAACAGAGTTTAAAATATCACATATATATATCTCCTTTGGGTTTTCACAGTAACAAAATAAAATGGTGTATCTTGATCACTTTGATTTGAAACAGTATGGTCTGTACTTTTTTCTTGGGATATAAAATGTACAAAATGCAACTTGCTGATGATTTTATAAGAACAGGTCACATATTAGGATTACTTTAGTTTATTCTCCTATTTACTTCCTACATACGGTGTGAGGCCTGGTAGTGGATAAAGCAGATAGATCTGCCTATGATCCTAGAAACCCAGGTTTGACTCCTGGTTGGATGGGGATCCCCCCCCCCCCCCTTCTTTCTGCTAGACATTATAGGGGATTGGGTGCTAGTCTTTTGGATGAGATGATAAACCAAGGTCCTGTGTGCAGTATGCACTTAGCACATATCAGAGATCCTATAACAACTTACAAGGAGTTGTCTCTGGCAAAATTTTGTAGGAAAAAATACACTTCCTTGGATAAAAGTACATCATGTACAGGGCAAAAGAAAAAGGGTGATGCTGTACATTGGCTGTATACTCTTCTGAGTGACAGCAACTTACATTTCTCGTGGAAATATTCGATCATGACCCTCCTTCCCCAGCAATAATAATGATAATAATAATAATAATAATAATTAGTAATAATAATAATGATAAACACTAGCAGCAAAATGAATACATTCCAACCCAATTCTTACTTATGTGAAAGAACTTTTTTTTTCCTTGGACTGTCCAAGTTTGTAATTTTAAATGAGAAATTTTTATTTTCAAAGTTGTGCCTACAACAGTGACCGAGAAAAAGTCTGTTTTATAAACATGAAAAGTCAAAACACATGACAGACTCTGCTCTGCGAAAAGTCAAAACACAAACTCTTGTTCATTGTTTTTACATCTTAAGCTAACTAGTTATTGGATGTTGGACATCAAAGGGAGGGAGAAAGAGAGGAGAAAAGATGAAGGAAGATAGGGTTGGGGGCGACAACGGGAGGGGGTTGAAAGGGGAGGGAAGAGACAGGGGACGCTAGACTTGCACTGTGACCGTTGTGGTTAATGAACTTGCAAATATCTGACAGTGAATACCAGTTTCACAGTCGGAAAACTAGACAGCTGTCAGTGGTTGGAACCGAGAAGCTGGCTGACACTGATAGTGATAAATTATAGTCTTACAATAGAAACCAGGAACTGGCAAATAGGGAGAAAGTTGAATCCTACCACTGCAGATGTGGTCTTACTCCATAGTCCAACTCTAGTCTAACTCTAAGACAAGCGTGAATGGATGCCCAGTCTCTGAAGCCTGTCTTCCTCTGTGGGCAATATGACCAGTTGCAAGAACAGTCAGTGTGTGAATAGAATGATCAGTAGATCGGACGTCTTGAGTAAAGGTGTCTTGACAGTGTGTCTTGTCTCAGTGACTGTAGTGGAAGAAGGTTATTGACTCTGACTGTTGACACTGACAGAGACGCCATGGGCAGGCCACACACGGCCATTGTTTCTGTGTTTGCTCTGTCAGTCTTTGATAATAGCCCTTCAGGCCTTGGGTTACTAGCACTGCCCACCTCTACTGACCCCACCTTCCTCCAACCCTTCCTCAACTTCGTGATAACAGCACTGACATTAGATTGTTGTTAGTGAGAAATCCAGAAATTTGATTCTGGTAAGAATCAAGTCATTTAATGAATTGTGGGATATTTGGATATCAATCTACATGCCCCCAGAATGACAGCTTCATATCTGATAAAACTTTAGTAAAACATTACTGCACTGGAATCTGTCATAAACCTGAATGCCACAGCCCATATGAGTGCACCTCCATTGCCATTGCTTAATTCATAGATCTCATCAAACTAAGATCCTCACAGTCAGTTGTATTGCGTGTGTTTCAGATACCTCAGTCACAATGATATCACCTACATCAACGGATCCATTTTCAAAGACCTGGTCAAACTTCATACATTGTAAGTGAGCATGTTAGTCAAACAATTAATTCAGAAAAAGTTAGAATCATTAGAGATCAATTGAATTTACTTTCATATGGAAAGAAATTAAGGGGATGATTTTTTTTCATGCAATTAAAGAACATTATTCCAGATGTTTTCTGCGTTCTGAATTTTGTATCCAATTTCTTCCAGGTTTTAAATTTATGTATACATATAAACTGATTTAAGAAAACATTCTGCAAATTGTTACTGTTTTCTCTTTGATTAAAATTGATGTAAATTATTATCGCTAACTGTTGTCTGTACACAGAAATTGCTTTGAAAATTAAAGGCAGTGTCATAAATTTCATAAAAAACAGACAAGGGGCCTTCAAAAGAGGGAACTTTTGCTGTTAATTTGTGCACAATAATTAATTGAGTATAAGTTACAACTATAAAAATATGTGTTTTGACCAATTGTTTGGTATTGAAAGAGGCAAATTCCAATTCTGTCATTATATGTGCTTGAATTGTTTTCCTGTCGTTCTCTGCGCAGAAAAATAACTCACAACAAATTGACGGAAATTCCGGTCTTCCCACGGCATCTGAACATCACAGAACTGTCACTGTAAGTATTTTTTGCCCCATGGATATTGATGAATGTAGGAAAAGACCAAAATGTTTTGGTTGGGTTATTGCTTGCATGCTTGTTTATTTTTGTCTTGATTGTTACTACTAATACTAGTGTGTGTGTTACTGTTTATATTTGGAAACTCATCTTCTAAACAGTTTTGATTTTATCATTTTTGAATATTGAGTTGTTTGTTATTAGTTCCTTCCCTCCTATTTTCCCTTTTGTTCTTGTTTAGTTGGTACTGGTTTTTGTTTTGTTGTTGTGTGTTGTGTGTGTGTGTGTGTGTGTGTGTGTGTGTGTGTGTGTGTTGTGTTGTGTGTGTGTGTGGTGCACGAGCACACACACACACACACACACAATATTTTGCGTTAGTTTTTCAGTGATAGAGCAGTTGATATGTAAATCAACAGATACGGAGGACTTTCATTGAATAACTGATATCGAGTATGGTGGACGTAACTTGCTGCCTCACTTCACACCCCCCCCCCCCCCCCCCCCTTTCCACTTTCCCACAATCGGCGCCAGTGGTTTTCCCACAGGGGTTTCTTCGTTCTGGAACATCCAGCTTTGCAAGGGTGTCTGTCGACCGTTATCAGGTCATCGGCAGGAAGGGCCGTTCCAACTAATTTGATCGCCTGTCTGTCACAAGTCGGCTAATGCAGCGCTCATCCCTTCCAGCCGTTGTTGAAAGCTCACACGCTCACCTGTCACGATTTCATACAGCCTCACGCTAGTTCAAGTCGGGCAGCGAGAGCCTGTTTACCCAAGGGTTGAATATTGTTGATGTTCCCGCCATGTTATCGCTGTATTATCTGCTGCATTTGTCTTTGGCGAGGTGGAGGGTAATCCGGGCAAACACAAGGTGTTAGGGACTCAGCCGGGAGACGAGGCAATGTGGCCTCGCAGCCAAAACGCATGCCCAATGTGTGTAAGGGCGACCTAGTCAGTGCGGTGGCCTTGCTTGAGTCGTTTGACCCCATATATGTATAATTTTTTTTCTCTCTCGTGGGCATGTTCCTGAGTTTGAATCTTCCAGTGGGAGAGGAATCACTTCAGTCTTCTGCCGTTTTCGTTTGAAGAATGTTATTGAGTAATTATAGGACTGAAATACTTGTTCATAGTAAAGCATACAAGCACACCAAAAACAGAGTATGCAGAATGGGCACCAATACACCACCTGCATGACACGTGTAGTATGGGCAAAACAACATACACACATGAAAAAATCAGTACACTTAAGTGAAAAAAGTAAAGTTTAATTTGTCAATCAGATTTTGTCTCAGATACTGGTTATCATAATTTTATAATAAGCAAGTAGATGCTTCATGTCATTTGACAAAGCAGTTAACTGTACTCATTTTTTAAGATCAGAGTTTTAATTTTTGCAAATTTTCAAGATAGCAACAGGCTTTACTGACTGTATCAAAATAATCAATGTACACAGTGAGTGAATGAATGAATGATATGGATGTATTGACCAGAATTGATGTTTCACCGAAAGTTTATAAATGGGGAAGCAATTTTAGGTAATTTTGGCCTTTTCTTTTATATGTATTTTAGTGCTCTTAGTTATGTTTAAATTTGTATTCAGTTTTAATTTTTTACATCACCTGTGCGATGAATTCGACAGAGTGGACAACACCAGGAGCATCTCCTATGATTATGTACGCAAATGCATTGATATGTGTACTTGATTTTCTTTTCCTTTTTCTTTCCTGTTGAATATTGTTGTTTTGAAATGATTACAGCCCTGATATGGCTCTAGGCAGTCTGCTGGGCTTTAAACAAAAATAGTAACAATAACCCAAAACTTGATTATGTTCAGGCTGTAACTACCATGATCCAGGTTTCATATGGTGTTATGATACCAGTATTACTGTACCACACCATTTGTGATAAAACATACCCTCTGCACTACTGTATAATCTGTTACCTGCCGTGCTTCGCCACAGGGGAGACCCTGACAAGGCTCCAAACTTGCCATCCCCAACATTGTTGAAATGATATAAGGGTGACACTGCTGCTTGGGTAGGCCAGAGATAAGTCCATGTTCTGTTAGTCATCTCAGTTTTTGATCGAGGGCTGACATGACAACGGTGTTCATGTGACAGTGTTGAATATGGCAATACTGGTGCTTTTTGTTAGCTTGGGACAAATTACAGTCACTTCAAAGTTAATTTAATTCATGTTGTTTAAAAGCTCTGCCGACGGCTGAGCTGTATCAGTGCTGGACAAATTATGATCGTAATACTGATACTTTTCCTGCTGT
>CM060312.1:54657667-54662667 GCA_030674185.1 Monoplex corrugatus | reverse complement strand
TAAGTTTTCAAATTTGATCTTAAAGGTTAAAGAATTGAGGAAAGAGTAGAAACTTACTGAAACCAAAACATCTGCAAATAGAGACTGTATAGCAATTGGAATAAAATGTGTGAAAATAAAGATATCTAGCAAAGGAACAAATGCATTCATTTTTAATTTTTTAAGTTTGTTAGATGATTTTTCATTAGCTTGAATTTATCGGTTTTAAAACATAAGTTTTCGACAGATTATGCTATAAGTTAGTAAGTTATGAAGACAGCATCCCATGAAATATTGAAACGTTTGAACACGGTGTATAAGAATTGAGTGGAATGAAATAGCAAGGGTCCTGTGGAATGAAATGTGATTGGTGTTGCTGCAGATACCTGAATAACAACAAAATCATGAGGCTGGAACCAGGTTGTCTGGATAATCTGACAGCCCTGGAACAACTGAAGCTCAACAAGAATCAAATGTTTGAACTGCGGAAGGAAATTTTCGGCATGCTTCAAAACCTCAAAGTTCTGTAAGTACAATACTCTTTGTACCCTCTTTTTTTCAATGACCAACAGGACTGAAAGCCAATCATTTGATGTTCACAGAGAGAGTGAGTGTGTGTGTGTGTGTGTGTGTGTGTGTGTGTGTGTGTGTGTGTGTGTGTGTGTGTGTTATAGATCTGAGGATTTTACATTTTCCTTGTTTCTTGTGGCAGCTATTGACGATAGGTGGTGAACTTCCAAGTAGATTAGACCTTTGGTTGTCAGACATTTAATCCTTTTTTTCCATTTTCTTCTCTTTTCTTTCTTTTCTTTTTTTTCTTTCTTTTTTTTTGGTAGTGGCAGCAGCTTTGTCCAGTAAAGGTTGGAGGTTGTGAAAATGTATTGGTGCCTGTTTTGTTGTTTTATTGATTTTGAAAAGAATTCCATCATGTGTATTGGTTGATTTTGTGTTCGTTTTACAGCAAAGTAGATATTATTTAAAAAATTATTCCACAACAGGGCCAAAATATGACTTTGAATTTTCATTAATGTGAAACTCCGGGAAATAAGCAGGCCATGTTTCAGGGGATACTGGAAAATCAAGTTCCCAGTGTTTCTAGTATGTTTATTTCACCAGTAAATACTTGGTGTGGACCTGTATGCCATAGAATCCAATCCGTGTCGTGTATCCGTCTGTATTAGTACTGCCAAAAACGTGGTCGAATCATGCAGCAGCTGAATTGACATGAAAGGGAAAGTGGGGAAGATTTGGGGTGGAAAGCAGGGTCCTGGTTTGGAGAGAGAGGAAAAAATCACAGAAAAATGGGAGAAAAAGACTGCTGCGGACGATCAATGCCCTTTGAAAAGCATGATCGTAATCTGGCTGGAGGATGTTGATAGAAGAAATGTTGGGCAATCATCAAGCAGCCGATGAGGCATGTAAATTTTCATCGTGGTTTCTGGGGAGGTCTCACAATTTTCCTCCCAGCACTCACAATCAGATTCTTTGACCAGCGCAACATTCAAAGAACTCCTGGTTTTCGCCACAAGGCGGGCTAGAAATTGGTTTGATTGAAAGGAACGCTTTGATCATGCTGTCTTTCCTTTATCGCATGAAAATTCGTGCCATAGGTTGAGCAGGACTTTGATCAGGCGCTTCTGCAGTTTAAAGCCTGTCTTTGGCGTGGCCATGTGGCGGTCATGGTAGTTGTTTGTTGAGGTGAAGAAAATTCTGCCTGGTAGTCTGCATGCGATACAGGAGGGTCCTGCTCCTGTGCTGTGTTTTGTTGAGGGTCAGTTCAGGATTTGGGGGTCATGCATTTATGTACATAAATAGGTTAGATGAAAAATCGGAAATCTGGTTGAGTTTAAACACTTGAACAATGGTAAAGCCCAAAGGTCTTAAGTTGAAAGAGAGGATTGCATGCAGGCGCTAACAGTTAGCTGTTTTGCCTGGTTTTGCTAACAAACAAACAAAATTGACAAGTTATAAGATGCAGCATTTTGTTAAGGCTACTGACCCGTCTCCTCTCCTGTCTGTCTGACTATGCTGCCCCTCGTGTGTGATATTGAGATACAGAGGCCTCCAGCTTCATGTTTCGACATGGCTGTAGTATTGATCAGCGGCAGCAAGTACCATAGAGTGAGATACTAAAAGGGCTCAGGGAAACTTGATCCTGATTGAAGGGAAGTAGCGGCATTTAAAGAAATGAAAGCCGCCAGCCTGGCATTGAATCCATGCTCAAGTTATTGATTATCGCTCTCGTACCATTAGCCAAGTGATGTATTAATAATTCTCGGCTATTTGAGATGATGGGCTGCAGCAGATGATGGCCATCCTATCAGGGGTCGGAAAACTGCATAGAGACAGTTTCCCCCTTTCCTCCGCCTCTCTCTACTCCTCTCCATTCCTCTTTTTTTTTTTTTTTTTTGTGATGGATGGTTTGCTTTGGGGTTGTCAGTTGATCGCCTGCTTCTTCCATCGGTCTGTTTTGTCGCAATGCTTGGATTCACAGTTCCAACTGTAAGCAAGCAAACTTTTGGAAGAATTCGGTTTGTTTGCAGTTATTATCATTATTACAGTATCATTGTTACAATGTTAGTATGGTCACCATCATATGGAATAGTTATTCATAATGAGGTGTAGACCATATTCTGAGTTTTTAAAAAGAATGCTATCTTTTGTTTTTTATGTTAAAAAAAAAACATTTGCTGTTTTGTGCTGTCCTGTTGTTAGAAAGTGATTTCAGCACTTTGTTATGTAGATTCTTTTCGAAGTCAGAAAAACACATGGCCCAAAATACTATTGGAAAAGTTCTCAAAGGAATTTGTTGATGTGTAGGATCATTTTATTCAGGAAGATTGCTTCATATCAACTGAAGAAAGGCAGTATATTGATAAAGGAGAAAGCTTCTAGCTCCAAAGTGAGAGAGAGAGAGAGAGAGAGAGAGAGAGTGAGGAGAGTGAGTGAGTGAGTGAGTGAGTGAGTGGTGAGTGAGTGAGTGAGTGAGTGAGTGAGTGTGTGTGTGTGTGTGTGTGTGTGTGTGTGTGTGTGTGTGTGTGTGTGTGTGTGTGTGTGTGTGTGTGTGTGGTGTGTCGGTCTCCGTTTTTAATAAATTGTTTCATACCAGCTGGAGAGTGTCAGTGTGTGACAGAGACAAATATGTCTGTAAGATTCAGCATATTTTTCCCTTTCGTTCTGTCCAGTCCTGTTCATGATGGTAATGATTTCTGGCCTGGCTGTATTTTTAACTTTTGACAGTTTGAGCTTATGTCATGATTGTTGTATTGTGTTGTAATGTATACCTATCTTGATTTAAATGAACTTGAGCAGTTGCATTGTGGTAAATCTAGTCGGAGCCTACTTAGTCCTTTACTCAGTGGAGTTAAGCCTTATATTTTAGCAACACAAGTTTGAATCCAAGTTGATTAGATAATGTCCTGAAATACATGGGATGGTAATGAAAAAGTTCCAGGTCTTTGGTTCAAGAAGTTCAGCTTGGGTTCAGACGTGATTTTATATAACAAGCAGCATTGTTTGACATTCTGAAACTGTAAATCTCATCATCTGGGGTAAAGAGAAATGCCAAGTGGAAGCCTGTATGTTTAGATGTGGGGAGGGGGGGGGGAGGTTTGGGAAGCCATATATTCTTCTGGTTTCATGTTTACAATATTAATTTTTGCTTGATGTTTGTTTGCTTGTTAAGTTTTTCAACTTCGTTGAAGAAGAGTGTTCTTTACTTTGAGTTTGAATACAAGAAGTTGTACAAAACCAGTGTTAGGAAAATAGTAATACATCCATTTACAGTATTCAAAACATTAACAGTTTTGTAGGAATAGTTGCCGGCATGGCTAGCTTACTACTATGCCATTGGTATGTAGCACTACCGTGAGAGTTATCCGCTTTTTTCTGTTTTTGGCCAGCTTCTGTATAATATCCCACAAGTGTTTCAGGGCCTTAAGGTCGTCTTCTCTTGTTTATCGCCAATTGTTCTTGGGTCTCTCTCTCTCTCGCACCTTCCTTCTGGTTTCCAGTTGAAGGCAGTTCAGGTGGTGTTACCCTGCACTTGTTTGATGGCATGTTCAATTCATCTCCATTATCTTTTCATGATGATCTTGCCCATGCTTGTCTTGATTGCATTAGGCAAGTAATTGTTGGTCATAGATGGTGTTGATCCAGAATATTTGCATGATTTTTTGGAGGTTCTTTGTATGGAAGATTGAGTTTGGTCAGACAGCTTTTTGTAAGCTCTTCTTGAATATCGGATAGGTTGTACATTCATTAATATCTCATGTGTAAATGTTGTGTTTTACGAGTATGTGAATCATGTTATTGTGCATGCCAGTGGAAACAGTTCATATCTTCAATCCATTTTCTTAATTTTTTTCTTACCAGTTTATCTGTGTGTTTCTTTTTCTTCTGCTGCTGCTGCTGCTGCTTCCCCTCTTCCTCCTGTTCCTTCTTCCTGTTCATTTCAATCTGTGTCATCTTACATTACTTTTGTAGATGCTTTCAAATTGCTGTGTCTGATTCATTAATTGTTGGCATAATTTCTCATGATTTTTTTTTTTTTTTTTTTTTTTTGTAACATGATCGTCCTTTTTCAACTTTCTTTATTGAATTTAAGGGATTTAAAAAGACCAACAGAGCAAGGGATGCCAATTCATTTTTTGACATTTCACAAAATCGGATCAGAACTTGTTTTTAGATATTTGAAACATTAAAGGCTATTTGAAAGTGAACAGTTTTGAATTAAAATGAAATTCAGCTCCTGACATCTTGAGTTTTTAAACTAACATAACTTTGTGGATTACAGTGAGCTGTCCAGAAACAAGATCAACACCATTCAGGGCCTGACATTCAAAGGGTTGAAAAATGTGCAAGTCCTGAAGCTGGAACGTAACTCCATTGCCACGCTCATGGATGGAGCTTTTTGGGGACTTGAATCCATCAACTACCTGTAAGTTCCTGTGGATAACAAAGTGAAGTACTCATTTATTCATCGTGAACGTCCAGATAGGGCTATTTTATATATCACAGAT